>CM061065.1:144589723-144608681 GCA_030762895.1 Sophora flavescens
TCTTTTAATTGTACTTCATCGGTTCGATTATGTGTGATGGATCAGGAATATACTTCCTTAGTTGTGAGACATGGAATACATCATGAATGTTTGAAAGAAAGGGTGGCAAAGAAATTTGATAGGCTGCTGGACCAATATGACGAAGAATTTGGTAAGGTCCAATGAATTTAGGAGTGAGTTTTCTGGACTTCATAACCTTACCTACCCCAATCATAGGTGTGACTCTCAGAAATACATGTTCACCTTCTTCAAATTCGAGAGGTCGTATTCTTCGATCCGAATAACTCTTCTGCATACTTTGCGCTATTTTCATCTTTTCACGGATTTGCTTAACCTTTTTCCGTCGTCTGCTGCACGATTTCAGGACCTAAAATCATGCTTTCTCCATCCTAATACCAACACACAGGTGTTTGACACTTTCTTCCGTACAAAGCCTCATAGGGAGCCATCCCTATACTTGAATGAAAACTATTGTTATACGTGAATTCGATCAGCGGTAATAAGTCATCCCAACTTCCACGATGGTCTAAGGCACATTCTCTCATCAAATCTTCTAACGATTAAATCGTTCTTTCTATTTGCCCATCGATCCGAGGATGATATGCTGAACTTAACCTTAACTTGGTTCTTAGAGCTTCATGTAAGCTTCCCCGGAAACATGAAGTAAACTTCGGATCTCGATCTGACACAATACTCGATGGTACTCCAAGTAATCTGATCACTTCCTTGATATAAACATCAGTCAATTTCTCTACTGTGTAATTGATCTTAACATGTAAGAAATGTGCAGATTTCATTAGCCTGTCGACAATCACCCAAATTGAATCAAAACCTTTGGAAGTTCGCTGTAAACTTACCACAAAATCCATTGATATGATATCCCACTTCCATTCTGGTATATCTAGTGATATAAGCATACCCCCGAGTCTTTGATGTTCCACCTTCACTTTTTGACATGTCAGACATGATGCAACGTACTCTGCTACTTGCTTTTTCATGCCTGGCCACCAAAACCTTTGTTTCAAATATTGATACATCTTCTTTGATCCAGGATGAATACTCAACTTACTATTATGTGATTCATCTAAAATAATCTTTTTCATCTCAGGATTATCAGGCACACACACTCGTCCATTGCACCTTAAGATTTGATCCGGTCCCAAACTAAACTCTGCAACTCTCCCTTGTCTCATTAAGTCCCTCTTTTCTTGGAGATAGGCATCCGCAACTTGTTGTTCTCAAATTCCTTCCATTAATCCACTTGAAAATTTGATCATTCCCACACTGATCTTTTCCTTATTTAATTCCATAATCAAATTGAGATCACGGAATATCTCTATCAATTCTAGTTCCTTCACCATCATAGCTAAGATATAAATGACTTTTCGGCTAAGTACATCAGCTACAAAGGATTCCCGGTTCCACATAAGGGGCAGCCATCAGAAGCAGCTACTCACACATACAAAGAGGGGGAAGAAACGACATGGCGGTAAGATTCTACGTCAGGCTCATATCGTAGATATAGGTATGCAAGTAACAATCAATCAATCAAGTGGATACATATATCTAGGGATACATTAATAAAATACATATATAGTTTCAAAAAAAGGTTAAGACTCCAATGCATGCTTAGAACTAGACCTAACTTTCCTGAAATGAGACTATTGTTATCAATCGTTCTGTCGAAATGGCATTAAAGAAATATGCATAAACAACTCGATGTTGTGACGTCCTTAAATATCCATGTTTAACAAATGAAAACTTGATTTAATTTTATATGATTTAGATATTTGTCATTTCTAAATTTATAACTTGAAATTCACTATAAGAATAAAAATTTACACAGAAAAAAAATCATAATATCACCATCTTATATATTACGTCCCCAAAAGTTGTGCACGTTACAAGTTAAAAGCATCATAGTCAATAGCATGTCATATGAACATATAAGCTAGCCTCAACTATACTAGATACACAAGAATCAAAATAACTCCTATCTAGAGTGAATGTCATCATGAGAAGCTCCTAGTAGGCTAGCTACAATATATACTACTACTGCTTATCCTGCCAGTAACCAAAACAACCCTTCCCACCCTCTAAGGGTTAAGGGAATGAGAGGAAGGCTCCTCAGGTGGCCTAGCGGGTGCAAGGACTGCAGTAGCCCATATTTCTGCTAATGGTAAGAAAAAGGTAAGTGGCATATTACGGTGATAAGTGTGGTCAACCAGATTAGGGTAAGTGTCCGTGATCACATGCATGATGAAGTGGCCATCAAATGTCACATTCGAGCTATCATGGTCAATAGTCCCAGTTCCTTCACGAAACTCCAGGTGTCTTGCGACATGAGAACATTGACCATGTATACTATGCTATAAATGGTCCTGTCCCTAAACACATGTTGGTCGATCCTATCTCACCCGAAGGCCATAATACCGTTCGAAGGCCATAATCTCGCTAGGAATGCATCGGGGTCATGCGGGCACGGGTAGCACCCTCCCCGCCCGTGGTGGATAAATCTGTGTCCTTCCCTGCTCACCACCCGCGGTGGACAAATCTATGTACTCGCTAGGTGGGTATTTAGCGGGTATCACGACTATCCGTGGGTACAACGTGTACCCATGGATATTTGATAGCAATTATGTTTTTCTGAAAAATTGCACTAATTTATTAAACAATTATAAAGAAAAATTGCAAAAAAATGTAAAATGTCAAATAAAATATAGAGTAACTGTACTCAAGATACAATAGCATTCAACAAACCATAAAAATCACACATACCCAAATAGAAAAAGAGAACCATCACCCCTATTACAATTTAACCAAAACCAGTTACAAAAAAGCTAAGTAAGCCCCGTCAGTTGAGAAAGAAATGTTGTTAATTGAGCCTTAGCATATATGCCATATGGCTATTGGATTTTTTTTTATATAGAAGTAGCATGCAAGAGCATCAGTATGAAAAAGGTCATCCCAACTATGTTGGCACCACCCAATTCAACAATCATTTGCTGCATGCTACGCATTTATTGATGAATCAAAAGAAATCAAAGAACAAAAGTAGCATGGGAGGACATAAGGCCAAAACCCATGAGAAAAAAGAAAAACTAAGAAAACCTGTAACTAGGCAAGCCTAGCCTATTTCGACAAAAATCATCCTTAATAAAATGGGGGATTGTGTCCCACCAACTAAAGCCTGGATGATGAATTCCATAGTTTGCTAATTTATCCGCACACACATTGCCTTCCCTATATATGTGAGTGACTTGGAAGGTAAGGCCGTTGACTATATGCAAGCAGTTTTTCCATCTAGCAAGCAGCCTCCACGGCACAATTTCCAAGTTCTAGAATGTAGAAACCACAAGCATCGAGTCTGTCTCTAACCAAAGGTTCCTCCAGCCTCTACTGTTAGCAATCTCTATGGCATGAATGGCACCAGGAAGCTTAGCAAAAATGGCAGAAGCATATCCTAAATTGCGTGAAAAACAACCAAGAGCAGCTGAGTTATAACCTCTGAAAAACCTCCACAAGCTGAAACATCCGGGTAGCCATGGGCAGACCCATCAATATTACACTTAATCCAATTGCGGGGGGGGCAACCATACCACTTCTTTAATTCTTGGAGCCATGCGAGCATGACCATCAACCCTGGAGTTTTTTAGAATGACAAACTCCTCAATTGAGTTAAACATTGTGCCAGTGGACATGTTGCCCGAAAGTGAAACAACGGAAATAACCATTGTTTTAGCATAGGCCAGACTGATATTCTTGTGAAGGAATCTACATTGATTCCTAGCAAACCATATCACCCATATGGTGTTGATAATGGCAGCCATGATCACATCCTTCAGTTGAGGGCTATGTCTTTGATGATGGAAAGCAAACAGAGATTCAAAAGCGGAGGAATCCATAAGGGAAGTCAATGCAAACCCCAACCAGTGCCATATTGACTGAGCATAGCAGCAGGATAGGAAAAGGTGGGAAGTTGATTCTTCCTCTAGCCCACATAAACTACACATGGAAGCCATTGAAATGCCTCTCCTCCTTATGGTCTCATCAGTTGGCATCTTGTGGTGAAAAATTCTCCAAACCAAAAAAGATCTAGCAGGAGGAATAGACTTGGACCAGATCTGTTTGAACTTAGGAGCCGAGTTTCTAACAGGATTCAGGAACAGGAAGGCTTCTTTGAGGGAGAGCATTCCATTTGTTGAGCTGGTCCATACCAATCTGTCTTCACAAGCCTCCACCGGAATCTGAATTTGGTGTATACTGTCAACCACATTCGGGAAATGATGTTGTAAACAGTCAGGAATGCTCCAACCTCCATTCACCAGAAAGTCTTTAACCAAGGCAAGCAGGGAAGGATTCCAATGCTCCGAATATCCATCATAGAATCCAAGGGTTCATCCAACCATTTATCTCGTCCGAGAGTTAATAGATTTACCATCACCAATTAACCAAGAGGATTTGTCTAAAAAAACAGGATACCACATCCTTAAAGCCGACCAAATAGAGGAGTTGACATGATGACCTATTGGCTTGTAGTTATTGAGAAATGTGGCTCTAAGGAACCTAGCCCACTTATCAGCAGAGGGTGGTCGGTTCCCAACCTCGGTTTCAAAGCATAGAGGCTTCATTTGTTGCTCGATGGACCCGATGCCCAGGCCACCATCAAAATGTAAGAGCAAACTGATTTCCAAGCCACTGTAACATGTTTCCTTTTGTGAATGTCCCCTGACCCAACAAAGTTTCTGATCCAACCATCCAGTTGCTTAAGCAGAGAAACGGGCCACATGTAGATGTGAAAACTGAAAACTAGCATACCTTGAATCACAGAATTAACAAGTTGCACTCTACCCATAATTGAGAGAAGGGAGCCTTTCCAAGAGGAAAGCTTGCATTTGATTATGTCTAGGATGGGTTGAAGGTAGGTTGTTTTCGGTTTGCCTTTAAACAAAGGGACCCCAAGGTAGGTGAAGGGGAGAGAGCCTACAGAAAATCCAAGGAAAGAGCTCATCTCAGCTATCCTTCTAGGAGACATTGAGCCAGCAAAAAATTTACACTTATCCAGACTCAGAATCTGCCCTAAAGCTTGACCATAATCCTCAAAAAGCTGCATAATGGTTCTAATATTAGCTTTTGCGCCCTTACAGAAGACCATGATGTCATCTGCATAGAGAATATGGCTAGGAGTCACAAAACCTCTTGGGCTGGACATGGGAAGCAACCTTCCAGACTCAACAAGCTTAGTGATTCCCCTACTTAGAACTTCTTCAGCAAGGCAAAAAAAGGAGGGGGGAGAGGGGGTCACCTTGCC
Source organism: Sophora flavescens (assembly GCA_030762895.1). Lineage (NCBI taxonomy): Eukaryota > Viridiplantae > Streptophyta > Magnoliopsida > Fabales > Fabaceae > Sophora > Sophora flavescens. Next base: position 144,595,035 of record CM061065.1, read on the forward strand.
TCACCCCTCTTTTGCAAGTGAAGAAGCCAATTGAATTGCCATTCACTGAGATAGACAGGTGAGCCGAATGCAGGATGGCACTTATCCAAGAGCAGAACCTGTGATCAAAGCCAAAAGCAGACGGAAACTTCAAGAGGAAGCTCCAATCTAAGGTATCGAATGCCTTTTTAACGTCTAACTTCAAAGCCATGTTTCCTCCAAAGCTTCTGTTGCTTAGCATATTGACTGCTTCAGAGGCTATGCAAACACAATCAGTAATGTGTCTTCCCTTAATAAATCCTCGTTGTTCGGTAGAAATTACTTTTGCCATGATTACTGCAAGTCTGTCTGCCAGAACTTTGGTAATAACTTTGAATTGGATGTTGGCAAGTGCAATTGGCCTGTAGTTTTTGATTCTATCAGCACCATCAAACTTTGGAATAAGCACCAATTTGTTGGAATTGAGATTTGGATAAATCCATCCCTCCTTGAAGAACTGAATTACAGAAATGTGAACATCGTGTTTAATGATATCCCAATAAGAGTGGAAGAAGCTCCCACCAAAACCATCAAGGCCAGGAGCACTGTTTCTATCAAGAGAAAAGACGGCATCCTTGACCTCTTCCATAGTGGGAATGTTTGTTAGCGTGATGTTGTCTTTAGATGACACTAACGAAGGGATGACTGAGTCAATGAGGCCACTGTCTGCACAAGAGTTTCAAGAAGCATATAGCTTTGTGTAAAATTCTAGAACATGATTTTCTATATCAGATTGCCTTTCCAGAACCGAATTATCCACCTTAATAATAGACATTTGTTTTGTAGAGTTTCTAATCCTAGTGACCTTATGAAAGAAAGCTGTGTTTCTATCTCCTTCTGCATACCAGCTCATTATGGCTTTTTCCTTCCAAAAGGCTTCTTGATAGGAGAGAGCTTGGTTAAGATCAATTTGAGCAGCCACTTCCTGATTGTGTAAAAAGTATGAGTACCCTTGGGAGTCAATCCTAGCTTGAATAGACTCTAACTTAGTCATGGCCTCTTCCACTTTGAGATGAACATTGCCAAAGACCTGCTTATTCCACACTTTCAGCTCAGCTTTGAGACATCTTAATTTCTGAGTCATGACATACATGGGACAGCCCCAAAACGTCTCTTCCAAACCTCAGATGTCAATCTTCTACAGTCAACATGATCAGTCCACATATTGTGGAACTTGAAGGATGACGGCTGAGATTTGAATCCTTTTTTCAGAACCAGGAGGATAGGGTGATGATCAGATTGGATTCTGGCAAGAGTGCAGCAAGCAACATTATCCCAGGCAGCTAGCCAATCATCATTACAAACAGATCTGTCTAATCTGAGTTCTATATGATCCCTGATACCTCTCATATTGGACCATGTGAAAGCAGCCCCTCGGGTAACTATGTGAGTTAGGTTGCATGAGTCAGACCATGCTTTAAATTCCTCACAAGAGGCAGTGGAAGGAGGTCTGTGAGACACCCCGTTGTGCCCCATCGTATTATTACATTAAAACCTTTAATATTTATTTACTTAATCGCTCGCTTATCATTGAAAATACGTAAAAATTAAAACTTAATTAATAATTATATAACTTATGCATATATAAAACATACCAAAACTATATTACATAAATACACACCTGTTATTTATTATATTCCAAAAGCATTGTTAAGGGTACCCTCTCAGTAGGATCCCTCACAGGCATAAACTTCACTACAGACATACTCAGCGGAAACATAAATACTCTTTAGACACACTGGCCATACTGTCTATACTCTCATCGCCTTGAATCACAGCTCGACCTCCAACATCTGGTTCGTAAGGAGTTCCATCTAACCCCTCAGCAATTGGTTCCTCTATCGGGTCTTCTCGTACGATCACATAAGAAATAAAACACAACACACAAAAAGATATAGGGAATAAGAAACAGGTCAATCATCAAAAAGCGGAAAAGAGTAATAGTAAATTATAAAGTAATTGTCACAGACACTCATCACTCAAAATAAACAATCATCCTCAATCCACTATATCATCCTCTACCCTCATCCCATGCAACTAAAACTTTATACTGATGTGGCCATCTTCACTCCTGTCACATTAGTCAGTAGTCCAGAACGGTCCAGTACCAATAACTTTCGAACGCATCAAAGACTAAACACTTATTAGTCTAAAATGGTCCAGTGCCAAGATCATACGAACTCGTCAAGGAATATCATTCCATAACGGTCCAGTGCCAAGAACATACGAACTCGTCAAGGAACATCCTTCCATAACGGTCTAGTGCCAAGAACATACGAACTCGTCAAGGAACATCCTTCCATAACGGTCCAGTGCCAAGAACATGCGAACTCGTTAAGAACTAAAGAGTATTACGGTAGTCTACCTCGGCATCTACATCCGTAGGGCACTCACCCGCAATATCTGATATCCCCAAAATAGGATATCCTGACCTCGTGTGTTCCACTCACACGGCTGTGACTAACAATGCCTCGATAAATGAATCTCCCTATATTACATCAATAACAACCTAGTGCCTCAACCTTCCATCAAAGTCTCAACACCTTTTTCCTCATAGATAAAACCACTTAATTAGGTTAGGCACCTCTAAATCACCTTTATTCTCTCACCCAAACAATTATCTCCCGAACAACACATATCCTTACTTAAAAATTAGCTAAGCACAATATTAAAAACCAGGCAGATCATGCATAACACAATATCAGAAAATAATTCAAATACCACAAAATATCACATAAGCAACGAAATAATAATAATAAATTCAATCAACCTCAGATAAGATAAAATCATCCAAATGTCGATAAACCTACAATCCCCAAATCACCATTGGTTTTATAGAAAAGGTTTCCAATATGATTTTGGTCTTGTCGATTACTCAACTACTAGTAGGGTTTAGGTCGCCCTACACAATTATCATATAATCTACTACTTATCGATTCCGACGATAGGTTGATTCTTTTCCCCACCTGAGTTTTCACCGGAAACACGTACACGACGATCCTCGTTATCCCGCCACGAGTTAACACAAACACCTTCAACCAAACAACATAACTATAATTAATCAACTAACAACTATCTATGACACTTTAGGGCTAGGTTCGGTCAAGACTTAGAAAATAGGTTTAGGATTATCTTCTTAATGCTATCTTTTGGATCCTAGTTACTAGAGTCTTAACTAACATAGATTACTTATTACAAGACTAAAATTTGAAACAAAATCCTCTAACCTTTAGGGTTAGGGTTTCGGCCCATATTAGGAAAATAGGATAGGAAATTTAGTTGGATTCAAGCTCTTGGATAATGAAAGTGGAAGACATCACAAGATCATAGAAATTGGTTTCACATTAAAAGGATTTTTCTACAATTTTCTAGAATTATTTGAAGTTCTAGATCTAGGAATGGAAAAATATGATTCATGGCATAAACATGATAAATACATGAATATGAAAGCTTATATGATCAAGGAGATGAGCTTTTACCTCTTGAAGATTGAAGAAATGAAGAAAATGATCAACCTTCACTATGTTGAAAACTGGACAGCTTGAGGGTGTGATGGTATTGTGAGTGTATCTCACAATATACTCATCCAAAAATTACGAACTTTGGCTTGATAGAAAGATAAGAAGAAAAGGAACAACTTTGGTGTTTAAGGTTTCATTTTTTTCGGATCATAACAGGGGTGAAAAGGGCCTTCTTTATGCTGTTTCGTGGGTTGCTGGGAATTCTGGGCAGTTTCTGTATTTTGAGCCTTTCTCCCAATCCACTTATCCGTTTTTGATGATCTTTAGCTTGTTGGAAAGAAGATAGAAATAGGAACAATTTTTATGTTGAGCGTTTTCCGAGTTTCAGAAAGGAAGTGGGTCATATGTTTGGTGGGAATTCGGTGTTCTTAGGGTTTTGTAACTTAGTTGGTGGGGAAGATGAAGAGAATGAAGATGAGTGAAATGGTGAGGGAGGCCACGGTTTTGGGGTATTTATAGGAGTAATCTTATGCCTTGTTTGGTTAAAAGGAATGGGTTTAATGGGTTTTGTGATTATTAAATTAATATAAGCTTAACTAAGGTTATAATTAACTTAACTAAGGTTATAATTAACTTAACTAAGGTTATTTTGGCTAACCATGGTTAATAATATGTGGCTCACATCTGATGGAGGTGTGGCTGATTTTGGGCCACACAAAATGACTCACCAATGAGTCATCGATCTTATCCATTAGCGGTTCCCGGAAATTCCGTACGCAGCTCCGTCGTTTACCCGATTTCGGTTTTTGAGAGGAAAATAATGAAACGAAAGCAAAATGAAATAGGTAAGATTTATTGGAGGTGGAGGCACGAAATTGGAGAGATTTGGGAGGTTTTCAACCACGTAAAATGAGTGGATAAGAGTGCGTAGATGCGTCTTGTTAATACCCGCGAAAGCTTGGGGGTATTTTGGTCTTTTTACCTAAATGTCATGATTACTTGCATTTAATGCTCATAAATGCTTAGTGACTCATCCTCCATGAGTCATCATGTATGACTCGTTGTCCCGATCTCTTGACGGGTCTCTGCACTTCCCTTCTCGACTCCGTCGGTTTCCCGATTAGGGTTTTACGCCCGTAAAAAGCGTAATATTTTATTTTCGGTTGAAAATTTTCAAAACAACCAAACTCGTTAGAAATATGATTTAAATATAAACCATTTCGTTCACGAGTCAAAATTTGGTTTTCTGCCCAGTAAAATTATACTGTCAGTGAAAACGAAGATCGGTGATAAGCCTCTGGCTCATCTAGTTTTATAGCTAGTATGACCAGGGTTTTGTGCAAATTATATCGTATTTTCACCCAAATTAGATTAGATTGTCCTCAAGCAAGGTATTGAGTCTCTAGAGTAGTTTTAAGTTAATTTAGCAAGTTTTAAGTCAAAATAATACACTTATGCTTATTTCCTTGTTTTCAGGTTAAGTAGAAGTTGAGAAAATAAAGAACAGGGGATTCGCCCCGCGAAAGCCATGCTCGCCTCGCGACCCCGAAGCCTGACTGTTCCAAGAAATTGCTAAGTCTCTGGGTCGCCTCGCAAGAAGGTCTCGCCCGCGAGTCTTCCAAACCTGAAAAAGTCGGGAGACGATCACGGCTTGCCCGTGAAGAAGGTCATGGCCGTGGCGCTTTGAAGTTGAAGAGTCTCGCCTCGCGAGCATCAATCTCGCCTCGCGAGTCCGGAAGTCGAGAGCATCACGGTTGGGGCCTGATGGCCATAACGGGCGTAAGGAGAAAACTCTTCATATCCTCGCCTCGCGAGCAGAAAATCGCCTCGCGAGAATGCCAAGGGTTGCTGACAGTTCATGAAATTCGCCTCGCGAATGGTTGTTCGCCTCGCGAGCCTTCTGAATTCTGAAATTGTATAAAAGGCTGTTCTGAATATTTTGTAGGGACTCTTGCTTCTCCATTGTTTAGTTTTACGTTTTTCTGTGTAATTTCGTTTGTTATGGAGAACTAAGTTCTAGGATTAGTCTACTGTTTGGGAATTCTCTATACTTGAGGTTTTGTAAAACCCTATTGTAATTGCTTTTCCCTTTTCAATACCATATTACACATTTCTGTTTGTTATTTCAGGAGTGTGTAGTATTGTATTGATTTGTTTCAGTGATGTTATTTTCCTATACATAATCGCGTTTGTTATTTCGCGTGTGTTCATTCATGTTCGTTCGTTCATGAGCGCTTAACCCCGTTTGTTATTTCGGGAATAGGAACTTGCATCCATAGTAGCAATTACGTTGTTAGTTGTTACTGAATCGAAAGGGATTAGAATCGCTTAGGGCTTGTGTTTACATTAACCAAGGATAGTTGAGAATTCTTGACAGTAGATTAATCGTATTTGATATTTGATAATCTCTCTTGAACTGCTTGTTTTCAATTGCTCTGTTTTTAACATTTTTTTTTCTCATTCGCATTCCAATCCAAACCCCCCCCCAAACTGATTTTTGTGAAAGATAAGATTCTCGAGTCCTTGAGAGACGACATCCGAGTTGTCGCATTATACTACGCTTTTAACCCGCTCGTCCTTTTTGGCGTGCGCGTGCGACATGTGACCAAAATTGGCGCCGTTCTGTCGGGGATTCCGAGTTGTTATTTTTCGCAACTTGTTTTATTTTATTTTTCTTCCTTTCTTTTATTTTGTTTTGTTTTGAATTGGTCTGGCTACTAGGTCTAATTGCCCTGAATCTTGTGATTATGACCCGGAAATTGAAAGAACATTTCACACACTCAGTAGTGAATTTCGGGCTAGCACTAGTAGTGATACCAATTTTAAAAATGATTTTGAAAACATGGGAGACCAAAGGACTTTGAGGCAGCTTGCTGCCCCTGATGTGATTTATAATGGTTTGTGAATTGCTTATCCTGGTGATGACTCACCTTTTTAGTTAAAATCTGGGCTAATCCATTTGTTGCCAAGTTTTAATGGTATTTCAGGCGAAGATCCACACAAGCACTTGTAGGAGTTCCAAGTTGTCTCGCTCCACAACTTTGAGGCCAAAGGAGTAATCGAGGATCATATCAAGTTGAAGGCTTTTCCATTCTCACTCCAGGGGGCTGCAAAGATTGGCTTTTATACCTTGCGCCGAATTCCATTACCACATGGAACGACTTGAAGAAGCTATGCCTGGAGAAATATTTTCCTCCCTCCAGAGCCGCTGCACTTAGGAAAGAAATATGTGGAATAAGCCAACGACAGGAGTCGCTAGCGGAGTAGTGGGAGTCGTTCAAGACGGTGTCATCTAGTTGCCCCCAGCACCAAATTTCTGAACAGCTCCTCATCCAATATTTTTATGAAGGATTGCAGCCTATGGATAGGAATATTTTGGATGCTGCTAGTGGGGGAGCATTGGTTGACAAGACCCCAGCTGCTGCTAAGCAACTTATTGAGAACATGTCGATGAATTCCCAGCAATTCACTACAAGAAGAAATTCTGTTGAGACTAGAGGTGTACATGAGGTCCGCACTTCCTCTTCCAGCCATGACAGTGATGATAGAATTGACAGGCTCACTTCCTTGGTAGAGAAATTGGTGATGGATAGGGTTCAGCCTGCGGTGTTGTGTGGCATGTGCAGTTCTCTCCGAGCACCCATATGAAGCTTGTCCTATTTTGCAAGGAGGATCAAATACTTGAATCACCTCAAGCCTTTGCAGTCCATCGAGTATAATCGGGGCAATAACCGGAGCGGATCTGACATTCCGCATCTTTCAACAAATAGGTACCATCCTAGCTGGAGTAATCATCCTAATCATGCGGTATGGGAACTCATCCCAACAGCCGATGGCACCTCGAAATTCTCCTCCAATGGACCACTTCAAGACCCCTCCGGACCTTCAGTAGATGACATGCTCAATAAAATGGCTGCACAAATGGCTGCACAAAATCTACAGATTCCAGGCACGATTCCAGGCCTCACAGGCACAATTTCAGAGAGAGAACTAGGCGAGTATTCAGGCATTGCATACACAGATTGGACAGATGGCTACAGACATAAATAATATAAAGCAAGGTCAAGGAACAACCCAGCTGCCAAAGACAACCAGGTGATCAATCCTAATGCCTCCAATCCCAATGTGAGTTCTATATCTCCGAGGTCCGGAAAGGTTGTTGAGGCCATTTCGGAAAGAATGAAGAAACTATGAAGGCTACTCCCGAGCCTCTTTGTTGAAGTTACTCCCGAGCCGGTGGTTGAAGTTGAAACGAGAGAGTGTATAAACCACCCATTCCATTCCCACACCGAATCCAGAAAAATTTGAAGAGTGGTGGTGAAGATAAAGAGAAGGCAATTCTTGATGTGTTAAGAAAGGTTGGTGTTAATATCCCTCTGTTGGATATGATCAAGCAAGTGCCCAGATATGCAAAATTTCTCAAGGACCTATGCACCAACAAGAGGAAGATGAAGACTAATGAGAGGGTTGACTTGGGAAGAAATGTCTCAGCGCTTATCCAGTCTAAGCCAGAAGAAGTTGTTGCTTTCACTCGTGCACACCGCCACCGAAGTGCAAGGATCCAGGCACCTTCACTATCCCATGCACTATTGGAGACAAGAAGTTTGAAAACTGCATGTTGGACTTGGGAGCATCTATCAATGTCATGCCTACCTCCATCTTTAACAAACTGGATCTTGGTCCTTTGAAGTACACAGTATCACCATTCAGGTTGGCCAACAGGACTCGTGCCCGCCCCATGGGAATGGTGGAAGATGTACTAGTGCAAGTTGATGATCCGATCTTCCCAACTGATTTCTACATCTTGGACATGGCAAAGTAGACACATTCCAAAGAAATCACCAATCATCCTGGGCCGGCCATTCATGAAGACAGCCAAGACTAACATTGATGTGGGTGATGGAACCATGTCTATGAAGTTTGGGGATATAGTTGCAAAGTTCAACATATTTGATGCCATGAAACATCCAGCGGAAGAGCACTCTGTATTCCACATTGAGCTGGTATCTGAGACTATTGAGGATAACCATGAGAACTTGTTTTCAAATTCTCCACTTAATTCTGGCTGTGATGATATTCTTTCTTTTCTTGATTGTACTAACGCTAACCATTTTGTGGTTTGTGCTGAGATTGCTGCATGTTTAGCGGTGATAAGATTGTCAGTGCAGTGGATGAGAAACATGAAGAAGATGAAGGAGCACTGGAGGCCCTCTCTACCTCTTTGGACTTAGACTGCAAGGAATGGGATCCAGGTGACAGCTCCCGCTTACACTGCACTTGATCAGGGAGTACTCTTTTCCTTTCCCTCACTATGATCTTATAATTCTGCTGTTCATTGGGGACAATGCATGTTTTAAGTGTGGGGGAGGGAATTAGAATAAAGTTTTCTTTTCTTTGAATAAAAGCTCCTGAATAATTTGAGAAGCTCAGGAGCATTTGTGTGTTGAGTCTTTTGATTGGCAAGTTTGTTAGATTTTGATTGATGTTGCACAGATTGCTTGCATGATTGATATGTGATGATTCCCCCTAGGCTGAAAAATTTGAAAATTTTTTTGTGATTCCCATGTGAAATTGAAAACTGAACCTTGGGATTCTGTTATGATAGCATGATGAATGATAAGTTTGGGGTGATAGGGAGCACACACTAGGGATAGTATCTCTGTTCAAATAATTTGCAAATAATGTCCAGGTGAGGTTTTGAGCCTCCAACATGTTTTAAAATGTGTGAAAATCACTTTCAAGTTGCACTTCCTGGATTTGATTGAATCTCTTTTTGGTTTGCATGATTATATGTGTGTAGCAAATGATTTAGGCAGTTTCTTTGTAAATAGCTACTTGGCCTGAATAAACCAATTCCTAATGCATGTTCCCTAGTTAGCCCTTTTGAGCCTATTAGCCTGTTAATTCTTGATAACCTAATGTTATAAGCCCTAAAATCTGGAAAACCATGTTAACCCGATCTTAGGATTAGGAGAGCATGTAATCTTAGAATGGGTGCAAGAACTAAAGTTTGGGGTGGCTGCGTGGTGTAAAATGTTGTTGGGATTGTAAAAAAAAAAAAAAAAAAAAAAAAAAAAAAAAAAAAAAATAGAAAAATAAAAAGACAAAAATGCCAAAAAGAAATAAAAAGAGCTGTAGCCACCCAGAAGTGTAAAGAAAAAAATAAAGAAAGGAGCTTAAGTGAATTTCTATGTGTAAATATAGTTCATGCTCTCTTAGTTCCTAGGGTCTTCAGCTTAGTTCCTTTTGTATATCCTACCCTTAGCCAGGCCCCATTACAACCCAATAAAGACCTTCTGATGTTGCTTGCATGTTCTCTGTGGGAACCATTTTGAGATGAAAAACAAATTTGTGGGAAGTGTACTTGAAAAGTGAAACTGAGTGCAAGTTGTTAGCCTGACATAAACTGAGTGACTGAGTGAACAAATAATGCCCTTGTGAGGAAGGCAGTTGTTTGGATTTGGTGATCCCCCTCTTGTGTGTGACTTAGATTCCCTGCTTAGATTTCTGATTGTTTTCATGATGAAACTCTCAATTGTTTGGAATAAATGAATGTGGGGATTGCTCTGTTTGAAAAGGGGGAAACAATGAAGAAAAATTGTCTTTGAAGTTGCTTGAATTTGTGCAATGTTGGTTGAATCTTTTAAGCTTGCCAGGTCCTGAGTCTTTTTGATTTTTGAGTCTTAGTTTGCTTGGGGACAAGCAAAGTTTAAAGTTTGGGGTATTTTGATAAGCCTCTGGCTCATCTAGTTTTATAGCTAGTATGACCAGGGTTTTGTGCAAATTATATCGTATTTTCACCCAAATTAGATTAGATTGTCCTCAAGCAAGGTATTGAGTCTCTAGAGTAGTTTTAAGTTAATTTAGCAAGTTTTAAGTCAAAATAATACACTTATGCTTATTTCCTTGTTTTCAGGTTAAGTAGAAGTTGAGAAAATAAAGAACAGGGGATTCGCCCCAAAAAGCCATGCTCGCCTCGCGACCCCGAAGCCCGACTGTTCCAAGAAATTGCTAAGTCTCCGGGTCGCCTCGCGAAGAAGGTCTCGCCCGCGAGTCTTCCAAACCTGAAAAAGTCGGGAGACGATCACGGCTTGCCCGTGAAGAAGGTCATGGCCGTGGCAGTTTTGAAGTTGAAGAGTCTCGCCTCGCGAGCATCAATTCGCCTCGCGAGTCTGGAAGTCAGAGAGCATCACGGTTGGGGCCTGATGGCCATAACGGGCGTAAGAAGAAAACTCTTCATATCCTCGCCTCGCGAGCAGAAATTCGCCTCGCGAGAATGCCAAGGGTTGCTGACAGTTCATGAAATTCGCCTCGCGAATGGTTGTTCGCCTCGCGAGCCTTCTGAATCTGAAATTGTATAAAAGGCTGTTCTGAATATTTTGTAGGGACTCTTGCTTCTCCATTGTTTAGTTTTACGTTTTTCTGTGTAATTTCGTTTGTTATGGAGAACTAAGTTCTAGGATTAGTCTACTGTATGGGAATTCTCTATACTTGAGGTTTTGTAAAACCCTATTGTAATTGCTTTTCCCTTTTCAATACCATATTACACATTTCTGTTTGTTATTTCAGGAGTGTGTAGTATTGTATTGATTTGTTTCAGTGATGTTATTTTCCTATACATAATCGCGTTTGTTATTTCGCGTGTGTTCATTCATGTTCGTTCGTTCATGAGCGCTTAACCCCGTTTGTTATTTCGGGAATAGGAACTTGCATCCATAGTAGCAATTACGTTGTTAGTTGTTACTGTAACTGAAAGGGGATTAGAATCTGCTTAGGGATTGGGTTTACATTAACCAAGGATAGTTGAGAATTCTTGACAGTAGATTAATCGTATTTGATATTTGATAATCTCTCTTGAACTGCTTATTTTCAATTGCTCTGTTTTTAACATTTTTTTTCTCATTCGCATTCCAATCCAAACCCCCCCAAACTGATTTTTGTGAAAGATAATATTCTCAGAGTCCTTGAGAGACGACATCCGAGTTGTCGCATTATACTACAGTTTTAACCCGCTCGTCCTTTTTGGCGCGTGCGCGACAGCGCGACCAATCGGGTTCCGTCTGAATTTTCAACCCAAATTTTTACCGTAAGCTTCTACCCTAAGATAGAGTATGAATATGATTTTTATTTCATAAAAATCAATCTCCATGAACTCGGATAAAAATATAAATAAATACATTTATACCGGTTAATACAGCGAAAATATTTTTACTGAAAAAAATAAAAATCGGAAAATAAAAAGTAGGGTGTTACATTACTACCCCTCTTAGAAAAAAATTCCGTCCTCGGAATTTCTTAACTCAATACTAGACATCATATTGTAATCGTATCTTAATCTAAAGATCCAACATTATATTTCTCATCGCTGTTTTTCCCCTAGGTAACAGCGGTAACTTCATAACATAATTCATTCTTATATCATTCTATTTATCCTCGAACTTATCCATCACTATATTCCATTCATTGTTCTTAACCTTTCCAGCTTGATCTAACATCCTTAAAGGACATGATCAAAACTTAATTCCTTCCTCTTCTTACTACTGATCCACTAAAGAACCTTATTTCAACATCTAACACCCATAATTAACACCACAATCAAAACTACCCTAACTTCCTACTTCATGTATCCAATCACAGTCTTAGTTCCTTAGAATATATTTCACTATTCTAGATTATATCAAAATCACACCTTTCAAGTCTCCAAATAAACATCTCAACACTCCGTAAGATAAATTGCAATCAAAAGAACAACACCTGTTAGGATTTTCTAACTTAACAAATTTGAATTTCTCTAGTAACCTCAATTTACATCAAGAATCATCTTTTCTGCTCATATTCAACTTAGGTGAAATATCATTTTCAACTTAGGTGAAATTACTATATACACTTTCGTTTACTCTTCCCAAACTCCTGCAATCCATCTTAACTACGATCCTTAATCATTGCCCTAGATTCCATAATGATACTATGCCTCCATCAACATTTGACTTATAGTAATTGTCTTACTCACTGATATTGATCTTAAGGGTTCACATCCTACCAGTCACAACTATACCTCAACAAAACTCTCATCACTTTCTTGTCCATCATGCTACTTAGAAAAACAAACAAAGTCTACCAGATATCAAATACATACCTTGTATAAGATCCCGGATTGAGCATTCTGCTCCCCTCACGGTAAACACTCTTTCAGTGGCCTGAGGTCTGCCCATCTACTGTCCTGCTGCTGGAACTCCTTTTCCAGCTCCACCTCTCTGAACACTAGTATACAACATATAATGCTACATAAAACTGGTATATATATGCCATATAATCATTAACTATCACGTCGGGACTCACTACCCAACTTCTAAGCATAGTTAAAATCCGATGTGGACTCAACTAGACACGGCCAAGAACAACATCCTAGACCTCACACAACCGATTAGAATCGAACTGCTCTGATACCACCAAATGAGACACCCCGTTGTGCCCCATCGTATTATTACATTAAAACCTTTAATATTTATTTACTTAATCGCTCGCTTATCATTGAAAATACGTAAAAATTAAAACTTAATTAATAATTATATAACTTATGCATATATAAAACATACTAAAACTATATTACATAAATACACACCTGTTATTTATTACATTCCAAAAGCATTGTTAAGGGTACCCTCTCAGTAGGATCCCTCACAGGCATAAACTTCACTACAGACATACTCAACGGAAACATAAATACTCTTTAGACACACTGGCCATACTGTCTATACTCTAATCGCCTTGAATCACAGCTCGACCTCCAACATCTGGATCGTAAGGAGTTCCATCTAACCCCTCAGCAATTGGTTCCTCCATCGGGTCTTCTCGTACGATCACATCAGAAATAAAACACAACACACAGAAAGATATAGGGAATAAGAAACAGTTCTATCATCAAAAAGCGGAAAAGAGTAATAGTAAATTATAAAGTAATTGTCACAGACACGCATCACTCAAAATCAACAATCATCCTCAATCCACTATATCATCCTCTACCCTCATCCCATGCAACTAAAACTTTATACTGATGTGGCCATCTTCACTCCTGTCACATTAGTCAGTAGTCCAGAACGGTCCAGTACCAATAACTTTCGAACGCATCAAAGACTAAACACTTATTAGTCTAAAATGGTCCAGTGCC
>CM061065.1:144609181-144994181 GCA_030762895.1 Sophora flavescens
ATCAACTCATCAACTTGTACCAGCACATCTTCTACCATTCCCATGGGGCGGGCACTGGTCCTGTTGGCCAACTGGATAGTGAGACCTGTATACTGCAAGGGACCAAGATCAAGGTTATTGAAAATAGAGGTGGGCATGACATTTATGGAGGCTCCCAAATCCAACATGCAATTTTCAAATTTTCTGTCCCCAATAGTGCATGGAATAGTAAAAGTGCCTGGATCCTTGCACTTCTGTGGTAGTGCCTGAGCGGGGGCTGAAACAGTAACTTTTTCTGGTGTAGGCTTAGACTGGATGAGAGTTGAAACATTTCTTCCCAAATTAACTCTCTCATTACTCTTAAACCTTCTCTTGTTGGTGCATAAATCCTTCAGAAATTTAGCATACTTAGGAACCTGCTTGATCACATCTAGAAGGGGAATATTCACAGCCACCTTTCTGAACACATCTAGAATTTCCCTCTCCTTGTCTTCACCACCAATCTTCTTTTTTTTTCTGCACTCTCTGTGGGAAAGGGATCGGTGGTATGTACACTTTCTCAGCTTCAACAATAATAGAAGGCTCAGGAGTTACCTCAACAGTTTCTTCATCTTTTCCAGAGGTTGCCTCAACAACTTTTCCAGATCTCAGAGAAATGGCACTCACATTAGGATTGGAGACATTGGGATTTATCACTGTTTGTGCCGGTAGTTGACGTGATCCTTGAGCTTGTTGTATGTTGTTTATGGAAGTGGCAAGCTGTCCAATCTGTGTCTGTAAGACTTGAATGGTAGCATCCGTACGCTGCTGAAACTGTCCAATCTGTCCAATATGTGTGGTCAAAGTCTGAATACTAGTATTTGCTTGCTACTGAAACTGAAGATTATTTGCAGTCAATTGCTTGATCATGTCCTCTAGGGAAGGTTCGGCAGGTGCAGAAGTGGTCACTTGAGGAGGATTCTGAGGTGCTGCCATCGGTTGTTGTTGGGATGATTTCCCATACCGAAGGTTAGGATGATTCCTCCAGTTGGGATGGTACCTATTTGTGGAGAGGTCAGGAGTGCTGTACCGGTTCTGACTGTTGGCTTGATTGTAAGGATGGACTGCATAAGCCTGAGACAAATCAGTAAATGACCCTTCCTTCAGAATGGAGCATGCATCAAACGGGTGCTCAGGAGAGTTGCACATGCCACACAACATTGCCGGCTGAACCCTATCCATTGCCATTTTCTCCAACAAAGAAGTGAGCCTATCAATTCTATCATCACGGTCCTGGTTGGAAGAAGAACTATGGACCTCATGCACACCTCTTGTCTCAACAAAATTTCTCCTGGTTGTAAACTGCTGGGAGTTCAGTGACATATTTTCAATTAATTGCTTGGCAGCAGCCGGAGTCTTATCGACAAGTGCTCCCCCACTAGCAGCATCCAAAATATTTCTATCCATCGGTAGTAACCCCTCATAAAAATACTGGATAAGAAACTGCTCGGAAATCTGATGTTGAGGGCAACTGGATACCAACTGCTTGAATCTCTCCCAATATTCAGCCACTGATTCATTTCCTTGTCTGATGCCACATATTTCTTTCTTGATTGATGCAGCTCTGGAGGCAGGAAAATATTTCTCTAAAAAGAGCTTCTTCAAATCGTTCCAGGTGGTAATAGAGTTTGGCTCAAGATATAACAGCCAATCCTTTGCAGCGCCCTGTAGTGAAAACGGGAAAGCTCTCAGCTTGATGTGATCCTCGCATTCTCCCTCGGTCTCAAGGTTGTGGAGCAGACAACCTGGAATTCCTTCAAATGCTTGTGTGGATCCTCACCTGCAAGACCACTAAACCTTGGCAACAAATGGATTAGACCAGATTTAAATTCAAAGGGAGTAACAAGACACGGAATATTCAATACACAAGCCATTATAATTAACATCGGGGCAGCAAGTTTGTCTTAATGTCCTTTGGTCACCCATGTTATCAAAAACAGTTTTAGAATTAGAATCACCACTAGTGCTAGCCCGAATTGCTCTACGGCGTGTGTGCAGTGTTCTTTCAATTTCAGGATCAAAATCACACAATTCAGAGCAAGTAGACCTAGTAGCCAGACCAATTCAAAACAAAACAGAAAATAAAAGAAAGAAAAAAAAATGCGAAAAATAACAAACAAGAGTCCCCGGCAACTGCGTCAATTTTTGGTCGCGCTGTCGCGCACGAGCCAAAAAGCGAGCGGGTTTATAAAACTGTAGTTTAGGAAGCGACAACTCGGATATCGTCTCACAAGGACTCTTGACTTGTTATTTACCGCAATATTTAGTTTTTTTGGGGGGGTTTGGTTTGAATTTCAAATGGAAAACAATGCAAAAACAGAGCAGTTTAAAAGATTATCAAATAGCTAAAAACGATTAATCTACTGTTCTCGATTTCCCAACTATCATCGGTTCATGTAAATTCCAAGCCCTAAGCAGATTCTAATCCCCTCCCGGTTGTAGCAACAATTAACAAGCGAAATCACTACTACAGATATATGTTCCTATTCCCGAATGAAGCAAACGGGGTTAAGCCCTTCGTGAACTAAGCGAACACGAATTGAACACACGCGAATGAAGCAAACGCGATTAAATATAGGAACATAACATCACCGAAATAAATCAACACAACACTATACACTCCTGAATTAAGCAAACAGAAATATATAGCATAGCATTGAAAAGGGAAAAGCATACAAAACAGGAATTACAAGAACCTCAAGTGTAGTGGAAATCGATTACAGTAGACTAATCTAAGAAAATTAGTACTCCATGGAAAAACGAAACACACAGAAAATATGTAAAAACAAGGGAGAATCAAAAGTTCTTTCTAATCTGCCCAGAATAGCCATTTATAGTATTCAAGAACTGCGCCTACTCGCGAGGCGAATCTTCACTCGCGAGGCGAATCTTCTGAAGAGTCTGCAACGTTTTGTCTTCTCGCGGGGCGAAGTACGGCTCGCGTGGCGAGGAATGGAAGAGTCATGGCTTCTGGTCTTCAGTATCGCGAGGCGAGACTTGGATTCGCGAGGCGACACAGAAACCTTGCATTTTTTCTCGGAACAGTCGGCCTTCGAGGTCGTGGAGGCGAGGGTGTTGTTCGCGGGCGAACGCAGAGAGGATGACTTTTTTGTTGTTCACTGGCTTTCGAGGTTCGCGTGGCGAGAAGACTCTCGCGAGGCGAACACCTCCAGGATTGCAATTTCCCCTGCTTCTTTATTCCCTTAACTTCTAAGTTAACCTGAAAACAATAAAATAGCCATAAGTGCTTTATTTGACTCAAAACTGGCTAAATTAACCTAAAACTACTTTAGAGACTCAAAACCTTGCTTGAGGACAATCTAATCTAATTTGGGTGAAAATGAGATATAATTAGCATAAAACCCTAGTCATACTAGCCATAAAACTAGATGAGCCAGAGGCTTATCACAGTTACTAGGGATTAGGGTTCCAATGCAAATAGTCCCTCAACTCAACCCAAGTGGGTTATTGTGCATAAGTCTAGAGCGAACACGGACCCAAACCACGCAAATCGCCTATTAGAAAATTAGGGTTCTTGTTTGAGGTTGTAGAAAACAGAGGGAGGAAGAGGAAGGATCTCAAGCCTTCTTTTCTTAATGGACCCAAAATGACGCCATTTTGGTCCTTTGAAGGAAAAAAAATTGGAAAAAAAATTACAATCCAACAGGACAGAGATAACGGCCACGTAGGATGAATTAACGGCCACGTCACCCAACTAACGGACGCTGGCAAACGGAAGTCAACTTAGGGACTAACGTGTCCCACGTTAGTAATTGTAAGGGACTAAATAAGTAGTTTTTTTTTGTCAGGGACTAAAATGGCCCATTCAATTTTTGTCAGGGACCAAAATAGGCATTTTCCCTAATAACAACAACAACAACAACAACAACAACAACAACAATAATAATAATAATAATAATAATAATAATAATAGAAAATGTTTATTGAAAAATTAAATAGAAAGTCAAATGCATCACTTATTCAAATGGCTATTTGTTCTTGTTTACTTATTAGCTTAATTGGACTTTTGGTCCTCCTATTATTGGTCATTTGTGATTTTGGTCTTTAAGGTTTTTTTTGTACACATTTGAATTTGTTCCCTCTATTTTTTTTAATAGTACAACTTTGGTTCTTTCATCCAATGTCCGTCAATTTTTCAATGATTAACAGAAAGGAACTACTACTCTAAACACATAGAACCTCTGGTTGAGCTCTTCTATGATAAAGGACCTTGTGGTGGAACCAATAAAAGGTCGTGGAAATGAGGGATAAAACTAGTAAATAGCATAGACGAATCACTTAATTATGTTGAATCAGGGAGATAGAGGAGTGATTCTTTTGTGTTGATCATTGAAAAAGTTGATAAACATTTGGCGGAAGGACCGAATTTGCAATATTCAAAAAATAGGGAGACCAAATATGCACACACGGAAAAAACCAATAAGAATCAAAATCGCACATGACAATAATAGGGTAAAAAATGTACTTAAGCCTTACTTATTCTATTTTGTGTTTGAGACGCCTTTGCTTATGTGTTGTTAGCAAGTAGCAACAATAACTAAGATATGTAATGCATGCATTATAGTGATGTTTGAGATTGAAGGGTTGGGAAAGATATTTATGACCTTAGTTTCACGCATGGCGAGAATGGTGATCGGTAGAGTAGTGGCGCGTGGTGGGAGTGTGGTGGGGCGACGACGGCCCGAGGTGTGCTATGATGGTGATTCCTCCACTAACTCAACACCAACCATAGCAACTAGGGGTGCTCACGAATTGGATCCGATCAGTTTTGAGCCAAAAAATCATCTGATCCAATGATACAAACAACATGCGTTTTGGATGGATTGGATTGGATGACATTCTTTAAAAAAATTCAATCCAATCCAATCTAATCCAATCAAA
The DNA here is from genome assembly GCA_030762895.1 of Sophora flavescens. Lineage (NCBI taxonomy): Eukaryota > Viridiplantae > Streptophyta > Magnoliopsida > Fabales > Fabaceae > Sophora > Sophora flavescens. Next base: position 144,614,102 of record CM061065.1, read on the forward strand.
TGCGGTTTGGAGTGGAGGATAATTCGGTTTTGACTGATAAAATTTTACATAATTATCTTATGTCTTGTTATCACAATATCCAGCATATAATATCCAACATTAGCACTAAATGAGGAAAATTAATACGATGATTACAATCTACTACCATATTACAACATCCAGCATACAATTTCAACTATCCAACACACTACAATAGCAACACAAAATCAAGTTCATTAACAAAATGTCAATACCAAATCAGTATACTATTAGAAATATAAATAACATCACCAAATCAGTACATAAGAAATAAGAATGGCATCCTTATCAAAACAATAATATCCTTGGCACACAACTTGAAAACATCTGCCTTTGAGAGTAGCAAGGTCAAATCCACTAAATTTGGAATCATATGTAGGAGTTCTCTAAGTATCTCATATTCATCTGAAGCATATTCAAAGAAAAATCATTTTAAAATTGGAATTCGACAAGACTTACACTTTCTCCATGAGAAGTATATATTCACCTGTATAATGTGGATCGTAGAAATCGAACAGAAACAAACATAAAGTTCCAATAAGCATTCAAAACCAGAAACTTAAACTATGATTGGCTCTTGCGCTTGCGTCATTGATTTAGTAGAATGCTGAATTCAGTTACAAATACAAAAGTGGAAACTATACTTTAAAACTTATATGCCATGACAATTCAATACTTTAGGCAAAATTAATCAGACCGTTTCCAGAATCATCTTCTGGTTGTGTAAGTGGCATTAGATATAAAAATTTAAAGTAAAAACCTGTTAATAATGGTAAAATCAGAATTAACATAAATAACTATAACAATAATTAGAATAAAATAAATTACCTAGCTCCATCTTTTCAAATTCTTCAAGAAGTTCTTCAATACAAGTAGTGGACCGGGACCAATTTTGTGTACAAATTAATGTCTCAACCGTCTTTGGAATAAAGAAACTCTTGTCATTATTAAAATTCTACCTCAAGTGCTAAATGCCAATTCTGAAGCAACTATGGATACTGGCATAGCCAACACATCCTAGGCAAATAGTCCAAGAGTAGGATATTTACTAGAATTCACCTTCCACCAATTCAAGATATCAAAATTCTGATTTTTCTTCTCCAATGGCTCCATGAGATACAAATCCATCTCATTTTTATTCTCCATGAGATACAAATCCATCTCATTTGTATTCATATTGCCACTCTTATTTATGTGGTCCACAAACTCACTTGCAAATGAAGTAGAATCAACTGCTACTACATGAGAAGTTTCCATCTCAAGAGCAGTTTGTGTAGATTGGGATTCACCATTTCTATAAAAAAGTTTATAACTATTAAACATTTTGAGGAAAGTCTCCTTTACTCCTGAGCATAAAAATTCAGCATCCTCCTTATGAAAAAGTTTCTAAAAACTCCAATCCACAAATGCAAATTCGTATCGAGGATCAAGTACCACGACAATAAAAATCATCATGTTGATATTTTTAATGCTCCCCCAATATTTATCATGCTTAGCTTTCATTTTTTCAACTATGTTTCCAGGCAATGGATCTAAACTATTTGACCAAGTTTTCAAAGTACTCAATATCATGCAATATTCATGAAAGTATTGAGAAGAAGTCACAAACAAAGAGCTTGATACTTTCTTAGTGACATCATAAAAAAATTTCAGGAACCTCACAAACACCCGTTCGTTATCACAATCCTCGATTTTTGGAATACCACCTGACATCAATGCAAATTATGTGTCTCGCTATCCCAACCTTTTAAATGCCTTTTGAAACTTTAGAGAATTTTCAAGAATAAGGCGAGTGGAGTTCCATCTAGTGGGGATATCTAATTGCACCTACAATCCTCTATGAAATTTTTGAACCTATCCATGTGACTAGGGGAAGCACACACAAATCTAACAACGTTCCTAATCTTATTAATTGAAACATACAACTTCTTTAATCCATCATTAACAACAAGATTTAGGATATGAGTGCAACACCTAACATGCAAATATTCACCTTTCAGTGGACGAGCACTCCAATCCTCCATTCAAACTTTTAAGTAAGAAATAGCAGTATCATTTGAACTTGCATTATCAATAGTAAGAGTGAAAACTTTAGATACTCCCCAACTTAAAAGGCACTTCTCAATTCTCCTACCAGTAGTTTCACCTTTATGATTCTTGATCAAACAAAAATTCAGTATCCCTTTATGCAACTTCCATTCATTATCAATGAAATGTGCAATGAGGCATAAATAATTCGAATTTTGCACCAAACTCTAGCAATCAGTAGTTAGACAAACACTTTGATTTGGAACATTAAATACAATTTTCAGCTTGTTCTTTTCATTGATATAAAGATTCCAACAATCCCTAGCAATAGTGATCCTTCAGGAAATCAAAAACCTAGGTTACACAACACTCATGAAATGTCAGAACCGCTCCCCTAGAAGCTTTTGGAAACCTTTTGCAATTACCCAACAAGTGAATTTTCAAATTACTTGTGCCATTTCTATGTGTATCATATGCATAAGTTGTCCCACACCAATTACATTTAGCTCTAGGGGCTTTTGTCTTAGGATCAAGTTCTTTTGTAAAATATCCTATGTCCAAGATCTTGGTTTTGTGGGTTTCCTCTTGCCTCCATCTTCATCTCCGACTGAAGTTTCTCCACCCTTCCTCATATGGTATTTCTTGGGCACAATTGGATCGTTTGGAGTGGGTTGTGGCTCAATAATTTCGTATGAAGACTTGGATTAACAATTCTCTCAACATCTTGAGTATTTTGTGTCTGCATACAGAAAAGAGAAAACAAACAAATTAAAATGTTATTAAGCAGTGATATATCAAAGTAAAATTCTACTAAATAAGTTCAAAACTTACCTCAGACATTTTTGGTAAGGTGGCTAACAAGGATGGCAAACTTGATTAGTTGAGCTTGATGCTTTTGTAAAGTCTACATTATTGAAACAAATCCAAATAGTTTATGCAAGTCCAAAATCAGCAAGGAAGCTCATTAACAAAAAATAAAATTGAACCAATTAACAAATAAGGAGCAATCATACTAGAAACCATAGATCTACCTTGGAGGTGGAGGAATGAGGATCAACAAAAGAGTGTGTAGAAGCTTGGGGAACAGACTTACGAAAAGGGTCATATCTGAATCAAGGCGGAAACATAAAAAATCAGTGAACCAAAAAATAAGTTAAATCAAAACCAAATTACTCATTCACTTTTGATTACAGAAAAGAAAAAAATCAGAGGAATTACAAGACAAGAGAAGAAGAATAAGAAAAGAGAGGAGTAGAAGAAGGAGGGGGAGGAGGAGAAATGAGAATGGAATACCTGCTGTCGACAGCTCCACACAGGAAAACACCTGTCACCATCATCACACGACGGTGCTCGGTGGTCAGTCTTTAGAGTGCTCGGAGTCGGCGACACAAATGGAAGGGAGACTTGCTACATTGATGGAGAACGATGCTGAAGTGCAGAATTAGGGTCAAGTGTGAGTGTATCGAGGGAACTCAGGGTCAAGGAATAAGGGATTCAAAAATTATGAAAAAGGAAATAAGGAATGTAGGGTTAAATGCTCAAGGATAAAACAGGAAATATCATTTGACAGGGTGCCAGCGGAAATACAATTGAGTGATAGTATATACACACACGTATACATAAAAGACTTGATTGGTTTTGATTGGACCGGTTTTCTCAAACAGGAATCGAAAACCGATCCAATTCAATTAAAAAATCGGTTTTTGCGGTTTTCGATTTTTTTGGTTTCCGGTTATTTTGGTTGTCGATTTTTCGGTTTGGTTACAATTATTGACATTAGATTGGATCGGTTGATGAACACCCCTAATAGCAACCCAAATTTCGAACCTAACTCTCCATACTTCAACCCATACATTGCCATCATCTCACAAATAACACATGAATCAAATGAAATAACAAAGTTATGCAAGCACATTTCTCTGTCGATTCGAAAGCACCATTTCTCATTGCCTACGCTCTCCACCAACCGCCAATGAGACATTTTTGCACTTGCTACAAAGGTCAGGAGCACTGGGCTCAATTTCCCTACTTATTTCCAATGTAGTCTTTATAAATGTTTTTTTAAAAACATTTTTCTTCATTATCTTCTATTACAACATCGTTATAACACAATCGAATTACTAATTTAGTGACTGTATCTTTGTTAAATGTTGTTTTAGATATATATTTTTTGCAAAATGTATAGTACTTCTGCATTTTTGTCTCATGTATTTTATGAATTTTACCATTTTACAAATTATTTATGTATAAATGCTTAAGAGTAACTTCAATGGAGTTGTTTAACTAATTCTTAATAATAAGAATTGGTTTTTGTTGCACCATTATAGTAAAATAACGTGGCATCCATATGTAAGGACAATTTCTATCAATAAGAAAAATAGAGAAAAATAACAGAAAATAAATATAAATAAAGATTTGGGACAACTTGTACAATCCATTTGGTTAACATTTTATAGTTGCACCATTGGAGTGGAAAGTTTCCAAAAGTAATATAAGAGATGAATAATGCTTGTAAGGTGAGAACTGCCCAAATCTTATAAGCATTATTTAGGTCATATCTCTAGTCCGCATGGGACTCTTAACTAGGGATATGTAAATGGGGCGAGTGGGTATGGGTCGTAGCCCCGACTACCCGCCCCATTGGATGAATTTCTCCGTGCGGGTATTCATCTTGCAGGTTTTAAATAAATTTATCAATATTTGCAGGTATTCATGGATATTCAAACACCTTACAAAATTTAAATATTAGACAATTTTTTTATTATTCAAACACCCATATCTTGGCATCATTCACACAGAAGCATTAATCCTCAAGCAATAATCTATGAGCATTAATTCAAAACAAAATAATTGAACAAAAGCAATAATCCGTAACACAATGATCCACACGGCTATGGTATGATAGGCTTTGGGTGCTGCTACTGCCAAATTTAAGAAACAAAATAAGGATGGTGAAAAATTAGAACATTTGGTTTATATATGTAAAGGTCTTTAGTAAATTGTAAATGTATTTTAGTAATTTCACCTTAGCGGGTATCTGCAGTTGTGGATACTACAATACCCGCCTCGCCCCATAAATAAGCTGGTAGAGAAATTATCCATTTAATTTATCTATGGATACCCATTAAGATATTCATTTTCTACCTGTTGCGGATATTATCCACGGATTTCCGCGGTGCGGGTAAAATTTACATCCCTACTCTCAACACACCCCTCATGCTCAAGGATGGACATCTGAAGCGTGGACTGATACGGGTGGAATAATAGGGATCTCGATACACCCCTTTACGCCCAAGACTGGATATATGGAGCGTAGACAGATGTGTGTGGAATACTGGAGATCTTGGCCATATAACAGATCTAGGATAGGCTCTGATACCATCTTAAAATTTGGATTTTAGGCCTAACTTAACCCCCCACAAAACCGCTTGTAAGGTGACGATTGAACAAACCATATAAGCACTACTTAGGCCATATCTCTAGTCGATGTTGGGACTCTAAAAACCTTCAATTCAAAAAATAAATCAATACGATTAATATCAGAATTTGCTGACGGCAGGGACGAATTTGTAAACATTTTCGATTACTTTATTCATTAGTAATTGTTCATTTGACAAAACATATGTTTAATTATTGTAGTAAATAACATTAATATAAATAAATAACATTCATAATCTATTAGTCTTCTTTGCCTTCCTTAACTTCTTTGCCTATAAAGTACATATAAAAAAGTTGTTCCCAAATGATCATCCCAAACAAAATCAGGTCTAGCCATATTAATAAAAATTGGAAAAATCACAAAATGTTCTCTCATGTAACATGTTGAAGCCCAAGAACTTGCATTTTTTTTTATTTGCATTGATAAACATAATCAAAATTAATCCCTGAAACATAGGGATTCACATGAATGAAAAAATATGCTGAAAGGATTATTAGCTTAGATGTTTGACTGTATTATGAGAGATTAGTCCTTGCCTTTTAAGTATACGGTCATGGATAGATCAAATGACGTGATTTATCTACTTGAAAAAACATGGTTGGGATCCTTGCTTTCATTTGACATACATTAAAATAGTTGGATTTCATCTATAAGGTGAAGATGCTTAAAAAAGTAAAGGCTTAAATAAGTTTTTCGTCCCTGCAAAGTTCTTTTTTTTTTATTTAGTCTTTGTACTATTTTTTCATAGGTTTGCATCCCCACATTGTTCAAAGTTAAGGAAATGATCCCCACTGTCAACCTGCCTCCGTTTTCTGCTGATGTGGCTAATGGAATGCCACATCAGCAATGTCATCTCATCCATGTGGCGTTAAGTTTGCTACGTTAGCAGAGTCTATTTCCAAAAAAATTGAAAATACATGGACGAAATCCTAAGACAAAATTTATAGGGACTAAAACCAAAATTTGTGAACTTTGGAGGGACTAAAAACTTATTTTAACAAAAAAACTATTTTCCAGCCATTTTTCACACCAAGTCGTCCAGGGACAGGAAACTACCTCGATATCCCCGAATATTCTCTTAAAGCTTTTTTAAGAAACTTAAACTCAATTTTCTCGTCTAGCTATACTAGGACAATTCTGCAAGCTAGAATAGACGAGTTAGTCCTTTAACACAACTTTGCCATACAAATTTAACATTTTTGTTAATATCAAAACTTAAGATATTATTTAACCAAAACCACATGGTTTTGTAGTCAAGTTTTGTCATGGTTTAAATTGCCAAATTCCTTCATCTGGTATGATTTTTAGTACAGGGATACCGAGCTAATTTTCTTTTCCTGCACGACTTGCTATGAAATTTGGCAAGAAAATAGAAACAAATTCATACATTATGGACCACATGGTTAAAGTTGCTAAATTCCTTCATTTTGTATGATATATCTAGTACTGAAGGGTACCGAGGTAATTTCTTATTTTTGTCTAAATTGCTCCAAAATTTAGCTAGAAAATAGAAAGAAATCATACATTAGGGCCACATGTTTCAAATTGATAAATCCCTTCATCTGGTATGATTTCTAGTACTCAAGGGTGTAAAGGCAGTTTCTTCTTCCAATTTGATTGCACTGAGATTTGACTAGAAAATAGAAGAAACAAAAAATCATACATTAGAGACACGAGCACAAATTTGTCAAATTCATTTTTATGGTATAATTTCTAGTATTTGGTAGGGGTGTAACAAGTTGGTTTAGTTCGGTTTTTGGCGAAAAAAATGTCCGAACAAATTTGATTGGTTCTGTTTGGTTCGGTTTTCTACTTTTTTTAGTACATGACCAGAACCAAACCAAACCGATGGTGTCGATTTGGTTCGGTTCGAATGATCGGGTTACCTGATTAAAAAGCACCCGAAACGTTTTTTTGGAAGAAAATGCACCAGAATGTTACCAAAATACAAAATAGTCCACAAAACCATTGGAATTAGCAACAAATCAAGTACAAAATACAAAATATTCCACAAATCAAATCTATAACAATCCAAAATAGTCTAAAATTGACAAAATACATAGAAATAGTTCACAAAATAAGTCCATAATCCATGAAAAAAATCCAGCTAGTGGAATGTCCAAAAAGAGTCCAAAACAGACAGCAACAACGACTGCAACAACCTATTCACACAAGCAAACAACATTCAGTGAAAGACAACAACCTGATCACGACAACCAACACCAAAAACCTACATGAATGAAACCAATTTCGGCACTGAAAATGCAAATTGCTTAAGTAACACCCCCCCCCCCCCCCAACCAGAAACTTGAATGTTGCTTATCCGAATAACTTGTCCAAAACAGAAATATCATTTTATAATTTATAATTTTTACCATGATTTTCTGCACTTCAAAAATCAAAATAATTGAGCGAAGGAACGCAAAGGAGAGAACGAGGGAGACACGGAGGATAGAACAAGTGAGACTATTAGAGAAAAGGGTGAGAGATTAAGGTCAGGTTTCAATAAATATGTATTTCAGATATATGGAATGGGGGAGAAGGGGAAATGGGGGAAGGGGAAATGGGAAAGGGGAGAAGGGGGAAATGGGACTCACCAGTCACCACGACGGAGGTGCAGTGGTGAAGAACGATCTGGATATGCTGACTCTTCGCAAATCGCAATCTTAACCAGTGAAGATGGGTCACGACGACAGCTGAAGGAAGAAAGGAGAATATGTCGGCATCACAGCGAGATGCTCTGGTCACAGCGGCTTTGTAACGGTGGACGGCGGTGGTGAGGCGGCTCGAAAGTGAGATGAAGTGAGGAAGAGGAACTGAGTTAGGTTTTGGAGACTTGGAGGCAGTGACTGGGTCAAAAGTTTTGAGGAGGCACCACTTACTAAGTTAGGTTAGGTTTAGTTTAGGTCATAGTAATTATTTTGTTTTTTTAAAAAATAATAATAATCATGTACCATCGGGTCGGGTCGTCGGTCATTGGATTTGGAAGATAAAATCCAATACCCGAACCAGTGATAATTGGTTCTCATTGGTTTGGTTCGGTTTTTTACTCGAACCAATCATGTTCGATTTTTTTTGGGTTGGCTCGGTTCGGGTTGGTCGGGTTGACCCGGTCTGTAACACCTTCTCGAGTGCTATATCGTATGTGACATTTTAAGGCCGAAAAGTAGGTTGATTAAAATTGGCTATAAAGAATTGGGTAATTTTTTTTCCTTTTTCTTAAGTCATAAATGTAACTACTTTGATTTAAAGGGATGAATAATAAAATATTCCATTATCATAATTAAGGTTATGAGTTCGAAAATCATTTACATAATACCCAACCAACTCATAACCAGAAAGCATAGAAATGTACACCAACACTACATAAATATATGGAGACGCAGCTCCTAAAATATAAGATACTTGGAGTCGCAGCTCCATAAACGTTACCATTAACTCCCAGACATCCCAAGCTGGCCAAACTACAATAGAAAAGACAATCCTCTCTCGTCTATCGTGAGAAGAATGAAACCAATTGACGAGACCTAGTGGAAACTCTATTTGAGTCCACTACAGGTGTCGTCACAGAAGACACTACTAGAGTCACTACAAAAGTAACTCTCAGACTAAGCCCATTTCCCTTTCCAAGGAAAAACCATAACTTACAACTATTGACTATCATACCTATCTCAAGAAAGGAAAGGTTAGGCATAACTGAAACCCTAATACCATCGTCTTGAACCTCTGAAATCTAGAACACGTCCACTAGAAATTCCACCATAACGTTCGCATGCTCGAACCTCGACCTCTATGATGAATCAGTCAAGTGTCATCTTGACGTCTCAATCTTCTCAACAGATTACAGAAAGCACATAGCCAGCCGACATAGGTAAAATAAAATAAGGATGTGAGATCCCATTTATCTTACACAAAGGGCAGACATTCAGTGGTATGACTCACATGTACATAATACAACAATACTATATTTCTTTTATCTCCCATTTTAATTCTGCAACTCAAAACTCCAAGAATATTCTATACCAAACTCGACAGTAAGCTTATCAAGCATACTAGACACGGTTTGTCCATCGGAGGACAGGAATAGAGAGAAACTGATTGAAACCGTATAGTCGCATTCCTACATAGCCTCAAGGAATATCCGATTCTAACATCGGAGCTAAGATGATATGTTGGAAAGGAATGGTTAGTACATGTTTCATCTATGCTCACCTTCAGACACCATGTGTGGCTATCATGGCACACAAGGTTCATATCATAATCATAATGTACGTAGTATCATAATCACATGTGATCTCATACTTTCTGTGGAACAACGGGCTCTTTATGAAATCTCTACTACTGGGAAGCTTAGCTTTCTTGGCACAACGGCCTTTCTGAACATAGTATCAACTATGTAGTTGGGAAAAATTGCCGGAATACGTCCAATTGGTCTATCCATCAGATAACCTCATGATTCCACCAGAAACCACTTGCTGTCAATCGCCGACGGACGATATTCTCGGGTACAAATCATCAGCTCTTCACTAATCCACAGTTCTCAAACAGACTTGTCATGTTTGTGTAAAGATGTTTTAAAGCACTTGCTTACAAACCCTAACACATTATGAAATTGGATCGACAGTCCAATCATTTATTTCTTTACACTTTTCTAATTGAGCCTTTCTCTGGCTTTCAAGAAATCAAATAACTCTTAGTCCATTAAATCTTATGGAGGTATGGATAATGAATTATCCACACTTTACGACAAATGGCCTTGCTTCACCATAAGACATAAATTATTAAGTTCACATTTTCACTAAGTCATTCGTGACTTAGGTTTTGCTATTTAATGTAAATACTAGTCTTTGAAGACTAAAATCCTCTTTTGTCTTAAAACCAAACCTTTGGTTAAAACCAAACTCTTTTGAAATCAGATTCCATCAAAGTACATAAGCACTAAATTCCTCAAAACAGTTTCTTGAAAAATATTGAAACTCTTAAAATACCGTTTTACCGCTTTTTACTGTATTTCAACTTCAATTCCATATTTTCACAAACATAATCATTTTTCTCAAATTATTTACTTTTCAAAGCTACCATACTTATGTTAAATTATTAAAATACTGATTTCAAACTCTACATCATTGTTTTCTCAAAAATCTTTAAAAACGTTTAATGACGGTTCCGCCACTTTTTATTGGTTTTAGGCCCAAAAGTCATACTTTTGAAAATATGGTTCTTCACCTCAAATCTATTACTCACCTAGGTTAGGATACTAATATTAAGATTTTGAAATACTGATTTTACAGTTTCCTTTCCATGTATGCGAAATTCCTAAAAAATTGACTGAACGTCGTCAAGTATGTTAATCGCGTAAATCCATTTTCAACGATTTTACACTCTAATAGTCCAAAACTCATTTTGGAGTTTTAGAACATTTTAATAGGTATAAAAAACAGTCTCTAACTGTCCAATAACATTTATTTTCGAAAATTGTATTTTAGTCCCTAAACTTTCAATAATTACAAAAAGTCCTTATTCACTTAAAACCTTATAACTTTTTATGTATAACTTCAAATTACACCAAACAAACTTCTATAGAAATATTTTTCAGTTACCCTCAATGTTTTCAGAAATTACATTTCTGCCCCCAAATATTTTACAATAATTTCAAAAAGGTCCTTGTTTACTAAAAAGCTTATATCTTTTTATGTATTAATCCAATTAACACCAAAACAATTTCTATGGTCTTATTTTATCATTCACTTCAACTGTATGAAATATTTTCATATTTATAATTCAGTCCAACAATTTTCCAGAAATTGCATAAAAGTCCCTAAAGACTCAAAATTCATATCTTTTAACATACATCTCCAAATCAATCCAAACAAATTTCTATACTCTTATATACTCATTCAATTCTTATAAAAATTATCCAACCAAATTAAATCCCCATGTAACTCCCTCAACCAGTTATGGCCGAATGGCCTTAAATAAATATATTAGGCATTTTTCTTAACACATCAAGCAAACAACAATCATGGTTCCAACTTAAGCTCATTGGAACCAAAACAACCATATAACATATCATACCACAACCAAACATCAAATCAAATCCTCCAAGAGGATCGCACAACCATAAGCAATAATACATAATCCCAACACTTAGGATTTGAAAAACAACATACAATTATTTTAAACCACATACATGTCTACATTAAGGTTGGATAGTAGTAATCTCCCCCCTTACCTCTTGTAGATCACTTGAAACTCAAGTAGGAGAAGGATGTTGTTCACCTAAATCACAAGGTTTTGAACCCACAAAACCTAGCCATCAACAACCAACAAGAATTCAAGTTAAAGAATGAATAAAATCACCTAAACCCACTAGTACATAGGTTCGGCCCAGACCAAAAGAAATAGCTAGGGATATCTAAATTTTTCAAGCTCTTGGATGATGAAATTAGAGATCATAACTAGATCATAGAAATTGGTTTCACATTTTTATGATTTTTTTTACAATTTTCTAGAATTATTTAAAGTTCTAGATCTAAGAATTTGAAATTTGTAAAAACATGAGATATGAAGAAAAATTGTGAAAGGAAAGGAAGGTATGATCATGAATCATAAGAATCTACCTTTGGAATTTGAAGAAATGATCAAAATCTACTACTTCCTTTGAAAATCAAGTGTAAGTAACTTAGGAGTTTTTGTGTGAAAGTTGAAGAACTTGAGCCAAATGGAGAAAATGAATGACCAAAGGTGTCTTATGGTGTTAGGGCGGTGGGTTTCTAGGGAGAAATGAGTAAAATGATATCATGACACACTTGAAATTACAATGAAGAATTAAGGGTATTTTGGACTTTTCGCTTAAAAAGCCATCATTACATACATTGAACATAAGGTGACTCATCCTTATGAGTCACCCCCTATGACTCACCCCTATGACTCATTGTTCTCATTCGTCCGGGGTCGGGTTTTGTCTCTGCACCTCCGTTCTCGATTTCGTCGGTCCCCGATCGTCGAGTATTCGCCCGAATAACGTATAATAACTTATTTATTTTGAAAATTTTCAAAATAACCACTATGGTTGGAAATAAAACAAAAAATCTAAATTGTTTCATTCTCGAGTCAAAATTATGTTTTCTTATCAGTAAAATCTTACTGTCAGTCAAAACGCAGACCGGGTTTCGTCTGAATTTTAAACCCAAATTTTTACCGTAAGCTTCTACCATAAGATAGAGTAAAATTATGATTTTATTTTATCAAAAATCATTTCTAGAACTAATATAAAAATTACAAACAATTAAAATTCTATCGATAATTGAAAAATAGTAAAAACAGCAAAACGATAAAAAGGTGTTACACGGTCCACTTACACCCCTAGTATTTGGGGATATCGAGGCGGTTTTCTGTCCCTGTATGATTTGGTCTGAAAAAAGGCCACAAAATAGTTTTTAGTCCCTGCAAAGTTAAAAAAAATTGGTTTAGTCCCTATAAATTTTGTCTTAGGATTTCATCCATATACTTTCATTTTTTTTGGAAATGGTCCCTGCTAACGTGGCAAACTTAACGTCACGTGGATGACGTGACACACATGTGGCGATGCTGACGTGGCCTCCGTTAGCCACGTCAGCAGAAAACAGAGGCAGGTTGATTGTGGGGACCATTTCCTTAACTTTGGACAACATGGGGATGCAAACCTATGAAAAAATAGTACAAAGACTACAACAAAAAAATTGGAACTTTTCAGGGACCAAAAACTTATTTAAGCCAAAAGCAAATATAATTTAGGAACTATAATTAACATTCCACCTAATGTACATTGTAACACCTCGATTTTTTCACTGCTTTCTAACATCGTAAATTTATATAAATACGTTTATATATTTATCTGAGACTTAGAAAATTATTTTAATTAAATCGAAACCTTATTTACACTCTACTTTACCATAGAGAGTTACGATAAAAATTTAGGTTGAAAAGTCAAGTGAAACCCAGTCTGTGTATTTCACTGGCGATATAATTATACTGCTCAGAAAACCTAATTTTGACTCGTGAGCGAAAAACTTAAGGTTTCTATTTAATTTCTAACGTTTTAGGTTATTTTGAAATATTTCACTTAAAAGTGAAATATTATATTTTATCCGGGCATCATATTGAATTGGGTAAGCGACGAAGCTGAATACGGGGTTTTCGGGAGTCGCTAACGGATAATACCAATGAGTCATACAAGATAGGATGCACATGGATGATGTCATGGTGGAGGTCACTTGTCATGATGACAAGGTTAGTGTAAATTGAAAATATATCCTTAGACTTTTCTATTTTGCAATTTGATCCTTAATTGAATTTGCACTTTGGTCCTTAAGTAACAAAATTCCCTTGCTTCTTGTTCCCTCGTTTGTGCAGCCCACACCCCTATAAATACCCTCTCCATCACTTCATTTCTTCCTATTTCAAGTTGTTACAAAAACTCAAAGAAAACCATAAGCTCATCCATCATTTTGTGAATCAAGTTCTTGATCCTTCACTTGTTTTGGATCTTCAAGAGGTAAATCTTGTTCTCCTTGCCTAATCATCTTCATGTTCTTCAAGTATTTTCATGATTAAATGTCTTGTTCATACCATGATCATCACTTTAAATTCCTAGATCTAGAAACTTTGAAATTTTCTAGAAAATCATAGAAAAATCCTAAAAATATGAAACCAATTTCTATGATCTTATAATCATCTCTATGTTTATAATCAAAGAGCATGAATCGAACAATTATTTCCTTCTCCCTTTTCTATTAATGACCGAAACTCACATGTGTGGGTGGAGGAACTTTTATTAACTCTTTTCAATAAGTTAAGCTTGATTTCAATCTTATAGTTCATATGTATCATGAATCTATGTTGTTGAATCCAAATAAATTATCTAGCCAAATTTTTATGTGTTGGCCGAATCTCACTCTTTTTAGAGTTAGAAGATTTTGTTTCATTTGTTGTGTTTTAAATCCTTAATCATGTATCCTTAATGCTTAGGATCCTTAATCCAAAAGCTTACAAAATTTTAGCATGTCTGGCCTGATTTAACCATGATGGTCGAAACCCTAACTATTTGAGTTAGAGGAGTTTTTGATCCAATCTTTGTCAAGTGACAATTTATCATGTATCTTTTATACTTAAGGATCACTGATCCAAGAGTTTGTTAAACTTTGAGATCTCTAGCTAATTTAGCTAGTCATAGCCAAAACCTTCAAGTAGGAATAGGTGATTTTAATTGTTTGATTGATAATTATGTTGTGTGGTTTGTTGAAGGAGATTGTGTATGAATCATGTACGTGTGCTGTCAAGAAACCGGAGTGTCGGCGAACTCGTATTGTAAGGAAAGATCTTCGAGAGGTAAGGGGAGCTTACCTGAGGGATTTTTCCCAATAACTATTTGTGATTAGTGTGTGGTCTGTATGATTTATATATGGTTGTGGTTGTGGTATTTGATTAAAGTTGTGTTATTTATCTATGTTTGGTTATCTGTGTTTAATTATTTATTTACAGGTGCATATTATGATATTGTGATGCATGATCTGCCTGGGAATAATGTTATGATGTTGTTGATTGTTGTTTGAGAAGCCTGACAGTGGTTAGTGCCCAATCAATTAATCAGATAAAAGCTTTAAGAAGACATTACGAGGAATATTCAATAGTTAATTGAGAAATATTGGAAGATATTATGATTTAATAATTATTTGAGAAAATAAGGAATTATTTGAAAATATTATTATTTTAATGATTTATTAGTGTAAAAGCAATTTATGAGTCACAGTGAGGTCGTAACCGTGAAATTGTTTTTGTACTGCTAATTTTTACGTAAGAAATTTCGTAATATAAAAGTATATTTTATGAAATTAATATTCGAAAATAACTTAATTATGATATTAAAAAATTATTTAAGTGAAAAAGGCTAATATTTCGTTTAAATGACTTTAAAAATGTTTAAACACGGTAATTTGGAAAAGTATCGACGGCAAGTGTTTCTAAAACGGAAGTACGTATTTTAAACTAAGTTTGAGCCTCAAGTGACTCTCTTTTTGAAACATGAAGTTTTCATAAAAGATTTTAGTAACTGATGATTTTACGAAAGAATTTCCCATTTGAAATTATTTTCCAAAATCAAGTTTTACTCAAACAATATAGGTGGTGATTTTGAACTAAGTAACCAAGACGTCGGAGTACTAGTGTTCTTGCGGTGTTTTGGACTTTGTGTCCTGATTTCGGTGTATTTTGGACTGCGTGTCCTATGGATGATTTTGGTGTATTTTAGACCGTGTGTCCTATGGACTGTGTCCTGAATTCGGTGTATTTTAATGATTTATTAGTATAAAAGCAATTTATGAGTCACGGTGAGGGCGTAACCGTGAAATTATTTTTGTACTGCTAATTTTTACGTAAGAAATTTCGTAATATAAAAGTATATTTTATGAAATTAATATTCGAAAATAACTTAATTATGATATTAAAAAATTATTTAAGTGGAAAAAGCTAAGATTTGGTTTAAATGACTTTAAAAATGTTTAAACACGGTAATTTCGAAAAGTATTGACGGTAAGTGTTTCTAAAACGGAAGTACGTATTTTAAACTAAGTTTGAGCCTCAAATGACTCTCTTTTTGAAACATGAAGTTTTCAGAAAAGATTTTAGTAACTGATGATTTTACGAAAGAATTTCCCATTTGAAATGATTTTCCAAAATCAAGTTTTACGCAAACAGTATAGGCGGTGATTTTGAACTTAGTAACCGAGACGTCGGAGTACTAGTGTTCTTACGGTGTTTTGGACTTTGTGTCCTGATTTCGATGTATTTTGGACTGCGTGTCCTATGGATGATTTTGGTGTATTTTGGACTGCGTGTCCTATGGACTCTGTGTCCTGAATTCGGAGTAAATAACGTTATTCAAAGTGAATATTGTTTTCTATTACCACGAACCTAAGCCTGATGCATCGGTCTAGGGTTTCGTGATTCAGCGCCTGGACTTTGAGTCCTGTGTTAATAATGAAAATCTTAAGATACTGAAAATGGTGAATGGTCGAAAGCTTTTGAGCTTCGGCAAGGAAAGATTGAACAAAAAGAAAAATGACGATAACAAAATGTTTTGCATGCATTTTTAGGCAGACGTGTCTATTTGTAAATCATAATATCATGGTGATATTCATGAATCGACGTAACATTGTGCAATGGTTGGACAATGAAAATCCATATTCGGTGATCACTGCTCCTTAAATTGGACAGCGTGCTATGGTATCCATATTCGGTGATCACCGTGCCTTGTGTTGGACAGTGTGCTATGGATTTGGCTTCGTGCCTTTGCCTGTGTGTCTATTGAGCTTGATCAACTCACCTCGACGTTGCGATATCTCATGAGATTAGGTATGAATTTAGATTACGAATATGAAGTGTTCATGCATAGTTTTTCAAATGATGATGTTTGGGGTATGAAACCCAGTGATAAACTATTTGCCTTATTATGAATGCTTATGTTGTTATAAACATGTATATGTGTATATGTCTTCTTTTATGTCTTGCATGTATATCAGGTTCTTTTGGTAATTATCGTTGTATCTTGGGATACTAGTACAGATGAAGAGGAGGAGTTCTTTAAGTCACTTGCGGACTTAGATTCTAGATGCTTGAAGAAGTATCTGTTTGTGGGAAAGACCACGGGGGTCTTTCCAATATTGTCTTGTAGAGCGACCAGCTTAGGAGTCTTGTTTTGGGTTTTATGTTGAAAAGGTCAGTAACTGTGATGTTGTAATATTATCTTTGTTTTAAGTTTCTCTTTTTGAAAATTGAGACCTTTTAAAGTTATTCACGGAAGAAAACTTTTACACCTGAGTTTTTTTTTACCTCAAATAAATAAATTTTCTAAAAGCAACTAGCGAAATAAAGTTGGCTTAATTGTACTTTTGCTCCCCCAAGTATTGTTAGTGTGCGATTTTGGTCCCCCACATTTTTTTTCGAACGCATTTGGTCCCCCTAGTTTTTCAATTGGGCAATTGTAGTCCTTCTATCCATCTGTTGTCAAATTGGTAACAGAGTTTACTGACATGTCACACCAAGTGGATTAAAATATATTTATTTATTATTATTATTATTAATTAAAAATTTTAAATATTATTTTTATTGGGTGACGGGTCCCTAATCTGTGTCAAATAAGCCCCAAACACACCCCTTTGTTATAGATAGAACCCTAAACGTATTTTGTTCCCAAATCCTAAAATAAATATATTTTAATCCATTGGTAGTCAGCAAACTTTGTTACCAATTTGACAGCATATGGATGGAAGGACTATAATTGCACAATTGAAAAACTAAGGGGATCAAATGTGCTCGAAGAAAATGTGGGGGACCAAAATCGCACATTACCTACTTGGAGGACCAAAAGTGCAATTAAACCAATAAAGTTTTATTTTCCGCAACAAGGTAATAATGTAATGACTCAAGGGGGGTGTTACAGACATGTATAACAAACTATCAGTATTATTTACAAAATAACACTAACAAAATATCAGTACATTATTTAATATTTTTTGGTTACTGCAAAGAACTATGACTTAGTTTTTTTTTTTAGGGGAGGGATAAGAACATGTCAAAATTTGATTTTAAATTTTAGGGGATAAGAACTTGAACAATACTCTCCCAACACGTGGTTGGTTCGAGGGTAACGAGCTTGAACCCCTTAAGCAACTAGTCAGGGGTTCGATTCCTGACTCTTACGTATGGAGAAAAATCTGGTTGGGGGAAATCGGTCCTTCAATGTCGTTCAATATCTCGAGGAATTAGTTTCCGCAGTTGCGAGCGGAGGATACGAAAACCAAAAAAACTTCGGAGTTTTACTCTTCTAAACTTAGCTAGCGATGCAAATGGTTATTGGGTTACTTTATTTTCACACAAATTTCGTGCAATTTTATCAATTCAATTTTATTCAATGTTTCCCCCTATTTCATTAATGCAATCCCCACATTCATTTACTTTAAACAAGTGAGAATTCAATCATTCAAGCAATCATTAATCTAAGTCAAGGATCCAAGTTACATACAAAAGGGAGATCACCAATTTCAAACAATTGCCTTCCTCACAAGGGTATTTAGTAATTCACTTGTTCGCTCAATTTGTCTAGGATAACAACTTTCACACAATTTCACACTTTAAGAGCACTTTCCATGAATTTGATTTTCATCTCAAAAATAGTTCCCACGAAAACATGTATGCATCATCAAAAGGTCTTTTAAAGGTTGTAATATGGACTGGCTAAAGGTAGGATATACAAAGGTACTAGGCTTTATGTCCCTAGGAATTAAGAGAGCATGAAACTTTTTACCTTTATATTTTCACTATAATTCCTCTTTCCAATTTCTTTCCTTTTTTTTCCTTTATTTTTTTTTTCACTTTGGGCGGCTACAACCTTTTCCTTTTCATACCCTTTTTGACATTTTTATATTTTTCTTCTTTTTCTTTTTGCCTTTGGCTTCAACCTTTATTTTTATTTTTCTTAACCAACAACAACATAATAAACCCTTGTAGCCACCCCAAATTTAGTTTCCTACAACCCTTGACTTGCTAAGTATCCATGCTATCCAATATTCTAAGATTGGGTTAACATGGTTTTTCCAGATTTTTGGCTTGTGTTGTAAGGTTATTAAGAACAATAGGCTTTAAGGCTCAATGTGGCTAATTAGGGATCATGCATCAAGGTTGGTTCATATTTGGCAAAGTAGCTATTTCAAAGAAAATTACCTAAATCATTTGATGCAAACATATAAACATGTAAACCATGAAGAGATTCAAGCAAATCCGGGAAAGTACAACTTAAAAGTGATTCACACAATTAAAAACAATGTTGGAGGCTCAAATTCCTCACCTGGACATTTTTAGCAACTTATTTGATCGAGATACATCCCTAATGTGTGCACCCCCTCACCCCAAACTTGTCATAAATCATGCAATCACAAAAAAAAATTATGTAAGTCTTTTTTAAAAAAAAAAAAATTTCACATGGGATCAAATCGTCAATTTTCAAAACCTAGGGGATATCATAAAAAGTCAATAATATTTTTTTTATACAATCCATTTATGCTAAATTCAATAAAATCCCTTTAAGCTTACCAACTCAAGACTCGACACACACATATGACTCGAAGCAAGTAAAGAAAGCTAATTAAAAAGAGAAGGGTTTAGAAAAACTCATGAAGATGCTTCCACCTGAATCCCATAGCCTGTAGTACAAAGGCCAAGAGACGCTCAAAATTTAAGTCATTCCTCCTGGATCTCATGGCTTGTGGAGTGGAGATGGAATAAGTAAGTGGGAGGAGGTTCCGTTGACTTCTTTAATTGCTATGATGAGCTCACTTCCTCCCGAGTCAAATGGTAAGTCACCTACTCCAAAAATGGCCTTTATGTAAATAGTTTCTCCATGAAGCACTAGAACCATGACTTTTTGAGGCGACCTTAGAGCCTTTAGGCTATTGATGAAATTTCCAATTGTTGAGGCAATGACTTGAATTCCAAAGTTGGTATTTTACCAAAGTAATGTGATAGACAAATAGAAGGCACCAACTTTGTTATATCCATACATGCATGCAAACCAACATACTTATCCAATCCCGGATTTTGATGCTCCACAATAGGATTGGTGAGAGAAGTATTTTTCACATGATTTGTCTTATTTGTCCCTTGCAAAGGAACAATAGGAGATATTTCCTCATTGCACTCCTCTTCATGATCCTCTCCTCTTGAATCATATTCCACCACAACTTCATCTTCTTTTAATTCCATGCTAGTAAAAACATTTTCTTCACTTTGAGTCTCTTGCAGCTTTTCTGCTAGCAATTTATAAATTTCATTAGCTAGCTCTTCTAACTACTGAAAGTCGTCACTTAGTGATGCCGCTATGTCTCTAGAATGTTCCCCAGCTCGCATTTTAGCTTTCTGAATCATGGGACTAACTTCCTCCTTGCTACGCTCTATGCTTAGGCTCAAAAAATAAGCATCTATATCCCAAAGAATCTCTAGCAAATCGGGATCCAGGTTGAAGTGTGGAGGTGGTTGCAAAGATGACAAATAAGAATTTCATTCCTCTTTGGAGTATATCTTCACATGCTTATTGACAATCCCATCAAACATAACCCAATCAAATTGATATTTCCAGCTTGGATAGTAATTATGGTCCATGTGTTGCTTCACTTTTACTTCTTTTTTTTTTTTTGGGTCCTACGACTTTCTGGGTTGTATAGCAAATCTCCCGGATAGAACGGTACCCTGCATACACAAAAACTCACAAGACCAAGTGAAATCAAAGAAATTAAATAGAAAATAGTAACAAAAATTAAAAAGAATAATTTTGACTTGTTCGAAAATAATTATTGTCTTCAAATAAAGAAAATTGGTCAAGCCAATCCCCGGCAATGACGTCAAAAACTTGATGGGCTCCGACAAGTGTATCGGATCGAAGCAAGTAATAATTAAAATGGTAAGTAATTACCGAGTATCGAACACAAGGATTGGGTGACCAATTTTTTTAGATTTGAAGATAATAACTAATATTTGACTAAGTCAAAGAGGAGAGAGAGAGAGAGAGATTGTTGGGATAAAATCTATTATCTAAAGCAAATATCAATTATCTAAATAAATTCAAAATAAAGATGTTACCTAATCAATTATCAAGATTATGATAGTGAGATCTAAGTTCACGAATCTACCTACCCAATTAAGCAATAGATCCAAGTGATTATCTTCTTATCCCTAAGTTCAATTATATGCCAACCAGGAACCCGAAATTATCCTAATGCCTCTGTTGAGCACAAGAGAAAATACCTAAACATGCAAATCAACGATATCTCTATGATGAGAAACATGCAAGATTCATTAAGTTCTTGGTTCCCTATAACGATTGCATAAATCTCCTATTATATTTCTATGAATATTCAATTTGTGTTCCTAATTCAAGTCCTAAAACGTTAATCTCCGGTCGGACTCACCGCCCTTGACAAGTTAACCACGCACGCTTTTGATTAACGCAACCAAATCAGAATTAGAAAGCAAGAATTGAGAGAAGAGAATAAGAAAAATTCACATTGAACAATTATGTCGTCATGAGCGGCTTCATCGAT
Source organism: Sophora flavescens (assembly GCA_030762895.1). NCBI lineage: Eukaryota > Viridiplantae > Streptophyta > Magnoliopsida > Fabales > Fabaceae > Sophora > Sophora flavescens. The sequence goes on from CM061065.1 coordinate 144,635,717, forward strand.
CCCTCAGAAAAGAGGATTAGCTCCTTATCACGTCCATAATCAACAACCAATAATTGAAAACAAACAGAAAATAATCCTAAAACTAAGGGAGACGCAGCTCCAAGAAAAACTAGGATTACAAAAGAGAGAAAAACTAAAATTAAAACTGATGTCCTCCGTTCTACTTTAATTCGCACTTTGAACAAGCTATATATAGGCAAACTGGGCTACGCTCGCTCACGGGGCGAGCTTGGGCTCGTGAGGCGACCCAATAAAATTGGCTCCAATTCAAATTTGAATTTCGCAGGGCGAAGGATGTCTCGCGGGTCGAGACAGAAAGATTACAGCTTCCCTATTGTCTGCTTCGCGGGGTGAACAATTGGGCTCGCGGGGCAAGCCTGAAGAGTTGCCTTTTACTGCTCAGTCTGTTGCTTTGGCTCGTGAGGCGAGATCCTCTTTTTGTCCTTTAGCTTGTTTTATTCATTTTTTCCTGTTTCCTTGAGCTTCACTTTTGACCTGAAAATAAAGATAGCATTAGAATGCTTTATTGACTCAAAAATAACCAAAATATCCTAAAAATTATCTAAGAGACTTAAAGTGTTGCTCGAGGATAATTAAAGCCAAATTTGGGCGAAAACGAGATTAAACTCGAATAATTAGCACCGAAAACCGTGACCTTACTAGCTATAAAACTAGATAAGCCAGAGGCTTATCAAAATACCCCAAACTTAAACTTTGCTTGTCCTCAAGCAAACTAAAACTCAAAAAGACTCAAAACTGAGTAAGCTCAATGGACTCAATTATTTTCGCACAAATTTCATGCAATTTTATCAATTCAATTTTATTCAATGTTCCCCCCTATTTCATTAATGCAATCCCCACATTCATTTACTTTAAACAAGTGAGAATTCAATCATTCAAGCAATCATTAATCTAAGTCAAAGATCCAAGTTACATACAAAAGGGAGATCACCAATTTCAAATAATTGCCTTCCTCACCAGGGCATATAGTAATTCACTTATTCACTCAATTTGTCTAGGCTATCAACTTTCACTCAATTTCACATTTCATGAGCACTTTCCATGAATTTGATTTTCATCTAAACAAAGTTCCCACAAAAATATGTATGCAACATCAAAAGGTCTTTTAAAGGTTGTAATGTGGTCTGGCTAAGGGTAGGATATACAAAGGTACAAGGCTAAAACCCTAGGAACTAAGAGAGCATGAAACTTTTTACACTTTTATTTTCACTCTAATTCCCGCTTTTTTTTTTTTACTTTGGGTAGCTACAAACTTTTCCTTTTAATACCTTTTTTGACATTTTTACACTTTTCTTGTTTTTTTTTCTTTTTGCCCTTGGCTTCAACCTCTATTTTTCTTTTTCTCAACGTAAAACAACATAATAATCCCTTATAGCCATCCCAAACTTAGTTTCCAAACAACCCTTGTCTTGCTAAGCATCCATGCTCTCCTAAAGCCTAAGATTAGGTTAACATGGTTTTTTTTTCCGGATTTATGGCTTGTATTGTAAGGTTATTAAGAACAATAGGCTTTAAGGCTCAATGTGGCTAATTAGGGATCATGCATTAATGTTGATTCATATTTGGCCAAGTAGCTATTTCAAAGAAAATTGACTAAATCATTTGACGCAAACATATAAACATGCAAACCATGAAGAGATTCAAGCAAATCCGGGAAAGTCAACATAAAAGTGATTCACACAATTTAAAAACAATGTTGGAGGCTCAAATTCCTCACCTGGACATTTTTAGCAATTTGTTTGACCGAGATACATCCCTAATGTGTGCACCCCTTCACCCCAAACATGTCATAAATCATGCAATCACAATAAAATTTCTCAAAGTTCATTTTTCAATTTTTTTCATGGGGATCAATTTTCAAAATTTCAAAACATAGGGGGGAATCATCAAAAATCAACATTTATCATGCAATACATCTATGCTAAATCAATTAAAATCCCTTCAAGCTTACCAACACAAGACTCAGACACATATGACTCAAGCAAAGAAAAGAAAAGATAATTAAAAAGAGAAGGGTTTAGAAAAACTCATTGAAGACGCTTCCACCCGGATCCCATAGCCTGTGGTACAAAAGCCAAGAGATGCTCAAAATGTCAGATCTTCCTCCTGGATCCCATGGCTTGTGGAGGGGAGATGGAAGAAGCAAGTGTGAAGAGATTATGTTGACTTCTTTAATTGCCATGATGAGCTCACTTACTCCCGGGTCAAATGGTAAGACACCTACTCCAAGAATGACCTTTATGTAATTAGTTTCTCCATGAAGCACTAGAACCATAACTTTTTGAGGCGACCTTAGAGCCTTTGCCGCTATTGATGAATATTCTCAATGCTCAGGCAATGGCTTGATCTCCAAAGTTGGTATTTTTACAAAGTAATGTGGTAGACAAGAGGAAGGTACCAACTTTGTTATATCCACACATGCATGCAAACCAACATATTTATCATACTCGGAATTTTGAGGTTCCTCGGTAGGAATGGTGAAGGAAGAGTTTTCTACATGATTCTCCTCAATCGTCCCTTCCATAGGAACAATAGGAGATATTTCCTCCTTGCACTCTGCTTCATGGTCCTCTCCTCTTGAATCATCTTCCACCACAACTTCATCTTCATTCAAGTCCATACTCACAACAATATTCTCTTCAATTTGAGTCTTGTATGGCCTTGTTGCTATCAATTTGGAAAATTCACTAGCTTGCTCTTCTAACTTCTAAAAGTTATCGCTTAGTGATGCCCAAAACTTTTTAGCAAATTCCCCATTCCTCTTTTCAATCCTCTGAAATAATTCACTTATTTCTTCCTTGTTACGCTCTATGCTTAGGCTCAAAAGGTAAGCATCTATATCCCAAAGAATCTCTAGTAAATTAGGGTTCAACTCGAAGTGTGGTGGTGGTTGCAAAGATAATAAGTAGGATTTCCATTCCTCCTTGGAATATATCTTCACATGCTTGTTGATAATCCCATCAAACACGATCCAATCAATTTGATATTTCCAGCTTGGATAGTAATGACGGTCCATGTGTTGCTTCACTTTTTTTTTTGGTCCTACGACTTTCTGGGTTGTATAGCAAATCTTCCGGACATAACGGTACCTTGTATACACAAAAACTCACAAGACCAAGTGAAATCAAAGAAATTAAATATAAAATAATAACAAAAATTAAAAAGAATAATTTTGACATGTTCAAAAATAATTATTGTCTTCAAATAAAGAAAATTGGTTAAGCCAATCCCCGGCAACGGTGCCAAAAACTTGATGGACTCCGACAAGTGTACTGGATCGAAGCAAGTAATAATTAAAACGGCAATTAATTTACCGAGTATCGAACACAAGGATTAATCGACCAATTTATCTAAAATTGAAGAAGATAACTAATATTTGACCAAGTCAAAGAGGAGAGAGAAAGATGTTGGGATAAAATCAAGTATCTGAAACAAATATCAATTATCTAAATTAAATCAAAATAAAAGATGTTATCTAATCAATTATCTAGATTATGATAGTGAGATCTAAGTTCACGAATTCACCTACTCAATTAAGCCATAGATCTAAGTGATTATCTTTGTATCCCTAAGTTCAATTACATGCCAACCAGGTACCCGAAATTATCATAATGCCTCGGTTGAGCACAAGAGAAAATACCTAAACATGCAAATCAACGATATCTCTATGATGACGAACATGGAAGATTCATTAAGTTCTTGGTTCGCTATAACGATTGCACAAGTCTCCTATTCTAATTCTAGCAATATTCAATTTGTGTTCCTAATTCAAGTCCTAAGCGTGAATCTCTGGTCGGACTCACCACGCTTGACTAGTTAATGGCTATGTCGTCATGAATGGCTTCATCGATCCCTCAGAAAAGAGGATTAGCTCCTTATCACGTTCATAACAAAATAAATGAAAAGAGAACAAAAAATAATCCTAAAACTAAGGGAGACACAGCTCCAAAGAAACTAGGATTATGTTTCTATCCAAAGCTACCTACTTAAGTTATATTCTTCAATTCGCACTGAACAAGCTATATATAGGCAAACTGGACTGCGCTCGCTCGCGGGGCAAGCTTGGGCTCGCAAGGTGAGCCCATAAATTGGATCCAATTCAAATTTGAATTTCGCGAGGTGAAGCATGTGTCGCGAGGCGAGACAGAAAGATTTCAGCCTCTTTGTTGTCTACTTCGCGGGGCGAACAATTGGGCTCGCGGGGCGAGCCTGAAGAGTTGCCTTGTCTTGCTTAGTCTGCTGCTCTGGCTCGCGAGGCTAGCACCGTCTCGTGGGGCAAGACCTTGAAATTCTCCTTTTTGCTTGTTTTCTTCAATTCTCCAAGTTTCCTTGAGCTTCACTTTTAACCTGAAAATAAAAGAAGCATTAAATGCTTTATTTGACTCAAAATTACCCAAAATATACTAAAGACCATTTAAAAGACTCAAAATGTTGCTCGAGGACAATTAAAGCCAAATTTGGGTGAAAACGATATTAAACTCGAATAATTAGCACAAAAACCGTGACCTTACTAGCTATAAAACTAGATAAGTTAAAGGCTCATCAGTTAAGTTAGGTTTAGTTTAGGTCATAGTAAATTAAAAAAAAAAAAACATGTACCATCGGATCGGGTCGTCGGGTCATTGGATTTGGAAGATAAAATCCAACACCCGAACCAGTGATAGTTGGTTCTCATTGGTTTGGTTCGGTTTTTTACCCGAACCAATCCTGTTCGGTTTTCCCGGGTTGGTTCATTTCGGTTTGGTCAGGTTGGTCGGGTTGACCCGATCCACTTACACCCCTAGTATTTGGGGATATCGAGGTGGTTTTCTGTCTCTGTACGATTTGGTCTGAAAAAAGGCCACAAAATAGTTTTTAGTCCCTACAAAGTTAAAAAAAAAATGGTTTAGTCCCTATAAATTTTGTCTTAGGATTTCATCCATGTACTTTCATTTTTTTTGGAAGTAGTCCCTGCTAACGTGGCAAACTTAACGTCACATGGATGACGTGACATACATGTGGTGATGCTGACGTGGCCTCCGTTAGCCACGTCAGCAGAAAACGGAGACAGGTTGACGGTGGGGACCATTTCCTTAACTTTGGACAATGTGGGGATGCAAACCTATGAAAAAATAGTACGAAGACTAAAACAAAAAATGAGAATTTTTCAGGGACCAAAAACTTATTTAAGCCAAAAGCAAATATAATTTAGGAACTATAATTAACATTCCACCTAATGTACATGTATAACAAAATATCAGTATTATTTAAAAAATAACACTAACCAAATATCAGTACATTATTTAATATTTTTTGGTTACTGCAAAGATCTCTGACTTAGTTTTTTTTTTTTTTTTTTTGAGGGGGAGGGATAAGAACATGGCAAAATTTGATTTTAAATTTTAGGGGACAAGAACTTGAACAATACTCTCTCAACACGTGGTTGGTTCGAGCGTAACGAGCTTGAATCCCTTAAGCAACTAGTCAATGATTTGATTCTTGACTCTTATGTATGGAGAAAAATCCGGTTGAAAGAAATCGGTCCTTCAATATCGTTCAATATCTTGAAGAATTAGTTTTTACAGTTGGGAGCGGATAATACGAAAACCAAAAAAACTTCAGAGTTTTACTCTTCTAAACTTAGCTGGCGATGCAAATGGTTATTGGGTTACTATATAAGTTTTCTGAATTTGGACAATGTTTTTCCTTAAAGAAGAACTACGTGGAGGGTATGAGCTCAAAAGAAAATTTATGGAGCGGTCTGACTAAGTTGAGTAAGTTCTGCCCCAACCATAGGTTAAAGTGCTAGTAAATTGTCATTTAAGCCATAATTATAGTATATCTTATTATAATTTATTTAAAAATTTAAGAGTTTTAAAGTCTAATAAGTATTCATTATTCCCAAATTTATTATCTTTCAACCTGATTTTATATCTGAGATATGAAATCTATATTTTCCATTTTGTTCTAAAAGAATTCAATAATTTTTTTTAAAAGATAAAAGAATTCAATAGTTAATAATACAGTCTGAAATCTGAATATATTTCGTAAATAAAAAAAAATAAGAAGAGAATTTATCCAGGAAAAAAAAAAGTAGGAATAGAATTAGTTAGATGTAACGTATATTTGTGATGTGAGTAGGTCGTTGGAGTCGATGTCGGAGGAAATAATGAAACTTGACCTTTACACATAAGTGGGGATGTTAGTAGCAATATATAGGGAGAATTAAAAGGAGGTATTATGGACATTGAAAATAAAAAAATCAAGTTGATAAAAAATAATATCATGTTGCCGTTACAATGCGAGAGAATTCGGAGGTTCGTTGCTATTTGTTGTATATATTATATTATATTATATTTTTTCGTAACAGACAAATCAAAACAAAAGCCCCTAGTGTTGTTGAGTTAACAGCACAAGGGAAAAAGAAAGCCCCTCGTATTGAAAAAAAAATCAATTATTTTATTTGCATTAGTATTCTATGTTGCCATTTGGCTCCACGCGCAATACCGAACCGGTACTCGACGACAAAAGTGCTCGTTACGCAATGGGTCCCACTATCATCATCATGCGTGTATGACACGCATGGTAAAAGAGCTTCGTATTGACAAATTATATTAAGGAACAATGCTTGTTCAATCTTGAGTTTAGATGTCGATTTGTCCAAAATAGTTGATAATTTAGGTTAAAGCTAATAAATTAGTTGATAGTTGATAATGTATTTTTTTAGCTGATAGTTGAAAAGATAGTTTATTGAATTTAAAGTATTTGATAAAATTAGTGGCTGAACTATATTATAAACCATACGTCTAAGTTCGAATCCTAGTGATAAGAATAGAATTGCATTCGTGGGTAGAAGAATTGCCCCTTAATTGATACTCTGCATCATCGGGTATCAGTCCTACGGCTCCCGTCTAGCGAGATTCGTTGGGTTTCATCTCAGACCTAAAAAAGAAACTTCTTGTAAAAATTGTGGTTGCATTAAGGTTCTTTTATGTCCCACATCGGTAGGGATGACAGTGGGTAGGGTCTGGGTAGGATAGTACTCGTCCTCATACCCGCATTTAAAAAAATACTCATACCCGGACCCATACATGTGTGGATTGCAACTTTAGTACCCTTACCCGTACCATCTGGGTACTTAAGTACACACACCCGCACACGTTACCCACACTTTAACTAAGAAAAAATAATAAATAACATAAACAACATTATAACTCAATTAAAAAAATCCAAATATTTTTCAAATATACTCATGAAACATTACAAACCAAAAAAAAATTGAAATCGGTACCTACATGTGACAATTATTTTCAATTTGGTCCCTATATGTGATAATAATTTGCAATTTGGTCCCTCTTATATAGGGACCAATTAGCGGTGAGGACCAAATTGAAAATCAGTGTCACGTATAAGGACCAAATTGAAAACTTTTTACGTATAGGGACCAAATTGAAAATCAGTGTCACGTATAGGGGCCAAAAGATTACTTTAACCAAACATTTAAAACGAGTAAGTATCACAATAAACATTCAAAAAAATAAATTAATGAACTAATTGCAAGTTCGGAAAGGAAAAAACACTAATGAGCATAGGTTTAGAACTTTTACATTCATTTTATTCTTAAAAAATAATATATAATTATAATTATATATACTAGTATAAATAAATAATACTTAAATGTATATATACGGGTGCGGGGCAGGGTGGATACCAGAGTACCCGTACTCACACCCATACCCTATCTCATTTGCGGGTAAATACCCGAACCCATACATATAAAACAGATATTTACTCTATCCGTTATGGGTATTTTTTGCTGATACCCATCAGATAGGGTCCAAATAACCATTCTGACACATCGGTCAAATTAAGAGAATATAAGTGAATAGATTTGTTTATAATTATATTAGAATTCAAATAATTAATGCTTTGAAAAGGTTTTAAATAATTCTCTTAAAAATTTTCATAAGAAAAAAAAAATACTAATCCAACTTCAAATGCATTAATTGATTCAAGATCGTTTTTGGTCTCTTTTTTTATGATGTTATAGGTGTAAAATATTCACCAATTTCGTTGATAATTAATTTCCATAAGAGGAACCTTGCTCAAGGGATTCGAATCTAATTCCACTCGGACCAATGTAATGTTAGCGATTTTCGATCTTGTCATTGTTTTTTCAAAAATTTGGCTGAAATATTGTTTTATAATTTTTCGAATCTGATTGTTTCTAAAAATCATGACCTAAATACATGAGTTATTTTAGCAAATGAAGCCAAATTTAATTGCCAAGTTTGTGTTTGAATTATATGTGAAAAATATATTATTTTAACAATTAATTATCTGTATGATTGATCATAATAAAATTACTCTAATGTTTGAATGTTTTTTTTTATTGAAAAACGATTTTAATATAATATATATAAATATATATATATATTTTTTGGATTGTATAAAAAAAATAATGTTTATATATTAAATTGCAACAATGAACAAATTATTCGTATAATAATTTAATAATATTTATTTGGTATTTAATTTTGCATCGGTAAAATAAGAAGATTATTTTCAAAAGGAAAATACTAAAAGATATGAAACGAAATTCGTAAAGTTAACGTGTCATCATTATCTTTAATTTCGAAATCTGTGTCTAAACCGTTTATATCCCCTTATATGGTATTAAAGTCCAGGTTTGCTAATTTGACACAAAATGCCGGACAACATACGTACATCGTATTATAACAGTGTAGAATGCAGATCAGAATGCAGATTGCGTTGTGCAAGATCAGAAGACAGTTTTTTTTTTTTAAAATTTAAATTTTTTTTTAAATAAATTTTTTGATTAAGTATGTGCATTCACCACATATTTGAAGGCATTCACCAGATAATTGAACTACGTTCACCAGATAATCTAAGGCATCCACAAGCTAATTTAGTATAGGCATTCACCACATATTCGAAGACATTCACCAGATAAGTGAACTACGTTCACCAGATAATCTAAGGCATCCAAAACTCGGTTTTAGTATGGGCATTCACCAGATATTCGAAGGCATTCACCATATAATTGAACTACGTTCACCAGATACTTTAAGGCATCCAAAACTTGGTTTTAGTATGAGCATTCACCACATATTTGAAGGCATTCACCAGATAATTGAACTACGTTCACCAGATAATCTAAGGCATCCAAAACTTGGTTTTAGTATGGGCATTCACCACATATTTGAAGGCATTCACCAGATATTTATACCCCGTTCACCAGATATTGACACATACTTAATCAAAAAATTTATTTAAAAAAAAAATTAAATTAAAAAAAAAAAGAAGAAGGTGTTCATAGTCCAAGACAAATACAATCTTATCAAGATTAAGACTGTTCATACGATGTATGTATTTTGTCGCAAAATCTGTGTCAAAAAATCATTTCCGTTAAAGTCCTTGATTGGTCAAATACACATTCGTTCTGATTTTGCATAGAAGTTGTTCAAATCAAATATAATTGTTGTTTTTAAAATAATCTAACAATTTTTTTTAAAATAAGCTTCGAACTTTTAACTTATTTAAAAAATCATATTTGTTCAAATCAAATATCATTGTTGTTTCCAAAATAATCTAGCAATTTTTTTTAAAAAAATAAGCTTCAAACTTTTAGCTTATATAAAAAAAATATTTTCCTAATCAATATAACTTTTTTTATTTTTAATTTAATCAAGTTTATCAACCATTTCAAAATAGTTTTTCTTAAATTTTTTTTGATAAAAAAATAAAAGCTACTTTTGAAAAATATTCTTTCCAAAACAATTTTTTTGTAAAAATCCTTCCCAAACATATTCAAAATATTACATCTTTTGAAAATAAACACATTATTTTAAGTAAGAATTTGATGAAACAAACAATGAAGGGGAAAATAAAGAAAAAAAAATGATAATTATATAAAGGAAAATAGAAGAGTAATGATAGGTGAACACCCAAATGGGACACCCATACACCCATATGAGACAAGTTAATCATGTATAAATATTTGGTTAATTCGGTTCATTATATGATTAATGAGCTTATTTACCATCATCATGTAAATATTTAGTTAATCACATATAAATATTCAATTCTTTATATGATTAATGGATTATCATAAATTAACCAAATATTTATATATAATTAATTATATAATAAATTAAATTAACCAAATATTTATACATGATTAATCATTTCTCACATGGTGTCCATTTGGCCGTTGATATATCATTACTCAAATGTCATTACTCAAATAGAAAGGCCAAAGCGTCCGTTCTTGCTCCAGGTTTAATGGCGTGTGAGACTAAGCAGAGTGTGTACACCTACGCTTCTCAGTAACCGCATTCTAAATCTTCAATCTTTGCATGCTTCACCAACTCCTCATCTCAAACAAAAAAAACCTAATAATCCAGATTCTGTGCTTTTTCTCAAAATGCAATTCTAATTCCAATAAAAAAAAAGGTACCAACTTTTTCATTTTTTTTCAACCTCTGAGCCAAACCCAGATGACAAAAGAGTGGTAATTTCTCATGAGGTTTTGTTCTTTAGCCTTTTTGAATCAATATCTGAAATGGGTCTTCTGATTCTTTCACTTCTTTGATTGTTTTGTGTGAGTTTTCCTCTGTTTTTTTGTGTTTTCTCTTTTTGTTCTTGTTGTCCTTTCACTTTTTTGTGGTTTGTTTTTTGGTGTGTGAAAGTATTGATATGGCGAAAAAGATGGTAGAAAACGTGAAGGATGATGGTGAGCTTGAGGAACTTGAGATGTTGCTGAATGAGATCCCAAAAGCAACATCAAACAATCTTGTTCATCTTCACCATAGGAATGAACATGTTTATGTTGTTGATAATGATGATGATCATCATCATGGTCATGGAATGTGTGGTATGTATGGTGATGATGATGATCCATTAACTCAGATTCGGTATCCATGTACATCATCTCCTTCCAGTGGCTTCTCATTGAAATCTGATGGTTCTTCTTCCTCAAGTTTGTTTTCTGCTGGACATGCCTTGTCTGACACTGGATCACCAACCCCTCCTCCATTGGAGGATCATAAATCCACCAATACCATGCCTTCTGGGAGTTCTAACCCTCTATGGTTTGATTCAAATTCAATGACACCTGATGTAACTGCTATCAACAAGGCCAATGAAAGTTTGGTTGATGAACTAGGCCTTTGTGCCAATATGAGTAAAATGTACATCAACAATCAACAAGAGGATCCTTATGATTTCAATTATGCTTCCATAGGCATGAATGGACTTCCATTTCGTGATTGTTTCTCGAGTATGAATAGTCCAAATAATGTTCACCAACATGGGGATTGTTACAATTTGAAGAGAGAGTTTATAGATTCTATTGGAGTTCAATCCCATTTCCCCTTGAGTCCTTTAACTCACGAGGCTGAAATGAATTCAGCATTGTCAGGATTAACTATGGATTGCAAAATAGCTAATTTATTTGGATCAAGACAATGTGCCATTAGGCCTGAGACAATGCTTCCTCAATTGAATGGCTTTAGTGGGTCAAGGGACTCTCAATGGCACAGAAGGCAGCAGATGAATAACTGCTCTTATAGAGGAATTCAGGCACCAGAAACTACTGTTTCTTTGAGCAGAAATCAAATGGTTGATGCTTTACTTTATGCACAGGAAAACGGAATGAATGTAATGGGAGAAATTGGCATGTTAAGATTGCCTAACTCTTCCCTTTGTACTAATTCAAGATCTTATGGTGCTCAAAATTTAGTGCAGTATAGCCATCCTCTGTCTAATACAAGAGCTGTGCCACCTTCGAATGCTAGAATCCCACACAGAAATCTAGATTCTATTACAAGTGAGGGGAGCTTCATCTTACAGGGTGAAGGTTTAAACTATGTTGTTGGTAGAGGTTCGGATCGTTCAAGGTGTCAGAGTAAGGCTGCGGCGCGTGAAGCTGCCTTTGTTAAGCATATAAGGAGATCAGAGCTAGACATGGGGCACCAGGTTGTAGGAACTAATGAAAGTCCTAGGAGTGCAAGGATTGGTTGCTCATCCCCTTCGCTACCGAAGTATGATTCCCTAGCTGAAGCTCAGGGGTATATGCATTTAATAGCCAAAGATCAGCATGGTTGTAGGTTCCTGCAAAGAATGTTTGATGAGGGTACACCAGAAGATGTTCAAGTGATATTTAGCGAGATCATCGTCCATGCTGTGGAACTTATGATGAATCCTTTTGGAAATTACCTTATGCAGAAGTTACTGGATGTATGCAATGAAGAACAGAGGATGCAGATCCTACTCATAATTACTGAAGAACCAGGGCAGCTTGTCAGAATCTCTTTAAACACTCATGGGTAAATAGTGCAGCTTATGCAAGTATAACAATATTATATGATTCTCTGGTACTGAATCTGACATCACTTCTTTGTTTTTTCCCCTTTTATCAGCACTCGTGTGGTACAGAAGCTAATTGAGACTCTCAAAACTAGGCAGCAAATTTCATTAGCTGTATCAGCTCTTGAACCAGGATTCTTGTCTCTCATCAAAGATCTGAATGGAAACCATGTGGTTCAGCATTGTTTGCAATGCCTAAGCAATGAAGATAACAAGGTATGACTTCTACCGTTCTAAAAGTATATAAAGTTCATATATTGGATAATAATATGCTACATAATGTTGTTATGGGTGAACAGAAATCTGTATGCTTATTTCACTGTTGTTGTTATGTTTCATAAAAATTTTAAGACTTATGGGTGAATAGAGCTGATTTATAAGAACCGTTTGATAAAATGGTTTATCAGCAGAAATCTTGTGAAGGGTTATGAATTCAAGACTTCGAGAATCCAGGTGCATTTGGCTATTAGTTAATTCAAACATTTAGCAAGCTAGGTTTCTCATGGCTTTTACTTTCATGTAAAATTAATGCGTAGAGGATCATTAAAGTGCATCTACATTATTCTAAAGAATAGGGACCAATGAACCTAAACGATTAGCTTGTGATGATCTGGGGTAAAGAGTTCTGAATTATAATTAAAGTGGTGTTTGTTTTGGTGTGTTGAAGGCTAGGTATATATTGTGTAATCAAAAAGTTACATGAAACTTACATGCATATTGTATGTTTAAATCTTCTAAGTGAACTTTGGATGAAGTTATGATATTTTTTTTCTATGCTTCTTTGTTCAATTGGTAGCTATGCTTATTGATTTGGGCAGGTCAATTTGTCGCAAATTTAATTTTGTACTTGACATGACTCATGTTAGAGTGTGATGAAATGTAGAATAAATGTGCAAAAATTGATATTTCATTGCAGAAAAGTAACATTTTCCCTGTTATTTGCATTGAGCAGTTTATATTTGTTGCTGCTGCGAGGTATTGTGTTGAAATTGCAACTCATAAACATGGATGTTGTGTTCTGCAAAGATGCATTGGCTATTCAAGTGGGGAGCATCGAGAAAAACTGATTGCGGAAATATCTGCTAATGCACTTCTCCTAGCTCAAGATCAATATGGGTAATTATTGGAAACGTGTTAGTCTATAAAGCACAGAAATCCTTTCACAATTACTTTCTTTTGTCAAAAAGAATATCTACTATTCTGTCTACAAACCTGTATTTTCTGTTTTGTTCAGGAAGCAAGAACCTTAGCTGTAGTGTAATGTCTTTGGTAATTTGAATAGGAAGATTTTAACCCATTTTACTGGAGGCCAAGTTTAGCGGGGAATAAGAAATAAGAAAATGTGGTGGTCATGCAGTATCCGTTGTTTTACATCTGCACCTTCTGCATATGACCGTCCGTTATGCTAGACTGGTAGCGAAAAGTGAATAGTATGACTTCGGAAACAAAATCATTGATAATTACCAGATATAAGTTTCAAATCGAAATTCATAAGTAATTATTACCAGTTTTAACTTATCTGTTTGTGGAATTCCTTAAATCTAATGGTAGTACAAAGCACTGCCTTTTCTCTGCATGGAATTTACAGTTAATGAATCAAGTCCGGTTTATCTTTAAAGAAGCACGACTTCTACATTGACTTTTTTGTCAGATCTAGAAATTATGTTTACTTTGGAACTATGAGATCGATGATGCCTCCACTTCATTGGCCTTTCGACCCTTTATCTCTTTTGTTTTTGTCTGCTGCAGAAATTATGTTGTTCAATTCATCTTGGAATTAAGGATTCCATCTGCCACTGCAAGTTTAAGTTTGGAATTTCAAGGCAACTATGTGCACCTGTCAAGACAAAAATTTGGTAGCCATGTGGTTGAAAAATGTCTTATTCTATTCAATGATGAGAATCGGTCAAGGATCATTCTTGAACTGATCTCTGTTCCTCACTTTGAACACTTGCTTCAAGATCCACATGCAAACTATGTTGTTCAAAAAGCTCTTCGTCATTCTGAGGTTTGTAACATGACCAATATATTTTCCTTTCCAATTTTGACAAATACATGATAAAATGGCCAGTTCAAAATCTTGTCGTGTTATTATCTATTACCCTAAAATTGCTGTCATTTACTAGTAAATACATCAATCAAACCCTATTTTTTAGCTGTAAGATGTGCATATAATATATAATTTTCATAATCATATCTTGGCAGTTTTGATCCTGATCTACTTGAGATTTGTTTTCTTTTTCTTTTCTCATGTTTGCCTTTTTCCTCCAAACTAGGGACACGTGCATAATTTGCTTGCTGAAGCAATTGAGTCCCACAAAGCCATGTGTCGAAACAGTCCATATTCTAAGAAGATTATCTCGCAGAAGCTTTCGAAGAAATGATGTATATTCTCTCCCCTTCTGCAAGAAGCATTGTTGTTCTACATTAAAAGAAAAGCATGTTGGAGTCTGGCACAGCAGTTGTATGTTTTGGATGGTTAATTAACTGTAAGTTGGGATGCTGATAACCATACAAATAAGTCAGTCTGTTTAGAGGTACTTGTCCATCTACTCAGCGAATTTTGGAGAAAATAAGGCGGAAAATAAAACAAACAATTTTTCTCTGACATTTAAATTTTAGACCTGTTGATGTACTATTTCTGTTGTCTTGTATCTCAACTTGTTGGATATTATCATTCTGTTAATCTGTTAATTATGGTATTCTCACTCTGTGAGAATGTACAGTGTAAAGAATGTTAGGATTTTTGCTGTTATTGTACAAATACTCTTAGGCCGCTTTCAGAATAATGTCCTTTGGCTGAATGATGCTAGTTCTTTCATTGCTTGAAGTAGGTGGGTATAAGAATATTTCCCTATCAATTTGATCCAAGTGCCATAAATTGAAAAAACTTTGATACAATAAAGGTTGAAGTAGGAAGGTAGAAGAGCATTATTATCCATACATACTAGGTTCCCTATCCATTTGGTCCAAGTGCCATAAGCTAGAGAGAAACAGAACATTTACTTCAGCTTATGCTACAACACCTTGGTTGCACAATATTCATTCAACTTAATAAAGACTGGTTTTTAATCCAAAATCTGACCTCATGTGTGCCAGTATGGATATAATACTTGCCTTATTTGTTCCCCATCCTGTAATCCATCATTTTAAAGTATGTAACATAATAGAAAATACAAGTCATCAAATTTTTATATAGTATTCCAAATATCCCCACTTGATTGAGGTAGTGTTCGTGGATTAATTCATTAGTTTTAAAATGGATAGAGATATATATATGCTTGCATATATACAGTGTCCATGATGGACGCATTAATAGTACGTAGGATTCACAACATATTTTACACGAGTCCACTCTATAGTTGTGACTCATTGCGATTGTGCGCATCATAACCAATAAACATGAATAAGGAAGATACAAGAATGCTAGGACAGGGAAAATAAAACTAGCATGTTTTGACATGTTAACAGTTGCAACTTGCAAGGAACCTTGTACACTGTTGCTTTATAGTTTTAATCCTGCCAAGATATCGAAGGGTGAACAAAATGATGAGTGATTTAATTAAATTTTCTGAGGAAGGAGCACAAGCTTCAATTTACAAGAATATCACACCTCAGATGTTCCAATTTGTAATGATTTATTTTATAGAGGCCATTATGTTCGACATATTTAAATTAGTTTTTTTTTCTTGCATGGTTAATCAGCAATAAAAAAAAATGAATTGTACAAGTGAGATCAGAATCCCAATTTGCAGTAATCACGTGGTCAACCAATGAGGCAGCTTCCTGAGCAATCTTCATAATACCAAAACTCATAAAATTAACTATTTTTTTTTATTAAAAAAAAACTAAGGATAATAGCATGTTAATAAAATTAACTCTCTTTCTAGCATTCCCCTTTGTATTGCTGGCACTTTGCTATTGAAATGAAGTAAGCTTTATTTTGTCAAAAAATAAAAAACATTCTTTGTTCAAGAAATTTCAAAAATTATAATTACGTCCCTGTACATTTTTTGATTAGGATATTGAAATGAAGTAAGCTTTATTTTGTCAAAAAATAAAAAACATTCTTTGTTCAAGATATTTAAAAAATTATAATTACGTCCCTGTATATTTTTCGATTAGGATTTTATTAGGGTTCAAAAAAGTATAAGTATCTAAATTTTTTTAAAAAATATAAAAACTAAAAAAGAAGAAAAAAATGAATATGTTCTTGTTTTTCAAACTTGAATCAAAGACAAAATTCTTCAAGAACCAACAAAACTACCCTCCGATTCTTTTGGTCAGACATCTTAAGGGGAACATATATGAAGCTGAGGTGGTGAAGAATCAATAGATCGTCACAACACAACGACTTTAAAACAAAGAAGGCCTTGGCTCTTGGTCGAAACCCATGGATTGTTGCATGATTCTCTGGCCAACGGTCACCCATGATGGACAATGGTGGTCCGGTCATGGTGGCGGTGCATTTTGATGATGGTCACACTTGCTTAAAAGTGATGACAACGTGTTTCGATGATGGTGGCGTTTTTTGTGATAATGATGTATTCGAAGGTTTACAGTTGGGTGGTATCCACACACAGATTCAATAGATGATGGTGGTCAGTGGTGACAGCCGAGGCTAGAAATATAAGAAAGTGAAAGGGAGAGAATGTGTTAAAGTGTTTCAAATTGGCGGGGAAGACGGGTGGTGTACTGTCGTACTTGTGATATGCATTTTTAGCTGCTTCTTTTTTTCTTTTCTTTTTTAAAGTTTAAAGTGGGTACTCAACTATTTGAGAATTTTTAAATAGGTTCCTATACTAAAAAAATTTGTAATTAGATCCTCAAACTTTTAAAAAGTTTTCAATTGGGTCCTTGAACTAAAAAAGTTTTTAATTAGGTCCATGAACTTATATAAAATTTTCAATGGAGTCCCTAAATTATAAAATTCGTTAGTGATATGTTGAACTGGAGGGAATATAATTGATTTCATCCAAGCTAGATAACCATATCAACCATTTATGAGTAGTTTGGGTGGAAGATAAACCTTGAGACATTGTCACGACAAAATACATCAAGATGTAACGAGATGAAGTGAGATGTAGTAAGTTGCAAGTGTGGGAACTATTTTGAACGAAATGAACTATTTGTTCAGATGGAGGAGAAGCAATCGCAGGTCACGTTTTGGTTTTCTGGCTCAATATTTTGGTCTCTTGCAACCCTAAATACAAAATTGGGGGAATTCCAGGTCACGTTTCACACCAATAAACTTAAATACCTCTTCACAGAACCCTACCCCAGGGACTCCATTAAAATTTTTATATAAGTTCAAGGACCCAATTGAAAACTTTTTTAGTATAGGGACCTAATTGAAAACTTTATAAAATTTTGAGGACCCAATTATATATTTTTTAGTATATTGACCTATTTGAAAATTCTCAAACAGTTTAGGGACCTGCTCAATAGTTAAACCTTGAAAAAATGCCCATTTTGGTCCCTGATAAAAACATTGGGATCCGTTTGTCCCTAAGAAAACTAAAGTACAAAATTAGTCCCTCACAATTTCAGACTAGGGACACATTAGTCCCTCTGTTTGATCTCGTTAGACACCATTTGTTATCTCTGTGGATTAGGGTTACATAGTTGCTAATTTGGGGCATAAATTGAAGTGACGTCGATTAGGTCTCATTTTAGACATTTAATTGCCATTTTTTGTTGCTTAGCGGTCAGTTTCTTTTTACTGCATGCGTTCAAAATGGTGTTGTTTTGTGTATTTTAGGCATTTAAGTAAATGTTTAATAGCCAATTTACACTATGGAATCTGTAAATATCATATAACAATACACCTAAGCAAGAAAACAGAATACGTGATCGACTTAACGAACCCAAACTAACAGGAGGTTAACGGAGAGACTAAAGTGTCCCTAGTTTAAAATTGTGAGGGACTAATTTGGTACTTTAGTTTGTCAATGACTAAAATGGACCCAGGTGTTTTTCTCATGGACCAAAATAGGCCTTTATTATTATTATTTTTTAAAAAAAGCTACAGCCTGGTGATCGAGGTCATCCTTGGGTGAGCCAAATGTGAAGTGTGTAACACCCTTCCCGAGCGCTACATTTTACGTGACATTTTAAGGTCAAAAATTAGTTTAATTAAATTCTCTGCAATAAAATGGGGTGATTTTTCTTTTCTTGTAAGATCAATAAAATGGATCAAGGTAATAATTCTCAGAGTTTGAAAGAAAACATTTCGAAATGTCCCCTTTGAAAAATGAAGTTTGGATGAAGTCGGAACACCTAATAAAACATTTTATAACATCAAATCTTTTTTCTTTTTCTCAAGGGAGACAATAAACAATAAAACATCAAACCTCATCAAATATTTACATAATACAGCCCAAAATTACTCAGAAGATAACGGTGCATTAAAACATTTACTAATCATGATTAAAGTTATAAGTTCGCAAATAATTTACATAGACCCAACCCGACTCGTAACCAGAATTCATCGTGTTATATAGACCCACTTTAAAGATATGGAGACGCAGCTCCTGACATATAATATACTTGGAGTAGCAGCTCCATAAACGGCAACATTAACCCCCAAACATCACAAGCTGGTCAAACTATAATATAAAAGACCATCCTCTCTCGTACATCATGAGAAGAACAAAACCAACTGACGTGATCTAGTGGAAACCTTATTTGAGTCCACTACTGACATCGTCACAAATGACACTACCAGAACCACTACAAAAGTAGCTCTCAGACTAAGCCCTTTCTCTTACCAAGGAGAAAAGTCATAGCCTATAGACCAACGACGATCATGCTTGTCTCAAGAAAAGTAAGACCAGTCATGACGGAAATACAAAGACCATCGCCTGAACTATCTGAAGGTTGAAAGACGTCCCCTAGAAACTCCAACATATCATTCGCATGCTCGAACCTCATCCACTATGATGAATCAGTCGAATAACATCTTGATATCTCAGTCTTCTCTGAAGAACGCAGAATGCACATAGATAAGAGGTGAGATTCCCAAACATCACAGCATATGACAGATATGAAAATAGCACGACACCACATACCATACATTCATATCCATGTAGACATATATATATCTCAATTAGACAATTCAGTATATATTCAAGAAACAATCACATACACCTATAACCAAAGGTGTACAATATCTTCATAAACATGATCTCATCAAGACATGTCCGACACTGTTAGTTCACAGAGACACGAGAACAGAGGTAAATCATTGAAACTGCATAGTCCTATACCTACACAGCCTCAAGGAAGATTTGACCCTAACTCCGGAGCTAAGAGAACGTTCGGAAGGAGTGATTAGAGCACATGTTTCACAGTTGTCAATATTAGGCATCTTGTGCGTTCACTACTACATAAAAGGGTTTTAATAGCGCACTTTCAATAGCGTTTTAATAAGAAACACTATTTAAAAATAGGAGGAATGCCTTTAATAGCGCTTCATTAAGAAAACACTATCTTTGGTGCATCCTAAGATAGCACTTTCTTAAGGAAGCGCTATCCATTCTCGATGGATAGGAATAGATAGCGCTTGCTTAAGAAAACGCTATCTTATATATAATAATAGACAACGTTTTTTTAAGGAAGCGCTATCTATTCCTATACCTAAGTATTAGTTCTTTTATGTTCCTTCTCACGCGAATTTTTATACCAACGCTCTCAAATTTGCCTCGCTAGGTCTCCCACGCAAAAAGAAGCTGTTGGCCCCTCAACTGTCCTTCCCCACTTCGTTGCATCTTCTTTTTCTTCCACCGACGACTGTGTCCCCACCGCTTCAAGTCACTGCTCGCGACTATCTCTCTCCACCGCAGCTTCTACTGTGTCGTCGTTGCAGGCACTACCACCATCGCGTGTCCACTGCACCGGCTGTCTCCCTCGGGCAACAAAGGCTTCACGCATCCCTTGCCGCCATACGTCTTCCCTCGCCGCCGCCGCTGCACTCTCTGCTTTCGATTTCGTGAAATCCCTCAGGTAAGCCTTGTATCCCTCAAAAGCTCTGCTTAGAATGGACAAGCTTAAGGTTTAATATGGTCGGTTGTTGAAAACTTGATTAAACTTTCAAACTCCAGTTTAATGTGGTCATGAATGGGATGTGGGTTCAGAGAGAGGGAGATGGTCTGATTTTGTCTTTGTTCTTCTAGGTTTGCTACATTGGGCGTCTAAATTACTGCATTTTTGTCTCAATTTTTTAGTAATTTAAAGCCAAACATTCACTTGTTGACACCACGAGTGGCTAAGCTCTCATATGTATTCTACTTGTGAGAAATCCATGAGTCTACCTGGTAAGTTTTTTGCTCTCCTACTTCTAAGATAATATGTGAGCAACTCTGATATGCAAATGATGACTTGGTTAAAGGAATATATCTCTTGGCTTGATTCACGATCTTTCTTTTTTCTTGAAAATAAAAAATAAAAAATGGATTTGATCTTGCTGATCATTTGTTTTAAACTTCTGATTTACTGAGTTTGAGGGCAAATTCTGGTATGTGTGTTCGTGTATTTAATCCTTCGTAGTGTATACACAGTAAGTACCTTTGCATAAGCCATATTTATTTTTGTTAGGTGTCAATTCATTGATTGGCTTATATTATTGTGTCTTTCTTTATGCAGGTTGCATGTGGCTCACATAATTTACATATTGCACAGCTGTCTCCAACAATTTCAGCAGGAAGTGTTTCAACTACTTTTGGAAACTCTGCTTCTAATGGGTCAGTAGTCTCGAGTAAAACACGTATAAGATGGACTCAGGATCTTCATGAGAAGTTTGTTGAATGTGTAAATCGACTTGGGGGTGCTGAGAGTAAGTTACTTGCCAAATTTATCAATGGAAAATTACATCAACCTCCCTTGATATTTGACTTAATTCCCCTTAACATTTTTCTTATTTCAAAATCTATACTAATTTCAATCACCACCCTTAAAGGAAAACTGATGTAATTTATAAACCAAAAGGGGTACCAAATGTAATCAAATTAAACTTCAAGGGATGTCAGTATAATTTATACTTTATCAACAGCTATGATAATATTATTTGTTGCCTGATTGTAGAGGCAACGCCAAAAGCTATATTAAGGCTGATGGAATCAGATGGATTGACAATCTTCCATGTTAAAAGTCATTTGCAGAAATATAGAATTGCAAAATACATGCCAGAGTCAACTCATGGTAATTTCTTAGCATAGCTACAACATAGTTTCCTAATCGTGCCATGTACATTTGTAGCTTCTTGGTGGTTGAATTTACTAGCATTCACGTCATAAATGGTATAACATCCTAAAATTCTAACATAATTAATTTGAAAAAAAAAAGGTATTAAGTTATATAAAAATAATAATAATAATGATATAATAAAAATAAAATATGATTAAGAGGTTTAGTGGTGAGAATTTATTAGTATAAAATTTATTAGAATGGGTTAGTGAATACAAAGAAATATTAAATTAAAAAAAAAAGAAAAAAAAAAGATAGAATTAGCGCCTGATTACTCTATGTTATATAAAAAAAAAAGAGAGGAAGGGGCGAGACCCCTACTGCGCAGGTTGTATATATATATATAAACACGAAGAAACAGTAACCGAGAAAAAGAAGGAGGAGCACCGAAGGAGGTGATTTCGTCGGGTAGTTCTTTTCTTGCCAGTACAATCGTAACAACATAGATCCAAGAATGTCATTAAACGGGAGGGGAATTTTTAGGGAAACACAAATCGCTATCATAAATAATTTTTAGAGCACATTGGAGGTCTTCGAGAGGTGAGTAACAATACTTTTTAATAACCCTTTCCATGGTACATGTGTTTGTTGTGTTGAGCGATTTACCTATGATTTTGGGAGATTTTAATTGAATGATGCATGTTATTAATAAACTGAATTTTTTAGGGGTTTTGAATTAAAACAAAAAGATTATTAGATTGGGTATTTGTTATTGTTATTGATGGCATGAAATACATGATTGATATTTGAATTAGTTGGATGACGTGCTTATTGGTGTATGCTAGCCATGTGAGTTTATTTGACATGCATGATAAGATCAAATATTTAATGTTTGGTAAATGAATTGTTACACGCATGAGACATGAAATTGTGCCTTATGATGAATTGTATGATGTTTGCCACAATACCACCTATGATAGGGGTATCGAAAAGTGATACCACCGTGATGGGGTATCGAAAGTAACATCCCCATAAAATTGGGATGTCGAAAATAAGTAATACTACCTAAAAAGGAGTATCAAAAGTAACACCGCCACAGGTTGGGGTGTCGCAAAAGGAGAAATACCACCATGTGCACATGGGAGGTATCGAAATGGAAATGTCCCCGACAGGAGGGTGACATCGAAACACTCCTCGTGAGTAGGGGTGGGCAATGGGACGCCATTGTCGCGTGATGTGTGAATATATGGCATGCCGGCAAGAGTCCAATTTAATTAGGAGGTCTTCGGACCGCTTGGATTAAACTTGAAATTATCTGGTATATGGAATGTGATGTATTGAGACGAGATTATTATTAATGTTAAAAGTATTTTCTTTATATATATTATTTTGAAAAATTAGCGGGTGCCATGGACAGTTTTTTCGGTTACCGCACCGGCTGAGAACAATGCTATTTTCGAAAATGTTTTTATAAAACTGTATTGTTGATCACTGGGATTTTATATCTCATTATTAAGCATTGTTTTCAGAGCACGAGGAGGACGTCATTGAGACTGAAGAGGTGTGAAGACTTAGTGGACACCATTAGATAATCTTTCTAGTTTGGTTAGTTTGTTCTTAAATAAGGAGCCGTATGTGGCTAGACACAATTATTTATCGTTGGGATTGTAGTTAGACACCCAGTTTTGAGGCTTTTGATTTATTTATTTATTTATTTATTTATATCTATATTCATTACATGGATAATTTAATACTATATTATTTAATATGAGGCATTTTCAGACTTTAATGTTTTTTCTAATTTTTCGTTATGAGATATATGTTTTAAAGAAAATGTTTTAAAGGATATTTTATTGATTTTATCTTGGGATCACTAATGTAACGAAGGGTGTTACAAATGGTGATCAAATGTATATGGTAGGTTGTCAATACTCAATACAGAGAATGAGTTTATCTGTTTTCCTAGGTTTTCATTCATTAATAATTATTGAGACTTTAACAAACCAATGTAACTAAATGTGTTGACCTGCTACATGTGTTGACCTGTTACATGCTTCTATTTTAAGTAGAAATAGTTTCTTATGGTGCGACTCTGAATGCATTTCTAAGCTCTAATTGTTTTGTTTTTCAGGTCTGGGCTAGTATCTGGTCTGTTTTAGCAAATCACTTTATATCTGCAGGGAGTCATCATGATGAGAAAATTGCTATGTATGCCATAGATTCTCTAAGACAACTTGGTATGAAGTATTTGGAGCGTGCTGAATTGGCCAATTTCACTTTCCAAAATGATATTCTCAAACCATTTGTTGTTCTTATGCGCAATAGTCAAAGTGAATCCAAAAGGAGGCTAATTGTTGATTGCATTGTTCATGTGTAGTAAGCAAAAGTTTCAATTTTTTTCCATTTGTGATTAATGTCATTGGATATATTTATTAAAACTTAGTTGGTACCATTGCTTATTGCAGATGATAAAATCTAAGGTTGGAAGTATAAAGTCTGGGTGGCGTAGTGTATTTATGATTTTTACAGCTGCTGCGGATGATGAATTAGAATCAACTGTTGAGAGTGCATTTGAAAACTAATTTCCCATGTTCATGCTTGCATTCTTCATATCAGTGAGGATCAGTTTTGGCACATAATTCTTGGGTCATCAAGAACTTTTATTGCTTTATTTTCATCTTGCTCTAGAATTGAAGCTGAGATTAGAAGAGAGGAATCATACATTGATACTTTTTTTCCTTTTTTTTATGGTTGTGATATTGATATCAGACAGATGCAATTATGCCATGCATTTTTGTTTCTAATATCCATACAGTATATTTAATCAAATATTTACCTTTTTCTTAGGAACTATAATCCTGTGGAGCGTAGGAGAAAGGGTGGAAATGACCAAAGTTTTAAGAGTCTAAAGAGCTCAAAATCAATGCCAGCAAATACTATCACCAATTCTGGTTCAGGCGACCCACACACACTCAGTACAAATAGAGCCTCTGGTTGGTTTCTTGGTTCTTTGATCCAAAATTATTCTACATTTTTTCTGCTGGTTTTCCATATTACTATATTTTTTCTCATCCTTTTCTGTTTTTCTTTTTGGGTTGATATCTTTTTGCATGTAGTATCATGCTTCAGTTGCATCTAAGTAGCATAAACTTTGATATTAAAGTTAGTACTTAAGACAACAATAATACATAACTGCAAGAATTCGCGTTAGTCGCAACTCCAAATGAGGATAACTGGTATGACTCTATTCTCACTTACTCTTTTCTTTCTTTTCTCCATTCAACATCAAGTTTGGTTACCTCAGTCGCCTCACCAACTAATTAGTTTCTTATATTAACATTAGTCAATCAATCAATACGCACTCACGTGAGTGTTAGAGTGTAGTTAATTGATTCCCCTCTTTTATTGCGTTATTGCTTTACTTTAACCATAGCCATAGCCATAGTCATGACGATGAAGTTGGAGGCAATGACTTTCGACGAGGCTTCCATGGAACGAAGCAAGAACTTCGTTTTATAATTATGGTTGGTTCATTCTGAATGGAATGCTTAATTTTACTATGAGAGACATTTTGGTTAGTTTGTGATGTTTCTTCTTTTCTATTTCAAATAGCCATGCCTGGTATCACTGCATATGTTGGTATATATGAAGTTGGTTCTGCAAAGAAGGGAGAATGTGTCTTTATCTCAGTAGCATCTGGTGCTGTTGGTCATCTGGCTGGACAATTTGCGAAATTGCTGGGTTGTTATGTTGTTGGTAGTGCAGGTAGTCAAGAAAAGGTACAATTTCTTAACACCGCATTTTCATCCTTGGATTTTTTATTTTTTGCTAGAAAAGGGGAAAGTGTATTAATCAAGTAACAAATCTCGAGGTATAACCCCCGTTACATTCATTTAGAACAAAGTTTCCTAAGGTGAGATTAACCGAGGACACTATATGCAGCTCAAGAGGAGCATCGAAACCAGCCTTTGCAAGAAAATCTGCACATTTATTCGCATCTCCGAAAGAATAATGAAGAAAGACTTGCCAATCTGGTAAACGAAGCAGAGAAGTAATCTCTTCTACAAGAGATTTATGTTGAATGTTGATAGGGGACTTTCTGAGGACATAACTAATAATGGCCTTGGAGTCAGTTTTGAAAATTTCCTTACGAATAGACATCGATCTAGCCACCTCTAAACCATTCAATAGAGCAAGGAGTTCAGCTCTAAGAACATTGCAGGAACCCAAATTCTGAACAAATCCTCTGGTAAAACCACCCTTAGCATCTCGAATGATCCCAACACAGGTAGCCATTCGGGTTTGATTATTAGAGGCTCCATCCACATTAATCTTCAAGAAACCATCAGGAGGTGGTTGCCTTCCTATGTTTAGAAGGACTCTTTTGTCATCAGAAAAAGGAAGAGGATTATGAAACTCAGTTTCAATGAGCTTAATTAGTTTGAGAAGCCACACTATGCCATAAACCTTCACCCATCTTGGCTGAATTAGAGAACACTAGGCTATTCCTGTCTTTCCAAATTGCATTAACAGCAATCCTAGGCTAAAGAACTTTCTCCATTGACTTGGTGAAATGACTTTAGACCAAAACATATGAGCTTCATCACAATCCCTCAAAAGATGCATAAGAGACTCAGAGGAAGAATTGCATCTAGGAAAAGATGAATCAATAGTCATGCCTCTGGATGATCTTTCCTCATTGGTCAGTAGCCTGCCATGAATCAATTTCCATAGGAAAGCCCTAATACAATTAGGTCCCTTCCATTTCCAAATTTTCAAGTAATTTTCTAACCTAATTCCATCAATGTTTTTCATGGATACATTCTTGTGTATTTGAACTGTATGGATTTCTCCTGAGGTTTATAATTTATGTGTTAGGGTACTTGAGAACCTGAAAGATTATGCTGTTAGAGCCCTTGTGAATGCTGTTGGTGACAGCATTGTTATTGCTCATAAACTCAATTGAGTATGGTCTTGATAATTGGTGAAATTACTAATTTTTTTAACTTTATGATTAGTTTGACAAATGTGATAATGTCTCAAGATATATGATTTTGATGCCATTGTACATGATTTCAGTATTAAGATATTTGGAAACTTACATTCATACCGATTAAACATGTAGATGTTGATGGATTGGACTCATGGAAGAAACATTGTATTTTCAAGTGCAGCTCCTTCGGTCAACAGGCTTAGAGGACCTTGTGATGTTTCAATTTGTTGTCATTGTTGGGGCTCTCCAAGGAGCGAGCTAACACTAGTGGAAAATATACATTAGACGGTAAAGATTTACGTCAGTTAACCAAAAACTAGACGTTAAAAAGGGGGCGGTGGCAGTTTTGTAAATAATTAATTCACTGTTAACGTCAGTTGTTTTAAGGACTGACGTTAAAAGTGAGGCGGTGGCAGTTTTGTAAATATGAAATCACTATTTGCGTCAGTTGTTTAATGAACTGACGTTAAAAGTGTTTTGCAAGAAATTATTAAAACTTTTAACGTCGGTTGTTTATAAACCTGACGTTATAAGTGTGAATTTTACCTCAGTTAAATAAATAACTGACGTAAATAATCAACTCATTCCTATCTTTCTTTCGTTGTCATCTCCCTGTTGTCACTCTTAACGCAGATCATCACTCCATATAGTGCAGTTTATTTCTAATCTTTTTTTTAAAAAAGTTTATTTTTAATCTTAATTAATTAGCTTGAATTAGTAAATTAACAAATCTTGTGCAAATTAAAATAAATAAACACTTAACATAAAACAAGTTATATATGTATAATCAAATCGTATCTCATTGAAGCGATTCATAAGTTACAATTACATGTTTAAAAGATAAAAAATTTCCGCAAGATATATAGCACTAAAATATAAAAAGTTTCTCGCTTCAACATCATTTTCTTCTCAGTCCCGTGCTCAGAATCTCCAACATTGAATGCATCCCCTCCTCATTTGAAGTCGATGCACCATCCGAATCCACGAGTCACTTTGGAGCCGTGGGCGAGTGAAGGGTGCACTCGATCTGTTTTAAAGCAATATTCTTGGAACAACCACTTGGTTCCAAAGGCGAGGTTTTGGACTGTAGCTGCTGATTCTCCAGAAGGATGATGGTGTGTGCAATTCACATAATGCGATTTACACACCCTTATCACCCATGTAATGCGATTTACACAACCCCAGAAGTTGTTTTGACCATTAAGATAGAGACCTTTAAGTCTAGGTATAGGAAGAAAGAGTGATGAAGTTAATCTCCATGGCAGAGCCATATTGTGAAGCAGAAAAATTAAACGAAGGAAGGAAGCTATTTATAGGAGTAGGGGATGAAGTTACTAGGCGTCGTAAGTTGCTAAAAAATTAAATTGATCATTAAGAGCATTAGGTTCCAAGGTGCATTAGGAGTTGGCTTGGCAGTCATATATTATAAATGTGCAGAAAAGAAAACGCCCGAAGGAATAGGAAGAGACACTTTTAACATCAGTTGTTGAATAAAACTGACGTTAAAAGCGTTTTTAAAATAAAAAATATTTATTTTTAACGTCAGTTGTTTATACAACTGACGTTAGAAGTGTGATTTTTACTTCAGTTAAATAAACAGCTGACGTAAATAATCCTATATCCCTATCACGAAATGCCCTGTTGTCACAGTGTCCATTAACGTCGATTGTTGAATAAAACTGAAGTTAAAAGTTTTTTAAAATAAAAAATATTTATTTTTAACGCCTCATTGTTTATACAATTGACGTTAAAAGTGTGATTTTTACTTGATTAAATAAATAGGCGACGTAAATAATCCTATATCCCTAGCTATCCGAAATGTCCTGTTGTCACTCAATTAACACAGGTCTCTCGAGCCATTTTGTGAAGGAATAGAAATATAGAGGAAAAGAAGAGGCAGATTACGGTATTACGAGAAGAATGTTACTTTAACACTTTTAACGTCAGTTGTATTCAACAACGGACGTTAAAAGTGTTTTTTAAAAAAAAATATTAATATTTAACGTCAGTTTGTTAATAAAACTGACGTTAAAAAATTAATTGTAACGTCAGTTGTTTAATACAACTGACGTTAAATGTTGTTTTATATAACGTTTACACCCGCGTGCCTTCTGCACTTCGCTCTGTACGTACGTCTCTTTTCTCTTTTCATCACGCTCAACCCTAAATCACTCTCAACTCTCACTCTCACCCAGCACAGAACCCTAATCGCGAGCTCATCTCCATCGCAACCACCGCGAGGGCTTCTTCGCCACCACCGTGAGGTACACCATTAACCCTAACTCTGTCTTTCCATTCATTCTTTGCAATAACTTGACGTACATCTCTCTTTCCCCTTCCCGCGCACTAACTCTCCTTGTCCCTCTACTCTCAATAACCACATCGAACGTTGGCCACCACTCGATCTCCCCTCCCCACCACCACGCGAGCACCTATTTCTGGTGAGTATTTAGGGCACATTTTTGTATTTTTGGTTTTGAGTGTATGTTGAAACTGTAGTATCAGTAGTTGAAACTTGAAACCGTGAGTTTGAGTTGTTTGGAATGTACGTCTCTGTTTTTGGTTTTGAGTGCATGTTGCTCTGTTGGTTGATCTGTCACGGCCGTGATGCTAATCACGGCTAGGCCGTGATCAGTTCTGCCTGTGATGGCATGGTCTGTTCAGTTGGCATATTACGGCCGTGATGGACATCACTGCCAGGCCGTGACCAGTGCTTGGCAATTAATCTTTAAAAACTATAGTTTTCAATCTCTCGTATTGTCCTTATATTGGATATATATATATATATGTTTTGTATATCTACAGGACCTATCTAGTTATGGATCGTAGTTGGATGGTTTGTAAGCATACTAGTGCTGAGTATTTGAAGGGGGTGGGAGAATTTATAGAATTTGCTCAAAGGAATGTTCCTAATAGTAATGGAATGTTCTGTTGTCCTTGTGTCAAGTGTTTGAATACGAGGAAATGTACGGTGAAGGATATACGTACTCATTTGATTTGTGAAGGGATTTGCTTGAGTTATACAAGATGGATATGGCATGGTGATATGTTGTTGAGTAGTAATACGGCGAGTGTCTCCCAAAGTGAGGACGTTGACGTAGATATGGAGGATGATCGAGTAGAGGACATGATCCGTGATATTGGACAAGAATCTTTTCATCGAGCGCATGTGTATGATAGGTTGTGCGGTGATGCGGATAAGCCTTTATATCCAGGGTGTACTACTCATACACGGTTGTCGGCGGTGCTAAAATTGGTTTGTGTGAAGGCGAGAAATGGTTGCAGCGATAAAAGCTTCACAGAGCGCAAATACATGATGTTGTCTATGATAATTTCGGGCCCAAAGCAACCGGGAAATGACTTAGATGTTTATCTAGGTCCCTTGATTGAAGACTTGAAAACGTTGTGGGTGGAAGGTGTTGATGTAGTTGATGGGTATTCTCATGAGACTTTCAAGCTTCGTGCCATGTTATTTTCCACCATCAACGACTTTCCAGCATACGGTAACTTGTCCGGGTACAGTGTCAAGGGGCATAAAAGCATGCCCTATATGTGAAGAAGGCACATGCTACACTCAGTTGCATCATGGAAAGAAGACGGTTTACCTTGGGCATCGGAGATTTCTTAGACGTGATCACCCATATCGTAAGATGAAAAAAGCTTTTAATGGATGCCAAGAGACGAGGAAGAAGCGTAAGCGGCCTTAATTGGAGAGCAGGTTTATCGGGAGGGTAAAGGACATCGATGTTATATTCGGCAAGTCCAAAAAGAAAGGTAAAGCTGTTGAGAAAAACATATGGAAGAAGAGGTCGATATTCTTTGATCTTCCATATCGGCGCAAGCTTGATGTCGGACATCTTGCATTGATGTGATGCATGTGGAGAAAAATGTGTGTGATAGTGTGATCGGGACGCTTCTCA
The DNA here is from genome assembly GCA_030762895.1 of Sophora flavescens. Classification (NCBI taxonomy): domain Eukaryota; kingdom Viridiplantae; phylum Streptophyta; class Magnoliopsida; order Fabales; family Fabaceae; genus Sophora; species Sophora flavescens. Next base: position 144,666,203 of record CM061065.1, read on the forward strand.
ACATTCAGGGCAAGACAAAGGATGGTGTGAATGCTCGTCTCGACCTCGTTGCTATGGGTATCACGAGAGCGATTAGCTCCGAGTTGTTGAGGATGGTAAGCGGACTTATTTACCGCCAGCATGTCATACTTTGTCAAAAAAAGAGAGACAAAGTTTCTGCGGGTGTCTTCAGGGAATCAAAGTTCCACATGGTTACTCTTCATATATGAAGAGACTTGTTGATGAGTGTGATTTCACCTCATTTTCCATGTACATTTCTGCATGCATTTGCATTTAGTTAGGCCATTTTAGTTGGATTTTGTTTAGTTTTTCCTTTGGAACGGATAAGGTGGTATTGTGTGTTGTTTTGCAGGGATTTATGATTAAATGCCCAAGTTTTAGCCATGAGGAAGCTGAGATGAAGAGAAGGCCTGAAAACTGAAGAAAAGGGGGCCAAAAGTCAGAAGCTGTCACGGCCTGGCCGTGATGGCTATCACGGCCGTGACCCAAAACCACCAAAAGTCAGAGACGATCACGGCCTGGCCGTGATGGATATCACGGGCGTGAAAAGTGGGCTCGCGTCGCGAAGAAATGGCTCGCCTCGCGAGAGAGTAAGTTTGCCAGAACTGCAAGAGACAGAACCCGTCACGGCCTGGCCGTGATGGCTATCACGGCCGTGACCGGCCATGAGTTATAAAAGAACTGAGCAGAACAGAAGAAAATCATTCAGAAAACCCTAAAATCAGATCCTCTGCTGCTGTGGCTGCTGTGCAACATTCCATGGAGCTCTCTCCTTTGTTCATCTCTGTAACTCTCTCTTTTGTTTTGTCTTCAATTATGTGTAGCTAAATTCCCCTTTGTTGGGGTTAGACTATTGCTATCTGAACTTGGTTGTAAAATGACTTGATTTTAATACAGTTTCCTTCTTCTTTATGAGTGTATAATTCTATGCTTAATGCTTTCCTAGGCTTGATCATCTTAGGAATGATTAGTTGCTTTAATAGACAATTGAAAGGTTGATGTTAAAGCATGCTCATGAATTATATGCCAAGTAGTCCAAGAATCTAGACATAGGTGTTGGCTACTTGCAATCTTATGAATCTTTATTCTTAATTCAATTTCTCTTATTAATCCACCTAAGACATTAGGGTTTAATTTGGGATTTTAGGCTCATTCCACCTAAGACATTAGGGCTTGAGTATATTGGAAAAGATTCGATTGTCATAAGTGAAGTAGGAACTGTGTTAGTTATCATTTCATAACAATCAGGGGAGGATTAGCTTAGTCTAACCCTAGCAATTCTATCTAATTGTTATTCATCTTTCTGTTTGCACATTAACTGTTTGAAAAAAATTCCAAAAAGAACAAAAACATTTTCTTCTTGTTTGCTTGTTGGATGCTAGAGCTACCTTCACTCCAAAAATTTGATCGCCTAGATAGTAGTCTAATTTGCGAAGTGGTAATTGTCCACGATCCCTGAGAACGATATCCGGTCTTACCGTTTTATTACTTGCAACGAACCGGTACACTTGCCGAGTCCGTGTCACTTGTCTCTAGTGATCTTAAATTGGTTGGCTTGAAGTCTCATGATTGTCACATCTTGATGCAACAACTTCTGCCCGTTGCTATTCGTGGTATTGCTACCAAAAATGTGAGACATGCCATTACTCGGTTGTGCTCATTCTTCAATTATATATGTAGCAAAGTCGTTGACCCCCGTATGTTGGATGACTTGGAAGTTGAGACTGCTACAATCTTGTGCCAATTGGAGATGTATTTTCCTCCTTCCTTTTTCGACATAATGGTTCACTTAATTGTTCATTTGGTGAGGGAGATTAGATTATGTGGGCCGGTTTTTCTGATATGGATGTACCCAGTTGAGCGCTACATGAAGATCTTGAAAGGGTACGTGAAGAATCCTCATCGTCCGGAAGCATCTATTGTTCAAAGGTATGTTGCAGAAGAAGCTATTGAGTTTTGTTCGGACTACCTTCATAACACGGATCCTATAGGGGTTCCTAAGCCTCGGCATGATGAGATCAGATGTCAAGGTAAGGGTACACATGGCTTAAGAATTAATAGGAAGGATCGGGAGGAAGTGCTTCAAGCACATTTGTATGTATTGAACAACATCGAATGTGTTCAGCCTTTCTTATTTGAACATAAAAGAAAAGTTAATCAAGAAAACCCTCGAATGAGCGAAAGGTGGTTGTTGAACAAGCATAACAAGACTTTCTTACCATGGTTCAAGGAAGAAATGCTTAAGGATGGTAATCTTTCGCTTCGATGACGTAAAATGGCTAGCACGTGGGCCTAACTTCAACGTCATATGTTGGAGCAGATACGACATAAATAACTTTTCCTTTTATACAAAGGAACAAGATAACAAGAGTACCATGCAAAATAGTGGGGTTATGATCGTGGCCGAAGCAATGCACTTCTCTAGTGCAAAGGACACAAAACCCGTTACAAAGACCGAGACCTTACTTTGGATATATTGAAGATATTTGGGTGCTCGATTACACTAAGCTTACGGTCTGTAGGTATTTAAATGTAAGTGGGTTGATAGTAACGGTGGTGTACAAACCGACGAATTGGGGTTCACATTGGTAGACCTCAACAAGTTAGGTCATATAAATGAGCCTTTCATAATGGCTTCCCAAGCAAAACAAGTGTTCTACATCACTGATCCTTCTAACAAAAGGTTGTCCGTGGTTCTCCAAGGAAAAAAGCATGTATAATGATATTCCTGAGACTCCTTCTTTTTCAACAAACATGCCTACTGTAATCGAGGAGACACAGGTGGACGATGTACATGTCACTCGTGATGATCATCACGAAGGGATATTGATATAGGTAGTTTAAACTTAGTATACATTTATAACCTATGTTAATAAATATATATTGTTTTGAACAGGCATACATATGGATCATTGTTCCATTTTTCCTTTGCAATTCTGTAATGTGTGTGATATTCACGTATTCTTGGGATATTTCTTGAATGCAGGGATGGCTTAGGGGAGTGATATTTTAAAACTGAATTTAAAAAAAAAAAATACTATTAACGTCAGTTGTATCATACAACTGACGTTAAAAGTATTTTATAAAAATATACAGTACACTAATAACGTCAGTTGTTTATTACAACTGACGTTAAAATTAAGACCTTTAACGTCAGTTCTTGATAACAATTGACGTTAGTTTTAACAAAATTTACGTCGGTTATGTTAAAGAACTGACGTTAATTTTGACAAAATTAACGTCAGTTGTGTTAAAGAACCGATGTTAATAGTGTTATATTTAACGTTAGTTCTCAACTGACGTTAAAAGTGTAACTTTTAACGTCAGCTGTATTTACGTTAGTCAGTATTCTGACGTAAAAAATCAATTTTAACTGACGTAAAAAGCACTTATTGCACCAGTGTAAAGAAGCTATTTCTAAAAACTCTAGGTATGGATACTTGCTAAAATCCTTAAATGTTTTTGGTTCTTCGGGACAATTGGTTTGTTGGATTCTTTTAGCCAATTTTGTATCTGTATGTGTATCTCTTTTTCTTAGGTTATTGTAGAATTTTGAGGTAGGACTTGGAAGTTTATTTTTAACCTTTGTTTTGATACTATGGCAGTGTGAAGAGAAGACTTTCAAGATTAGTGAATTATCAGATAAATGTCAAAATTCGACAGAGTCAAACTTGTGTAAACAATAAAATTTCCCTTTTTGTCTTTTTTCCGGCTCTGGTAAGTTAGTGCTTTCTTTTTATTTAAACGAAGTATGAAATTTGATATTTTCATCCTATTGTATCCTCAAACCCTTTGTTTGGTACAGTGTATGTCCGTTGTGCCACTGGACATATTCAGATGGGTGATTGCAGGTAGGTTTCATGTCAGCAACATTTGTTGCACTTAACCTTTGGGCACATATCAAGTCAACAGGTGAAAGGTGGTTTTTGATTGTTGCTGACATTTTTCTATTGCAGCTGGCCCTTGTTGTTGTACTAAAAATCTACCTCTTCACAGTGTCAGTTTAAGAGATATATAACAAAGAAATAGCTTTTTGGATTCTTAGGTTATACAGATTTATTTATTTCTGTTCCTAGGTGGATTTGTGTAAGGACTCTGTAATGGCAATGCTGGGCAATTTGGAGTGTAGCATTTTAGTTACAGTGATTCTTCCTTATGTTGTTGGGTTATTATTGTATACGGGTTGGGGTACCCCTTGTACCCTTTAATCAATATACTTTTAGCTTATGAAAAAAAAAATATTATATTCAAGCTTTTGTATGTAAATGTATGGTTTGTTGAGTTTTGCTAATTGTAATGGGATGGATAAACTGTTTAATGTCTTAGTTTTGCTGAGTGCATGTGGGAAATATAGAAAAATAATGTAAATAATTAAAAAAAGGGGGGGGGGGGGGGTATAGGTAGCGTTTTCTTGAAAAAACGTTGCCTAAAGTTAAAAATAGATAGCGCTTCCTTGAGAAAGTGCTATCTATTGCAAACTTTAGACAACGCTTCCTTGAGAAAGTGCTATCTATTGCAAACTTTAGACAACGCTTCCTTGAGAAGGCGCTGTCTAAAGTATGTAATAGATTGCTTTATTACGAACTTTAGACAGCGCTTTCTGAAGGAAGCACTACCTATTCCTACTTTCAGTAGCGGGTGAATAGATAGCGCTTGGAAGCGCTACTAAAGGCTAAAAAAAGCGCTATTAAAGCTCTTTTCTGTAGTAGTGGTTCAATAGTAACAGCCACATAGTGGTACTATAACTAATTGTGAAACACTCTCGATAACTTGGACCGGCTAGCATCTAGTCGTTGATGTCAGTGTATTGCATGGAACAACACGACCAAGAAGAATCACCAACTGGCCATTTGTGACCCTCCTATCCTGAACACCCCTAAGACCATTTAAGATCGTCACTAGCTCGTCCTCATGCACACATGCATGTCGGCTCAACTTCCTAGGCACAAAGGCCTCACAGAACATAGTATCAACTATGTGTTTAGGCAATATTGTAGTTAATGGCATGTGCGTTCATATTTATCCACCGGATAAATTTCGGGGTTCCTTACGGAAACCAAAAGCCATTCTAGAGGCAAAGCATACAGTACCAACCTCTTGGGAATCACCCCTCGTTGGACTATCCATGTTTCAACGCTTTAGTACATTATGAAGGTTGGCCATTCGTCACCAACACAATTATGTCTCTTTAAGTCCATTCTCGAATATGATTACTTGTCGAGCAAGCAACCTCAAAATACTCTTTGACATTAAGTATTATGGATGTAAGGATGAGTGAATTGTGCTCACTTTATGACATATGGTCTTGCTCCACCATGAGTCATAATCATTAAGTCTTTGTCTTCACTAAGCCATCCTCGACTTAGGTTTTCCATTTAACTTGAAATACTAGTCTTGAAGACCAAAACCACTTTTATCCAAAATAAAACCCTTTGTCTAAAACCAAATCATTTTGGAAGTAAGATTGACTCATAGGTATATGAAATAGACAACTATAAACACGAGAAGGGAGGTTGAATTCTGTTTATCAGAATTTAAACAAGGTTGAAATCTTTTCGCATACAGAAGCTTGGTTCAGACGAGTGGAAGGATACAGGACAGACAGGTGACCTGTCTGATGAAACTTTAACAGCGACTTAGACAAACACACCACTTGAAAAACGGATAAGAAAACTAAGGCAACTAAGGAGTTTAAGGAAAGAGAGATTGACACAGCTATTTATCCTGGTTCACTCTTCAAAGCAAAGAGCTACGTCCAGTCCTTGGCAACACCAAGTTTTATCCACTATAACTGATCAGGTTACAGACTCCAAGTATTGTTTGCACACCTAGCCTCTTCAGGCTCCAAGACAAGTATTCTTTGCACACCTAGCCTCTTTAGGCTCAAGACAAGTATTATTTGCACACTTAGCCTCTTTAGGCTCACTCGGGTTTGTTTGAGAGATTTGGTTTGTAATAAATACAACTTCAGACAGACAAAACTTTCACTAACACTCATAGAGTAGTTTAAATGTAAAGCTTAGGAAAGTTTACGTAATAACTTCAAATGATTGAAGAATACAGAATAAAAGAATGAAGATATTAATACGCAGAGTAATGGCTCTTTAATGCTATGTGTATTCTCTATCTTTCATCGTCAATGACTTATATATTTATAGTCTTCAAGCATTTAGGATCCGTTAGAGACATTCCCTTAGATGTTGGCTTCAAGCAGAACTTCATTAAATACAATAGAGTCGTTCTGGGCAGTCATTAATGCAATAGGAACGTTGGTTATACTCTAACATGAAGGATCATGGCTTTATGCATCGTGATACAACCATAACAGAGTTGTGTAGAGAGATTTTTGTACTTTGCAGAGTACAATTCCCTTTTCGTGTAAGGACCAGAGGTACTAGGGAATAAAGCATGTTGGAGGCATTCTTTAACCGGTCTTTAGTTCTAATAACAGAATCTGTTTTCTTGATTCTGGTTCTTGAAATAAGATTTTGATAATTCTTATAGAATTCACGTTCATAAAATAAGCACGTCCATCTTGAAAATAACCGCGTCCATCTAGCCATTTAAGATTTTACATTCGGATGGGCTAGTAGACGAGCTCCATATGCCATGTCATTGGACGGAGCTTCTCATTAAGGACTTAGCAAGTCCAAAGACTTGTGTGGACGAGCGCTTCTGTCACCTTAGTGGATGAGAACTTCTATCACTTCAGTGGACGAGCGCTTCTGTTACTTTAGTGGACGAGCGCTTCTGTCACTTCAGTGGACGAGCGTTTCTGTTACTTTAGTGGACGGGCACTTCTGTCACTTTAGTGGACGAGCGAATAGATGATTCTTACAGTTTTAATCTGCACACTAGATAGACATGTTAGCAACCAATATGAAGGTTAATTAAATCATTAACCAATGTTTAGTTCTCATCAAAACTTAGGGAAATGCACATCAGACATTTTAGAGACTTAACAGTATATTGATACCAAATCCCTCAAAATAGTATTTCAAATCCCGTAAAAATTTTGAAAGACAATTTTCCCCTTTTTACTTGATTTAGGACTGAAACCCCTAAACTTTCAAATTAAGATTCCTTTACTCAAAATCATCAATTATCTAGGTTCTAATACTCATTTTCAGGTATTAAAATACCAAAGTAAGGTCTTGAATATCATTTCACTCAAAAGTCCTGAAACTTGACCTAAACAACTATCAAAGTCATTTTTGAAATCAATTGAACTCTTTAAGATGGTTTTAAACACTGTAAAAAAAGTTTTGCAAACAACACCTCCTTGTTCTCATTTATCCTTAAAACATTTATTTATTTAGTTACTAAACCATCATTTTGGTAATTCAAAATATAACGTATGATCAAAATAATTCTCAATCTATTTCCAAAACCTTAATCAAAAATCAAACTTAAGAAATAATTGTTCAAAACAAATTCCTTTTCCTCTTATGGATTTAACATTCATTTTCTCACTTAAGGAAATTAAAGTTACTTAAGTTTCACGGATTGGAGTTAAACTCCCACTTCCATTCACATTTGGCCAAAAGCCAATCACAATCAAAGTGAAGCTTAAGCTTCACCAAATAATCTCACAATTATACATACGCATCAATGTATCAAGTTATATCAAATAATCACAATAATCAAGTTATTTACAATAACCAAGTATTAAATCCTCACTTAAATCCTATGGCGGAGGCAAGTCGAACAGAGGAGAAAGAGGTCCAAATGCGAGGCTCCTTCATGCGGTCGTATCCTCCCTATTGTGTAGCCAAACGACGACGGAGATCGCAGCGGCACGAGGTCGTCCCCTCCCAACCAGACACGTCAGAAACATGACCGGAGTACAGCACCGAGAACGTCAGACGCACGAGGTTGGGTCGCGTTTGGGTGAGACCGGACGGCGCGGTGGCACGCGGTGCAGGGGTGATGGTCGGTGGTTTGGATAGAAGGAGGAGAAAATGAAATAGAGAGGGAGGAGGAGTTTGGTCATGATGAAGAAGAAAGGAAGAATAGGGGTCGTGGGTTTTCATACGTGGAAGAAGGATTTCCAAACTTTTTTTCTTTTTTTTTTGGGTAGTAGTAAGTAAAATGAGTGGTTGAGATAGAGTTTGGAAAAAGGGAAATCATGTTGACCCTTGGATATGCAAATAATGAGCGACAAATATATACTTTCAAAATTCAAATTAGAGTAAAGATTGATGATTGAACTGGTCAGCCCAGAAAATCAGTGATCCAAAATTAATCTTCAGTTAACACTAAACTAATTTATTTTCAAATCTAAAATTAAATAGAGTAAAATCTGAAAATAAATTTCTTTCAACGATATTATTTAAAATATTTTTCTAAACAAATAATAATAGTGACAATAGCATAATATTATTGCCCTATAAGTGTGTATACACTGCAGTAACACAGTGCTAACACGCCCACTAAAATAATTTTAGATGAGTAAATAAAATTACTCAAACTAAACCACATAAAAATAAACAAAAATAAACATCCAGATAATTAATTATTTCAATAAAATAATTAAACGTATATGTGAAAAACAGGGATGTTACAAAGTGAGTCTGATTGACTATAACTTGGGTTTTGGAGAACAAAAAAAAAACTCAACATATTCTGACTCGATCCTTGGTGAGCCGAGCTGGCTAATGGATTCTTGCTCACATTACCAGCTCTAAGTCGCCATCATACCCTAATTGAAACCCAACTCAGACTGAATCCACCATCACCAGTTAGAACCTAGCCAACCTCCATTGCGTTGGACCAACTTTGCATCCTCCACTGCCAACGATGGGTTAGTGTTTCAAAGCGGCTGCAAGTTGCGATAACGGTAAAAAAAATTGGAGCTTTGGTGAGCCAAGGTGACACATGGGTTCTATGATGAGATTGTCGAATGATTTGGTTGAAGTAATAATGATATGAGTTCTATTTCTTGAATGTTGTCGGGTTTCAGTGTGCTTGATTTCCTATTAGGAAGGTCCTAACTTTTGCCCAAACACTCGTTTGAGACCTTACCAACTTAAAATCAAATACACACTTTGGCTATAGAGGTTGAATGACGGGCATGGGTTGTGCGAGGATAGCGGAAGCAAATCATGGGTGATGTGAAGGTTGCCCTCGATTCAATACTAGCTTTCGTCCACATGGGAGGTGATGGTTGGGAAAGAGGATAAGGTAGGGGTTGCTAAAGGAGGATAAGAAAGACCTCAATTGAAGAGCTTAAGTTACTCATAATCACAATTAATTTATGAAATTCATGATGCACTCTATTGTAGACACTACCTCCTGAGTCCAGATCCAAAACACATATGACAAAAAAGAACCAACATGTCTGATTTATAAAAAAATTCATCATGTTGATTGTTGAATAGCAAAATTGTAATGACACGGTGGCGGAGTAATAGCGACTCAACGACGGAACCACGAGGGGTGAAGGCGGTGTTGCGGTGCTGCGTCAAGGAGGCACGACGGCATGACACAGTGGTGTTGTTCCGAAGCGGAGGAGGGTGGCAGACCTTCGAGGGAACAATGAGACGTGAAGCCGGTGGGGCGTGGTGGTAGTTGGCGTATGGCGGGAGATGGGGCAGAGGCGAGGTGGTGGTGATCGATGGCGAAACAGAGACGAGACAGGAGAACGTTTGAGAGAACTCACAAATGGGGGATATGCCCTTTTCTTTTTCAATTTAAAAATAAATCAAATCTCTGTTCTAAATCTCAGCCTTTGAATGGTGTTAATGCCATGTGTAAACACCAGATTAACTGAATTGGACACTTCCATTTCCTCATGGATTGGAGAGAATCTGGACTCCTACCTCCTTATCGTCATTTATGATCTTTAATAGGCCTATGATAGATCAAAATGAAATTTCTTGTAAAATTAAATTAATTCATAATGATATAAGATGTTAGTTAGGATATCTTCAATGATGTAATTTATTGGAGTTGTTTAACTCCACTTTTTATGAGTTTTATCGTGTAACCTCACATCGTTTTACTTTATATTATTTTAAGTAAGTCACTTTTAAAAGCTCGTCAAATGGATCCCACTAGTTATATCACATATTTATTTACATTTATTTTTATTTTAATTCAAAATATTAATTCATTTATATTTTAATTTTGAAACAATAAATATATAAAACAACTCATTTCTATGTCTTTTATTTCTTGGAGTTCTTGTATAAGAATCAATTGCTTAGGCGATCTACATCCCAACACCCCCATGTTTTTACTTTTTTGTATTCTACCTTGACACATCACTCATTTTTACTTTTTACAACTTAAGCATTTATTCTCTTCAACCCAGCAACTTCAAAAAAGTTCTTAAATAGACCCCACTAGTGACCCCGCTTCCTTACATTTCATTAGCAATTTATTTATTTTTATTTCAAAAAAAAATTGTACTAACTAGTCAAATTTTTTTATTTAAAAAAATCAACATTGGCCCACACAAATAGTTAAGAATCGGTGCTTCTATAAGCACCCCTCCTTCATAAGCACCTATCCTTAAGTTATTGTGTGGGCTATTTGTACTTTTTTTTATATAAAAAAAATATAGAAATGAGGGTAATAAATAAATTTTTGTATTCCTTGAGTTTGAGAATTGAAATGCTTAAGTTATAAAAAGTTAAAACGAGTGATGTGTCAATATAAGACTCATTTATGAATCCAAAAAATAAAAATATGGGATATTGAGATGGAGAAGATGTTATAGAAGCAATCGTCCTTTCTAACATTCAGATCAATGTGTTCCAATGATAAGTGTCACCAAACAAGAATTTGTACTTAATTTTATGAACTAGTTTCTGCTCGGTTTTTTCTGACAAGATTATTATTTGACCACACCAAATGCATGTACTGGGCGTGCAAGCAAAAATGGAAAAGAACAAAAGAAACATGATATAAACAAAACAATTTCTTTTCTACGGCGGAGAGGATTCCAAATTCCCCATCAATGTATTATTACATTCATAAATAAAATTGAAAAATACTAAGAAATTCGTTAAGGAATAAAAAAAAAATTTATATAAAAAATTGATATATTTAATATTTGAATAAATGAAATATTTGATTTTTTAATAAAAATTATATTTTTTAGTTTTTTAAAGAGTATCCCTAATACACTTGTTAGGATGATCCAGTAAAATATTTCATAAATTCAAAAGTAAAAAAAAAAAACTGAGCGAACCACGAAGACGTCACGTGTCGAGTCTACCACGCGTAGGGCAACGCTACCAATGACTGTTCCTGGACACGCATCGAAATCTCAACGCAGAAAAGGTAACGTGGACCAATAGAAACACAGCAACTGATCGGATCTCATCGCGCACTCCCATCCACGAAACACGAATCATAATATCTGCTCGTCGCCACGTGTCATCTCCTGCGTGATACCTTTCGCTTCAATTTCAAAGCACTAAATAATAAAATACTCAATAATTAATTAATTTTTGAAACAAGGGGAACTCAACTTGTGAGCTCCATTCATCGGAATAGAACTCTCTGGAAGCTCCTTGGAATCTCAACAACAGCAGAGCTCAACAAAGCTTCGAAGCTCCCAAATCTCTCTCTCCGGAATTTTCTCATATTTTCGGAAAATACGGTTCTGGATCCTAATATCGTTCCAATTTCAGGTACTTATTTTTTTAATCTTCTTCTTCTTCTTACCTTTTTTTAATATATAAATGATTTAATTTATTTATACAAATATAAATTAGAATAGAGGTTCTAAATGACTCGATTTATGTTATGCTTCGCACGATTTAATTGCTGCGAATTTCTTATTTTAATTATATCGTTTCTATGGAGTTGGTGGTGCCATATTTTGATGTTAAGGAAATGCTAAAATTGAAGTTTGAGTTTATTTTTTATTTTTATATTTTTTTATATTTTAATTCGGAATCTCTTGCAAACTTTTGTATTCTGGATCTTCAATTTTATAAGTGAATTTTTATTGTGGTGTATTTTACTGAAGAAATTTTAGTATAAGTTTGTAAATAATTAGATTTTTCACTCTGCGATGTTTTTATTTTGATTTTTGAGGGCTCTGGTAATTGATATGGTCATTGTTGGATTTATTTATAGCTCAAGATAGGGATAAGATCTGGTTTGTTCTGTCAAACTGATTTGTAATTTTGTGGTAAATTTTTTGGACAGGTTCTGTTTTAATGGTAATAACAACTAGATCTGGCTAGCACTGAAAACAATCTTTATGTTTATAGGGCTGTTGCAACAGGTACGTTTTGCATCTTGTTTTGTAACTTTGTGACTGAGTACCTAAAATTATGGCTATAGTCGATTTAACTAAACTATTTGACAAATTACTTTTATATCCAAAGCTTCTAAATGTGGGAAAGGTGATACTAGTGGTGAGCAGAGATGGTAGCATTGGTATTATAAATCTTTGGTGGTTGCAAGACTTAGAAGTTAGAACATTCTTACTATTGTGTTAACTTATCATTAAAAACTCAATGATGGTTGCTGTTGATTTCATTGATCATTGCAATTCTTATTTCTAAATCCTGTGTATGTGAGTACTGATTGGCACAGACGGGTGTATTTTACCAATGGATGTCAGAAGTTCATTTATCATCATGAGTGCTATGCTTGAATTAGATACGAGTTGCAACTTGTTAAACATGTTGTGTCTGTAACATTAAATGTAACATATGATGGGATTAGAATTTAGTTTGTGATTTCTTTCTTCATGGTCCAGATGGTTTTGTTCTTATGATTTCAAAACCCGCAACTTGAGGCTTTTTTTTTTTTTTTGGTTTACGCTATTTGTCATAGAGAAGCATCTTTGAGGACAAATTTTGCAAAAGAAACATGACATTGGATCAAGCAGTTGCATGTGTCTTTAGTGGTGGATAGAAGATCTTGGAGGAATGTCTAACTTCTGTATGTATGAGGTACAAAACATTGCAGTTTAACTCAAACTCCTGTTTTAAATACAATATTCCTATGCAACTCTTCCATAGATCACATAGTTGCTTCTGGTTACCTCCACTTTGAATTTGAATTTCTATACAATGCAGAATAAATAGCCCTAGTTCATCGCCTTATAAGACATCAAATTACTATGATAATTTTTCTGAATTGCATATCGACTCTCCTCATAATCTTAATCTGACAAGTTGCCAACCTTCTCCCTCAGTTCAAGGTTGGATTTTTTTTTATCCCTAACTTGGTAAGACTTAAAATAGTTGGAAAACTATTTCTAACTGCAAACTTCCGTAAACAAGTTACCTAGAGGATCTTAAGGTGTAAAATGCAAATTAACTACATTCTTTTTCTGGCTAAAAGCATATAGCAATGTTATTACCATGTGGCATCGTTGAAGTTTTGTTGTAGTTGTTTGTTTCTAATTTTCAATCATGGCTCTATGTAAGAAAGTTGTCTTTTAGTGAGCACAAGTGTCTCTTGACTCTTTTCTGTATTGAAAAGAAAGATTTTGTCATCAATTTTTTGATACTCAATTCAGAGAACCATATAGGTTAGAGTGTAGTAAAAGACTTCCCAGCAAAATTTGTTTTTCTTTTATTTTTTGGCTTATGTGACATAAATATTAAAATGAGTTTTCTATCATTGGTAGCCTGGTGATGTCATATATCGGCAATGTTCCCTTGAGTTCTATTACTATATAAATGCTAATCATTCAGAAGTAATGAAGTCAGCATTGAGCAGTTTGTGTGAGCTGGAGGAATGTGGCACATATCTATTCAGTGGCAGATCTTGATGATAACCAATAGTGTGCTTTTGTATAATGTGAATAACTCTACTGTTATTGGCGATCTTACTATTTGGACTTCATTTTATGTTTTTGTTGCAGTGTCTATGTTATCTCCGATTGAGTTTTACATTTGTATGCAAATGTATTTTTGGTCTGAACTTGTAGCATAATCATATTAGAAATGGCTTGTAGTTATTAATAAGACTCCAAAATCACTACTATCGAAAAGCTTGTAGTTGATTGGTTGTGGATGTAGATAAAGTTGCTGTTAATGTGAAGGATGCCTCTACTTGTTAGATGTTAATTTAAAAACTTAAATGTGTATACCTATTACCTATTGATCTACCTGGTAGCAAGGCTGGGGTCTGAGTTGGCCTTTGGATGATGGAGCTCCTCCTGTTGCGGCAGACTTTGGGATGAAGCCGGAGGGAGTACTTGCAAAGAGGGTTCCAATGTTCAAGTCAGCTTAGACTTAGTTTGGTGTAAATATGTAATGGAATCTAAACATACCTTATGCCATGGTACCTTATTTAAAGGGGTGCTTGGGTTATGTGTTACTCCTCCTCCAGTGGCGAGTATATGCCTGGCTAGGTTTGGGGCACATGAGCCTTTCGATTAAGCCGAGAAAGCTGGGAGGGGTGACTCCCTTGATTCGTGGGAGTCATCTGTTGGATGCTGTGGCGAGGTGTCCAGGGGGGTGACCAATCCAGCCTAATGGGCTTGGGTTGAGTGTCCATCCCAGATCACCCATCCTTCTACTCTTTGCTTGATATGGCTCCATTTTTGCCCTCATTGTGCACCCATGTTGTCTGGTATAATATACAAATCATTTCCAAGGCAGGGAGTATTAGCAATAATTTAATTGAATATTGTTGTTGGAGGCAAAATGTATTTTCCCTTCACAGTTATCACTCACCCCCCCTATAAGTAATATTGGAATTGATGGAATGATTATCCCTTTTTTCCCCTCTTTATTGGGTTTGATGCAATGTTTGCAAGGATTTATCGTGTTCTGTGATGTCAGGTTGTTGTAACTAATATTCTAAATATCTGTCTTGGTGTCACAGCTTCAAGATAATGTGTGGGATGAATTTGGTGAAACCGATGATCATATAGTGCCCCATACCGGTGACAAACATAAGAACCAGTTTGCAATACAGGGTGATAGCTGTAAGAAATCACTTCATGAATTACATGGTATCAAAAGAAGTACTGATTATGTGAGTAAGTCTGGTACTCAGAAAGTATACTTACCAAATATGAACCCAAACAAAAGAAAGCTGGAAAAGGGTTCATTGTCTTGCAAACCTGAAGTTCTGTTTTCTTCATGTGATGGTGACTCATGCGATGAACAGAAAAGGCTAACATCAGACAATACAAGCATGCCTGATCATTGTTTCAAGAGCAGCAATGTAGATTCTAGCAGTAGCGAGATTTGTGCAGATGATACTGTCATGGGAGACAAGTGTGTGGTGGAGGATGATAGTATGTCTCAATATTCAATGAATCATGTATCTCAAACGGACAATGAATTCAGTTTTCTTGATAATGATCTGTGGCTGGATATAGGAAACTTTGAAGATGTCGATAAGACGATGTATGAATTTCTCATATTTGACAGAAAATTTTCACCTTTTCCTTTGTATGATCCCCATCAAAATCTGAATATTACTTTTAAAATTGCAGGAGATGTGACTTAACTTTTGGAATGGGGAGTCTCAATAATGAAGAAGAGTTCTGCTGGCTCTCGTCTTCTCAAGGAATTGAAGGATCTGATGATGCATTGAAGTCTGGCTTCAAGTTTTCATCTACTGAAATGAGTCCAAGTATATCAGATTATAATATAGCCCTGAAGGATAATATTGAAGGTCTGCCAATTAATGATTGCAACAAAAATGCATCTCCTATTGATAAAAATGCGTCTTCTCAAACGGATGTTGATCATGATGCTGCCCCTGCTTCATTATCAATGTTCAGCGAACCAGACATGAAATCTGTTAACACAGATGACTTGATGCCTAAAGAAAAGGTTGGCGCCCCTTTATTTTATTTATTTTATTTTTTCCATTTTATGACTTGGACTCTGAATTCCTGAATTTCAAATTATTTTGCTACAACTCTATGTGGGTACTTTTACTGAACCACACACATAGAGACATATATACACTAACATAATGGGCCTCTTAAAGGAATGTGACATAACAAGCATGACATCTGCCTCTGACCTTTTGAAAGTTGGTATTGCCACTGAAATCAGTTACTGAAGTTCAGTGTTACAAGTATGCTTAAATGATGTAGGCACTATACCTGACTGTGTCTGGCATTGTAATGCTATAATCTCAAAATTCATATATTTTAGAATTCAGTTTATATCTGAATATAATAACACATTCATAAATTTAAAAGTGGTTTACATTTTATGATTAGAATTGTAACTAATACTAAGTATTCATTAAGGGGAATCAAGTAATTACCTATCATATTTTATGGAAATTATGTTTTTTAATATAGAATTGGGCTTGACCTTAACGTCACACTCAAAATCAGTGGTTTCATTTTTGGGTGATTTTTTGGATTCATTGGGTTTGCAATGTATGTTTTGTAGCAATCATGAACTAGTCTGACTACCCGGTCTATTTAATTCAGTTGAATTTATAAACTAAAATAAATTAACTTTTAATTTGTATATCTCAAACACTCTTTTTGTATTACTGATGCAGGGGAAGCCATCAAAGGCATTGGCAGGAAAGAGAAAATTTGGCTATAGGGAAAATGGTGATTCTGTTCGTCCCTATGCTCATATGGAGCAATATGTAGATCTGAAGCAACCATTTGAAGCCTCTTCCAGTGGGGTTACTTCTCAGGGTAGCATCCACAAACTTGGACCGAACATGGATTCTGATTCTTTAGGTTGCATAACAGTACAAAATTCCCTAACGCACCCAGACTATTGTCATGCTCCAAATTACACTTCCCCCCTTCCAAATTTGTCTGGATCAAGGTCTGAATGTGATGGACATCCATCTCCTTTTAAAGAATCATCATATGCATCAAACATAAAGAGTTCTCATGGCGGTCATCTGGAGGCTGCAGCCTTGAAAACAAATGATAAGAGAGAACATTTATATAATTGCTGCGATGCACAACTGTTAATTAGGGGTTTCAAAAGTGAAAATATGGCAAATCCTTTGCCATTTCAAAATCCAGGTTCAGCTCAGCAGGTGGGTCGTAAGTTTGAAAATGACAATGAAGGTCATAGTGAAGTTGGAGGAGTTAGCATAGGATTTTCACAAGAAATAGACTCGTCAAATGTGCAGGAAAGCACATCCATGAGCCCTGCACTGGACAATATGTCACTTGAAGCAACTAGTTTTTGCCAGTTGCAACAGGTCATGGAACAGGTATTGGATCTTTTGCGATATTGAAGTTGGATCCTGTGTTCTTTATTAATGTCCCTTGGACAATGAAGTCAAAACTAACATGCCATGCATCTAACTAATTACGGTTTCTTCATGCATTCTGCTTGTCCATATAGATGTTGTGATGCTTAGAACGCTATTAGCTACATATCCTCATTGCTGAAAATCTTTCACTTGGTTGATTATAATGTACTTCTGTAAACAAAAAATTTGCTTGATTACAGTTGGATATTAGAACCAAACTATGCATAAGGGACAGTCTATACCGCTTGGCCAAGAGCGCTGAACAAAGGCATAATGATGCAAATACGATTGTTCAAGTTGGTGATGATGTTGAAACGTCAAAAGCAATAAAGACACAGGATGCAAACAGGTATTTTGTTCATTTCTCGTTCAGATTTATTTTTCCAGGCAAACCCCGTATAGACACATTGGAATGCTGGTGCTACATAATTTTGAGTGACTAGTTTCGTGGTCTGCTCATGTTACACTTGTAGTGTACTTAAAGAAGTTTTTTTTTTTAATATTTTTTTAAAATTTGATTTTGATACACTGTTAGTTTAAAGTTTTTAACATCATCGATCAATTATAGATCATAATTATTATAAAAGTCAAATATTTAAAAATCTTTACGCTAATCGTGCACCACAATTAAATCCTTTATTTTCAAAAGATCAGAGTAAGGTTATAAAAAGTTAATAATTTTTTTTTTATATATATTCTCAATGATAGACTATTGAAACAAGTTTTCTGAAAAAGCAGTTACAATGGGAGGGAGGGAAGGGGTAGTGTTTATTTATTAATCTTTTTGATTAATATAACACTTAGCTCCATTCAGGTGTACGGGATTCATGGATATGGAAACTAACACAAATCCCATCGATCGGTCTATAGCTCACTTACTGTTTCACAGGCCTTCAGATCCATCATTGTTTCCTCGTAATGATACTATTCCTTTCAAATCCAGTTCCATGGTATGCTTTTTTATGAATTATTAACATGCTCAAATTAAGTAGATAGTTGTTCTTTGCTTCTGGTCTCATTTTCTAGTTAACTAACAGATACACGGATCGGTGACCAATCCGCCCGCAACGAGTGAGAAACAGGTTTTTCAGGAAGAATCTTCACCTGGAGCAGAAAAGAAGTCCTTAAGGATAACACCTAGTTAAAAGTGAAACTAGCATCCGCGTTATCTGTGTACAATGTATTACTTTTAAAGTTAAGTCATCATACATATTTGATGTATATATTCGAGGCTTACTTAGATCCCTTTGTTAATTTACGAATCATTTTTGGCATTCGATACCATAATATAATTTGCTGATCATCAAGATAAGCTATCATATATGATGTAAGAGTATTGATACGTCCAGTACTCTTTTCATGCGAAAGATACAGCAGGCCGTTGATTTCATAAGCAGTCAGCCATCCCCTGGCCTATATTGATATCTGGGACAGTTATAAGGTAACGAGAAAAAAAAAATTGAGACTAGAATTACTCCATTGAACCAAATAAGTTTTTTTGGTACATAAATTAGTTTTTATTATCGTGTAGGTTGCTGCTGATTGCTTCTCGATTACCAATTGGACCTTCTTGAAACATGTGAAGCCGCATTATGGAACTTGATATGACTTTAAAACTTTGATGTTGGTTGAGAACTTGTGTTATACTGATTGTTAATATCTTCATGTACCTTAGGACTATCAAATGTTGTTTAGTCTTTTCATTTTCTTCA
Organism: Sophora flavescens; assembly: GCA_030762895.1. NCBI lineage: Eukaryota > Viridiplantae > Streptophyta > Magnoliopsida > Fabales > Fabaceae > Sophora > Sophora flavescens. The sequence continues at coordinate 144,685,099 of CM061065.1, forward strand.
TATAATAAGGAACTGATTTAACCATTTTTTAAACAAAATTTTCAAAAAAAAAAATGATAATATAAAATTATGTGATATTTTTTTATTTCAAAAAAAGAAAACAATCTTTTCCTGTCACAATTGCCGTCTGTATCCACTAGCTAGGATCACATTCATGAATGTCCCCGAAACTTCAAAGAATCCACAATCGAAACACCCTCCATTATTGAAGTAAGTTTGAAGGTGTTGACATCATGGTGGTTAGAGCCAAAGCTTCAAAGACAAAAGGGACGTCTTTCAAATAAAAAAAATCATTACGAAACATCCTTTACATAATAAATTTTAGGAGAGAATTATATTGACTTCCTTTGAAATTTAACTTTCTTATACTTGATACATTTCTTTTTTGAAGTTACACTCGTCTCTCTAGGGTAGGTTAGGTTGATATAATTTTAATATCACCCTTGAAGGAATGAAAAAGCAATGTAATTTTTAAAACAAAGAAGTGCGATTACCAAAAAATAGTGTGATTACCAAAGAAAAAAAAAAAACCCAGCATCAAGTCAACTTTTGTGGTTAGTGTGTCTTCAGCATAAGCCTTGTGTAGTGATCCTGATCCATGGAGAAGTGGATGGCTTCACTCTTCAGCCCCTTGTAAACCTAATTATAACTATAAGAATGTTTATTGTGCAAAACGGTAAGAATGCAATTTTACTAGTATTTTTTTCTTTCGGCTAGACAAAAAGTTATTCCAAAAACGCGGGGGACAAAAAAGCTCATGTCTAGCAAACTTAACCACGGTGATATTTAGTAATCTTGTTTAGATTGGATAGAACATTAAGTCAACCTCAATTGCTAAAATAAGAACGCATGTCACGAAGTCATATGTGGCAACTTATACTTCTGTTGACATACTTAGCAACTAAGGTTTTTAATTTAGCAACATTGTCCTAAACATGCCACATTATAATACCAGGCAATCTAAGAAGAAAACCATAATGCTAATCAAAGTGTTGCCTTAGCTGCATTTCTGTTTCACTTTTCCAGCTTGCATGGGATGACTGGCCCTTCATCCTTTTAGATTTTTCCTTGTCTTTGATTGTTGATCCTTTCTTCTTAGACTCTGTGCTTGTATCCACTGGAGGACGATCACCACATACAGGGCAAACCATTCCACGAGCACTGGAGTATGTCTTGGGAATCCCACACTGCAAGCACATTCTACATAGAAAGCAAAGCACTAAGATTACAAACACCCCCCAAAAAAAAACGAGAGAAGAGAAATCTATCCACACATACTATGAAATAGTACTATGTCTATAACTTAGTTCTCAAGTTACTGCAAGTCTGTTCCAAAATAATTTGGAAGCTCCTAAATTTTCTATTTGAGAGCTCATAAACACTTTCTCCAAGATAAAACTACTGTGAACTTGCATTGGAGCTTTATGCACAATCTGCATGCAGTACTTCTTGGCATTTAGAAGAAAAAATCAAAATTTTTAGGTCCTTAGTTACTACTTACTGAGGAATCGTGCATACCTTAAAAGATCTGCGGCATCTTCAGCACTAGGATTGGATGCAGTTGGCACCCGCTTGACTCCTTCTGATGCGCTCGAGGCAGCTGATGTTGGTAGTGGGCCATCATTCGTGTCACTTCTTACTCGCTCATGAATCCCAACTAGTTGAGCTTTTGCCTCTACCACCGCACCTATAAGAAACATACCATTAACCTTTTTTTTTAATAAGAAAAATAAATTCATGAAGAAAGAAGGAATAGAAATACAAAGCTAGGAGGAATAGGATATCCTCCACAAGAAAACATAGAGAGAGAGAGAAATACAAAGAACAAAAGTCAAGAATAACAGTGCATAAGGGCAAGCCTATCTCTATGCAAATCTAAAATGGCAACCCCCTTAGAAAAGACCATGAGTCAAGCACCAAAGAGAAGCCAAAAATCTAATTCTTTTCCACAACATTTCTACAGAATCGAAACACCTCCCTCTCCAACCAGATGCACCACACGATAGCAAACACAGCACAATTCTACAAGATTTTGACCTCTTTCCTGCTTACAAACCTGTTAGACTTTATTGTCAAAATGGTTTCTAGAGAGCTCGGACAAGCCCATTATTCTCCACAAACAACACCAAGCAGACTATTCCATAGGAGATTTGCAACCAGACAATGTAAAATGATGTATTCAGAATTGTTCATGCACATAACACGGATATTAAGGGAGATGGCTGTTTTAGGTCTCCGAATCTGCAACAAATCATTAGTATTAATATTATTCAGCGGTCTAAACAGAAAGACATCACCTTAGAAGGAGCTTTCAATTTCCATATAAGTATACTTTCAAAATGAAAGGGAACATACACTTATTGACTGATACTCATTGAACCAGGTTAAACCTTTAAAGAGAGAGAGAGAGAGAGAAGATTCTTCATTTTATTTTAATGAACTACCAGCCGAGTTAACACATCAAGTAATGTAATTACCCTAAGAAAAAAATGCTTTTCACTGCCCCATTGGGTGTATCCCCAGGAGAAAGTGGATTTAAGACACTAGCTACTTAAGCAACACCACCCAGAAGAACTTTGAAAGGGAAAGAACCTCTTTACACTCGATAAGTGACCATGCAATTTATTCTTGGGAGAAAAAAGCCAGAAAATAAGCATTTTGGAATTTCTTTTCTTTTTCCTTTTGCTTTGTGTTGTGTGTGTGTGTGTTTGACAATGAGCAATTTTATAAGAAAAGGAAGATGTGTACAATATATGTTCCTAAAAACACCCCCTCCAAAAACACACACACACAAGGAAATTAAAGAAGGGGAAAAAGCTCACCTCCCTTGACAAGTCTTAATTTTTCATATTGCAGGAGGTCTCAGCTATCACATAACGGTGGAATAAGAGCTGAGTATACTAAAGTAGGTTCAAGGCTTTCAAGTTTGATTTTCTGATAACCGTTGATCAGTCATATATAAATCAAAGACTAACAAATAGGAACTTTTTGGTATCAGAAAAGGATTTTATTAATTATAAGCCCAGCACTGCCCACGAGTCATGACCAAGACTTCTAGAGAAGATGTCACCAGTAATCAAAGATTATGGCCAGTTCAAAATCTATATTTTTATACAGCATCAACTGTTGTGTGACAGATGGAGTGATCAATTACTACACCAGTCAACAAAAGTTAAATCCATATGATAGATAAACAGATATTTTCTTAAGAAGCAATTGCATAATAGGGAACTGATGGACCTGGATCAGAGATAGGGAAAAAGCAACTAATCTTTATCGCAGAAAGAATGCACTTGGACCAGTATCAATGTGATACAAGTAGAGATATAAAATGTACAATGGAAATGAACCCCTTTTCTACACTCCAGGTATTAGGGAGACCTGGATCTCTTCTCTTCCTTGCACTTCTGAAAAATACAAAATACCCTTTCACTGTCCTTGTTCCCCCCTTGGTAACTTCCTTCTAATTCTGTAATCCTAACTGTCACTAACAGCATACGGACAGTTGCTTATTTCATAACCACTCAAGGCTCTAATTGCCTAACCTCTTATCTATCCCTTCTAACGTAGACCCTTTATTGGAGGTCTACTAACAGGAACTATATCCACCATTCATATGCATGACCATATTTACCCAGAGTCAACACCCTCATTATTTAAATATACTCGTTTAAAAATAAAAATAAAAATAACCTAGCAGATGTACCTATAGTATACTCGTATGAGCAACAAATTAATAAACACCAAATAGAACAATTTTTACAAGAAAACCTAAAACCGCCACATGGATTACACTACAATACTAGATACACTTTCTACACTAAAAGCAAATAATAAATGCTTAATAAGTAATAAAACTACATCCATCCACCATCCAAACCAAACATAACTTTTTACAACAAGGGGGCACGGCTTAGATATTTTGGAGACAATCATAGTTGACATGAAAAAAGAGAGTAAAAAAGATTAGGTTAAACTATACTTATAATCCCTATACATGACACTTGTTTTCAACTTGATCCTTGTATGTATACAAATTTCAGTTCAGTCCCTATATGTACAATTGTTTTCGATTTGGTCCTGTCATCTATTATTTTTGTAACATTGTTTGTTAGAGTTAAAGTATAGGGACCAAATTAAAAATGGTTGTCAAGAATAAGGACCAAAGTGAAAATGATTATCATTTATCACATATAAGGACTGAAAAGTACATGTTTGGTTGTCACAATCATTTTCAATTTGGTTCCCATGCTTCAACTCTATTATAACAATGGTAAACGGCCAGGAACAAACTGAAAATAATTGTAGAAGTAGGGACTGAATTGAAACTTTTTTTTTACATATAGGGATCATGTTGAAAGCAAAAGTCACTTTAGAGTTTAGACAGTATAGTTTAACCAAAAGATTGAAAAAATAAAATAAAGAAAAGAAATTGATATCATTAATACCTGTGGGTAAATCCTTCTTCTCCTTGCGATGCCTCCTTCTGCCATGCTTCCCTTGTTGCTGATCACCATCTCTGGCTGGTTTGTATTCCTCCACGCTATTGTTCAGAAATTGGGGCGGTCCTGAAATCTCCATGAATCATACCAAATCAAACAAAATTAGAGTTTTTTGTAATGTGAATTGAATTGAATTCGGAAAAATTGAAAGTTGAAAGTTGTTTTACTTCGGAGAAAGCATCGAATGCGGAAGGAAGTCCAGAAGCAGAGGAAGGTTGAGGAATTTCGAAGATGGATCTGTCACCCAGAGAAGGGTGGGGCACGGCGGAGGAGGGTTCGTCGGCGTCTGCGGCGTCGTCATCGGAGGAGGAATTGTGGATGTGATGGTTTCGTTCTTCTTCTTCTTCTTCTTCGGCGGAAGAATAGCCTTGAATGAGAGACAAGCTCATTGTGTCAGTCACGCACAGTCCTTGATTTTGATGTCTGAAGATGAAGTAAGGATTATGTTATCTAACCCTACTTCTCACTGAAAAACACATGCTTTATTGCTTCACATGCTGAGTGATGCCTATGAGTGTGTTTTTACTGTTTTTGTAGGAAAGTCTTTATAAATCATATTTGGAATATAAGAAACTAAAAAAGAAAATACCGATAATAAAAAAAAAATTGTTCTTTCAAGGGAATTACTTAGAGATTGCTTAATACTATTTACTATTTTGATTTGTTACATATAATTTTGTGTTGTTTAAAGTTGGAGAGAATTGTTTATATAAGAACATCTCTAACAATCATGGACGAAACCAGACTTAAATGATAGGAGGGGCCAACTATATATCTTAGTAATCTACCAATATACATGGGAGTGGGGTAGCTCAAGTGGTAAGAGTTAAGAATTTAAGGTGTTGAAGGTCTAAGGTTCAAATCTTTGAACGACCATAATTTTTGATCCAAAAGGAATTTTTGGACATATTATATATGCAAAAAAATTCTTTTCGAGACCGTCGTCCTAATAACTAATTTTTCGACAGCAAGGGCCAAGGCCCCTCCTAATATTAATGTAGATCCGTCCCTACCAACAAGGGTTTCATATTGGATTCCTTAGCTACTATTTAGTGGTCCCCACTATGCCACATCATAATTAAGCAACCTTTAAGCAACTCATGCTTTTATAATTTTTTATTCACACTCAATTTTATTTCTAATTAAAATATTATATTTTGTTTCAACTTTTTTTCGCTGTTGTATTTGTTGCAGCCCCACCAACGGTAATAAAAAAAAAAGCAACGGCTCTTTGTCCTTTTTTTTCCTCTAATTTTTGGTGACCTAAAAGGAAAAATCCAACCATTTCGTTCAATTTTTCACTCTAGAATCTTCTCATGTATACTCTCGATCCCTACCACTTCACTCACCCGAAAAAACCTCTCCCTTCTCTCACTGGTTCGACCCCTTTCCCACAAATCTCTTTCCTTTCTCTCACTTGTTGGGCCCCTTTCCTCCCTTCACTCATCTACAAATCCCTCTCCTTTATCTCAAAGGTTCGACCCCTCCCCCACAAATCCCTCTACCTTCTATAACTGGTTCGACCCCTTCCCTCCCTTCACTCACCCATAAATCCATCTCCTTCATTTTCCAGCTTCATTGGTTCAAACCCTTCCCTCAAGTCCCTTTCTTCAAGCATCTCACTAATCTCCCTCACATCTCCCCTTCCCTATGCGATTGTGACTGTAACACCCCCTTGGGCATTACTTCCTAATCACATGCGGAAATAAATTAAAAGAAAGTTTACTGGTTTCTTTTAGAAAACTTCTATTATCTTCATAGGTCTGAAAATATGGGGGTAAAATTTTTCTTTTCTAGGATTCACCTCAGAAAATGATTCACGCATCACTTAAAATGAAATCACAATGTATTTTACTAACACACAAAGACTAAGTTTATTTATAAATCATAGCACCTCAGCATATACATTTCATGAAATAATCTTTCGTCTTGAAGTTACAAAATTACACAAGGTTTTTCAGAACTGCCTATATCGACTTCTCTAAAATGCACACAACCCAAAGGAAACATCCTAAGTTGGTCATTCTAATAGACACATGTTGGAAAGAACTCGGTAGTTCTTACCATTTGAATAATCACCCACCTCTTCAGAGATCGGGATTAATATCCCCGAGTGAGGTCAGGAGCTTCTCGGCACCGCCTGTCCTAGTATACCAAGGTACAACAGCAAAGAACCAGGAAAACCTGATATATTGTAAGGGTGAGATACCCATATATGGATGAATTATGACAACAACATGCCCACATAGAGCAACAGATACAGTTAAATATTCATACACAACATATAAATTGCCACAAATAATCATATGAATCAACAATTGTCGTCGTTTTTTAAAACATGGCACTTCTATATTTCAACATTCTGTCCTAGTCTCCGAAGACCCAAACTCCATGTAGTTTTTTGAAAAACAGTGACCTGATCAGGCTCAATTGCCACTCAGGAACAAATAGCCAACACATGTACATGAGTCAACTTAATTCCCACAGCAACTGTCCAACTCAAGGCAGAGTAATCAACGCATGTGGGTTCCAGAGCACACCGTCCTACACAAGGCACAGTGTACAAGGCTCATGGAAATCATGGTCCAACAAGGCACCAATGATACACCGTCGCATGAGATACCTTTCCCCTCAAGGCATTCACACAAAACAAATTGGGCACGACTGCCAAATGCATGTAAAAACATTTATTTTTCGTAGCTTTTCTTTGTGCTTCATTCTTTCCTTCATCGAGGCTCAAGGCTCACGACCATCTATAAATTTTCAACGTTTTAAAACTTTCATTATCAACATAAGATTTTTTAGTCCAAGTATAGTCCTAGACCTGTGCACTAGTCTTAGACTTTGTGGTCGTAGAAAACAACTTTCACCTTTTTACTACTTTCACCACGTTTTATCACAACGTATGTAGGACATGTAACAGCCTGATTTATTTATGTTGTTCAACCGATTAAAATATAATTAGTTATATTTTAATGAGAGTTAAAAAGTATTTTTGAATAAAACAAAATCATATTCATAGTCTACTTTATGGTAGAGGGTTACGGTAAAATTTTCGGTTGAAAATTCAGACGAAAGTCGGTCTGCGTTTTCACTGCCGATACAAGTTTACTGTGCAGAAAACCTAATTTTGACCCTGAACGAGATATTTAGTGTTTTTATTATGTTTCCTTCAACTTTGGTTATTTTCAAAATTTTCGTTCAAAAATAAAATATAATATTTTATTCGGGTGAAAACGTCGGAAGAATTACGATCGGAAATGCAAACGGGTACGAAATGGAGCAGAATAAGAGACATAAAAGGCATGAGGTGAGATGAGGGAGTGAGGTGACTCAGTAGAGGTATGGCCTAAGCTACCTCCTAAAAAGTGGTCATGATGGACTTTTTGAAATATATCATATTATATTCTAAAACCCTATTTTTCTCTTTCCTCTTCAATCAAACAAATCTTAAAGACAAAACTTTCTCTCCAAGCTCATCCTCTCTCCAAAATTTCGTGCTCCCCTCTCCCTCCTCTATATAATCATCACTCATCTTCATTCCCTCATTTTCTTCCTCCATCTTCATACTTCTTCAACTTCTTCCATTTCTTCTTTTTTCAAACACTTAAAGCTTCCATTTTTATTAGTCTTTTCCACTTGAGTTCTTCATTAAAGTTCTTCCTTATACTAAGGGTAATGCTCTCATATGAATCTTTTTGCAAGTTTCATCTTTTATTTCTTAGTTTGTTTTATGTGTTCTTTATATGCTTTAAACTTCTAAAATCTCTCTAAAATGGTAGAAAACTTCTTTTGAATTGAAACCACTTTCTATAGTCTTGTATTAACTTATATTTTAACATACTAACAGATTGTGTAAAACAAAAATATCTACCTATCTCTTCCAATGAAGGCCGAATGCTTGCATTTGTGACCTAGGAAGTTTTTATTGCACATTTTGGAATATGATCATGTGTTTGAGTTTCTAACTATCCATTGATCTTAAATCTATAAATCTTGGAAGTTTTGATAGCTTGTTCCTATGATGGCTGAAAATATGAATAAGTAAGCCTAGGATGCTATGTTTCAACATTCCAAGTATGATCATGGATTTAGAACTCTTAATACCTTGTGATTCTAAACCCAAGAGTTATTGTTAAACAAAGAATATTTTTCCTCATCATCCTATGATGGCCGAAACTTAGTGTTTAGGTACTAGGATGTTTGAGTTTTTTATTTTTCCAAAATGATCATGGACTTAAGCTCCATAAGATATTTGGATGCTAAGTCTAAGAGATTGGAAAGTTTAAGGATTTCTAACTTGTTTATTCTATGTTATTAAATCTAGGATGTATTACTTTCATTTTTCCAAGATGATCATGGACTTGAGCTCCATAAGATATTTGGATGCTAATTCTAAGAGATTGGAATGTTTAAGTTTCCATTGTTTTCCAAAATGATCGTGGACTTGAGCTCCATAAGATATTTGGATGCTAAGTCTAAGAGATTGGAAAGTTTAAGGATTTCTAACTTGTTTATTCTATGTTATTAAAACTAGGATGTATTACTTTCATTTTTCCAAGATGATCATGGACTTGAGCTCCGTAAGATATTTTGATGCTAAGTCTAAGAGATTGGAATGCTTAAATTTCCATTATTTTCCAAAATGATCATGGACTTGAGCTCCATAAGATATTTGGATGCTAAGTCTAAGAGATTGGAAAGTTTAAAGATTTTTAACCTATAAATCCTATGAAGGTCGAACCTAGAAGGTTATGGACCTAGGATACTTTGTTCTTATTTTTCCAAAATGATCATGGTTTTGAGCTCCTTAATACATATGGATGTTAAACCTAAGAGATTGGAAAATTTAGTGAATGCTAGCATATTTTACTAGCCTTGGTCGAATACCCTAAGTTTATAACTTAGTGGGATTTTAATTCAACTTTGTTAAGTGATCATTGTTTATGAACTCCTAACACTTAAGGATCATAAATCCATGAGTTGTATAATTTTCGGGAATCTCTAACCCTATGAACTAGTATTGGCCGAACCTATACCTTGTGGTTTAGTGTTCTTGTTTGATTTTAACTTGTGATTTTGTGTTCATAACCTTAGACTTCCATCGCAGAGGAAACGAGGACGTTCGTGGTATACCTCTTCGAGCATCTAATCTCCTTACCTTCGCAGAATGTGGAGTTAGTACTTTGTGGTGTGACAACGAGGAGCTTCGAGTTTGGGAGTCCGGTGATAACCCAGGTGGGGGAAAGAACCAACCTATCGTCGGAATGGATAAGTAGTAGATTATATAATAATTGTGTAGGGCGACCTAAACCCTACTAGTAGTCGAGTAATCGACAAGACCAAAATCACATTGGAAACCTTTTCTGAAAAACCAATGACGATTCAGGGATTGTAGGTTTATTGACATTAGGTTGATCTTTATATTGTTGATGGTTGATTTGATTTTATTACCTTTATTGAATTGATTTTGTGCTATGTTGGTAATATGGGAATATTTTGATTGATATTGTGTTATGCATGATCTGCCTGGTTTTTATTATTATGCTTAGTGGATTTTAAGCAAAGATATATATGTTATTTAAGAGATGATTGTTTTTTGTGTGAGGATAATGATGATTTAGAAGTGCCTAACTTAGATGAGGAATGTTAAAGAGGTGTTATGGCATAGAATATGTGTCAAGTTCTAATAGAAGGTTAAGGCACTAAGATGTTGTTAAAACGGGTTGGTGAGATTCAAGTATAGGTGTTGTTGTCCACAACCGTGTATTGGTAATATAATACACAAGGACAAAAGTGTATTGGTAATATAATACACAAAGACAAAAGTGTATTGGTAATATAATATGCAAGGACATCTGTGTATTGGTAATATAATATACCGTGTATTGGTAATATAATATACGTAAAACACTTTTGTGTATTGGTAATATAATACACCGTGTATTGGTAATATAATACACGTAAAACACTTCTGTGTATTGGTAATATAATACACCGTGTATTGGTAATATGATACACGTAAAATCAACAGGTCTTGCAAGACCACTTCCACATTAGGGAATGGGGGTGGAACACCTTAACGGGAATGGGGGTGGAACACCTTAACGTGAATGGAGGTGTGCACTAGGTGGAACATCCTAACGGGAATGAGGGTGTGCCCCGATGCAAATGAGGGATGGTGACAGGAGTGGTAGTGGCCACGATAACGTAAAGACATGGTGACAAGATTAGAGAGGTTACGTGTTAGATTGCCTGAGAACAAGGGTAGAGGATGATATATATTGACCTGAGGATGATTCGTTAGTTATGTATTTTGATTGTCTATGACAATTACTGTATAATTTACTATGACTCTTTTCCGCTTTTTGATGATAGAACTGTTTCTTATCCCCTATGTTTCTGTATTTTTGTGGGTTACTTTGGTTTACTTTAGAAGACCCGATGGAGGGTTACGTTGCTGAGGAGCTGGACGGAACTTTGTATGAAACGAAGATTGCTGAGGAGTTGGGTGGAACTCCTTACGAACCAGACGCTGGGGGTCGAGCTGTGATCCATGGCGATTAGAGTCTAGACATTATGGTCAGTGTGTCTAAGGAGTATTTTTATATTTCTGCTAAGTATGTCTGTTATTAATTTTATGCCTTGAGGGATCCTACTGAGAGGATACCCTCAACAGTGTTTTGGTATTGTAATGAACAATTAGGTGTGTCTTTACATATGTTAAAGTTGTTGTGTTTTTAAATTTGCAGAAGTTATGTGATAATTGAATAAGTTTTAATTTTTACGTATTTTTCATGATAAGCATGCGGTTAAGAATTGATTTAAGAAGATAATTAATCTAATGACACAAAGAGGCACAGCGGGGTGTCTCAGGACACACAGTCCACAACAACGAATCTAGGACACACAATCCATAACAACGTGTATAGGACATACAGTCCAGAACAACGTATATAGGATACACAGTCCACAACTTTATATACAGGACACACAATCCATAGTGTTGTGATACGGATCATGGATCCACGTGCTTTAACTCTAGTATCCTGACGTCTCGGTTCCTAGATTCACTTTTCAACGTTATTTTTCGATCAGTGAAAAACAAATACAAAATCAAAACTTCAGTAACCTATCTAAGTTACCGGATATTTTTACTTGAATAAATTCTTTCCAACAACATTTTCTTTTGAAATTCATTTTTTTAAAACTTTAAACTTTAGGAACTCCATTCTTTTCTTTTCTTTTTTTCAAAAAACTCCTTTGTTTTGGAAAAGTCTATTTCTTTTCAAAAATATAGTAAACCTTTTTGAAGAAAAAATCTTCCTAAGAACATTGGAAACTAAAATCCCATTTTCTATGGTACTTTACTACAAGTATTCTCAAAATTATGTTTTTCTTCAAAATAAGATCTTTCAGCTTAAATAATTTTCCTTTATAAAATTGTTTTGAATTCTAAAAATTTTATCTTTTATTAAAAAGTTACTAAAAGAAATCTTTTCCAAAACTTCAAAATAAATTTGTTTTTCTTCATGGTTTCTTACCATGAAATCTTTTCAAAGTTTGATTTTTCTTAGTGTAAAATAATCAAGTTTTCAATTGAATTTCCTTCATAAAAATTATTTTTATTTTATAAAACTTTCATTAAACATTAAAATTATATTTTTCCCTTTTTTGTCAAAACCTTGTTAAAAGAAATCCTTACTTGTGATTTTCTTTGTAAATGTTTTCTTAGATCTTTTATCTTCATTATTTGAGCTCTAACCAATGGTTAGGCTTCCATGCAACAACTTCAACACATATACAACAACTTCAACATATATAAGTAACATGCACATTTTCATAAATCATCAACACACATACAACAACTTCAACACATATAAGCAACATGCATATTTTCATAAATCATCAATATATCATGAACTCAAAATCCAACCAAAACAGTCACAACAATAATAACATCAATCAAACACATCAAAATAAACACACAAGACATATAGTCATCATAACATAATTATCCCTCAGGCTTTCTCCCCTTACTTAATTCGACAGATAGACAAAGTCTTTGTTTCCGCGTTGCCCAGAGCGAACTTCCTTTTTACCCACCACGTGCTGCAAGTTTACGAATTAAGCGAATGACTTAAATTAAAATAACAAAGTCACCTTATCTTTCTATGTATAAATTTTGGGCCATGGCTAAAAAAATGATGCTAGAGATGTAATCTTTTAAAAATTCTTGGATTACATTTGATCCAAGACTTACTTTTATGTATACATATACTTTAATCCCATATTTTTATATTTTTAAATTAATCATTGGTTTATAGTCCATTTCATGCCAAAAATCTTTATTTGATCATGATAAAAAACATTATTTTTAAAATCATATTTTTCAGTCAAAATTTTGGGTGAACCCTTTTATAAAATCATTTTCAGAACAACAGTGGGTTTAAATTGTGAATGATCATTCAAATGACCTTCAAAATTGTTGAAAATTTATTTTAAGGTACCCAACTCACATATAAACATATTGTAGTTGGCCCCATGTCAAAATTAGAAGGCATTAATTTATTAAAAATCCCACACTGCCTCTGTTTGTACAGGATTTTCTAGAAATCCGAGTTCACCAACATGCAACTTTATGAAATTGTTCCTCTTTATATACAGATGTAAAAATCTCATATTTTCAACCAAACTTTATTTATACTTTAGTATTAACCTATAAAATTTTATAAAAGGTTTTAACTTTCAAAATCATATTTAAAATCATCATGCAACCAATTATGTTCTTATTTTTGCAGTCAGAATTTGATTATACTTTGAGAGGGGTTTTAACCTAGAAAATCTTATTCAACTATCTACATATTATATATTCAATTAAATCCTCAGAAGCCTTCTTTCCAAATATGTATTTATTTTCCAAAAATCCATTATGTATAAAAACTTATGGGCTCACGAATGAAGATATATCATGATGCCAGAATCAAATTCTACCCATGTTTATCCATACCAAGTTATTATCTTCACTATAGCATCATCCTCAAGCCATAAAACCAACATGAAAGGGTCCTAGACCCTCAAAAACATATATGCAAACATATATCAACCAAAAATAGTAACTATTATTATCAAATAATCGTTTAAACAAAGTTGTGGGAGGATCTTTAAGTCAAGCATGTGAGAATAACAAAAACATTTACTTTGCTCCACATAGGGGTTTTCGGCCACCCTATCAAAATACATTTTGAAAAATTCTTTTGTGACATGCAAGTGCTTAAAATGATAATAGAGATAAGTATAAGTGTATGAAAATTAGTTTCATGCTCAAAAGACTTTTCTAAAGATTTTTCTTAAAATTTTTAGTTAAAACTATAAACATGCAAAATAAGAAAAGTGGCATGCATATTGATGAAAAAGAGATTTATGAGTAAATAAAGAGCAAGATAGGAGAGTTATACCCTTAGATGATGAAGAATGAAGAGAAATGGTCCACAAGATGCTTAAAAAAAGTTGACAGCTTTGAGGATATAGTGGTATTTTGAGTGTATTTCACCATCTACTCATCCAAAAATTATAAACTTGGGTTTGTTGGAAAGGTAAGAAATAGAGGCACAACTTTGTTGTTGAAGGTTTTGCTTGATTCGGAACAGAATAGGGGTGAAAAGGGTCTTCTTTCTGCTGTTGTGGATTTTGAGCAGTTTTGGTGATTTTGGCATATCTCCCAATATACTTATCCGTTTTTTATTCTCTTTAGCTCGTTGGAAATAGGATAGGAAGATAAACAACTTTCATGTATGAAGTTTTTCGATTTTTAGAGCAAAAAAGGGTCAAAATATCGGTATGATTTCGGTGAGCAAATGAGTGTGTGAGGAAAATTAGAAAGAAATTGAAAAAGTGAGAGTTTGAGTTGAGAAGGGGTATTTATAGAAGAGAGGGGGAGGGGCGCAGCTGGGTAGAGGATAGGAAATAAATGTAAACACTATTCATATCACTTCAAGTCTTTTCAACCTGCACCTAATATATTTTAAATTAATTTCTTTTGTTTCGGTTCCATAAATTTCCTGATTGTGAAAACCGATCATATTTTCTTTACGAAACTTCACCCGAAAAAATTAATTTTGTAATATTTACAAATGAAAAAAAAATAAGAATCATGGGAATTGTTACAAATATTTTAGGAAATATACCACTTTATTTTTCGAGTCGAAATTCGTTTTCTGGATCAATAAAGTCTTATTGACAGCGAAAACGTAGACCGTTTTAGTCTGAAATTTCAACTGCAGTTTTTCTAAAATAAAATAAGCTACTTAAATCTAAATTTTTATTTATCAAAATAATTTTTTCTCTAAATTAAATTAATAATTACACATACACATACATAAGCACAGATCATTAAGAAACAGAAAAATCGGGGTGTTACAGTGACTAATTCGGTCCTTTCCTCTCAAATCTCCTTCACAAATCACTCATCTCCCTCAACTCTCCCTTTATCCATGTGTTTGTGGGAGAACCATTAAGAAAGACTTTGGATCTCATGTGCTCTCCCTACACTCTCCCTTGTCGGCGGTGCATGAAAGAAAAAGCTTCGGTCCGACGGCACGACAACGACCATTTATGGCGCTGACATGAGCCTTACGGTTTATGGTTCTTTTGGGTGTCGTGCCCTCCCATGTATAAAGTTATTCTATTTTTTTTACTTGCTGATTATGATTGTCTTGTTATGTATCAATGTTTCTGCAAATTTTTTCCCTCGAGAATATGTGTTGTTCATATTGGGTTCTTGTTCAAACCATGAATCGGTTTCTTTCCCTTTGTTTTTGGTGTGTTGGTTGGCAATATTTGAGTATTTTTTATGGCTAAGGAACCGTTCCTTAGATAAGGAGCCTTAATTTTAAGGAATCACAGTTGCCACATCATACTGCTCCAATGGGGAAAAACTCAAGACATGGTTCCTTAACTTAAGGAACTAACTAAGAAACCCTTGATGGAGATGCTCTAAACAACCATTTCTTATGGGTTGCTTAACATTTGTGTGTGTAAATGTAGATGAGAGAATATGGGATGTTGAAGAGAGGGAGGATATTTATGAGTTGGGCAGTTGGTTGATAGATACTCCCATTAGAGTGAAAATTGATTGGATTGCTTAAAATTGAGGTGATCCGCTTAAAGGGATAAAGTGGGTTGCTTATATTAAGAGCATTGAAAAAGCTCTAAGGGTTTGTTCAGAAGTTGGGAGGAGAAGATTTGAGGATAAGGGAGGGGAAAATGGATGAAAAAGGTAGAATATCCTCCAAAGCCCTCTCCAAGTGTTGGGAATTTGCGTATAAAACAAAATAAAACGCAGTGGAAAAATTCCCATCGAAGGATCCATGCGAATGGTCATGATTCATGATTAGAAAGCTTACCTCTTGAAGCGATGGTTGTTGGTTGAAATTTGTCTATCACGAACACCGCACGAACTGTGTCTCCAGAGGTATCCACACGAGCGGACTCCGTGAACGTCCAACGTCATGAACCTGAAGCGTCTCTGTCTTGCAGTGCTAGCTTCAAAACCGAGACTTACTGTTCACTCTTACTCTCTCTGTGCGGCTAGGGTATCAACCTTGTGTGCACAACAACTTAAGTGTTCTACTTATAGTAGCACCTCCTTAAGTGAGTTAGTGAGCAGCATTTGACCTAAGCCCATGTACTATGCGCTAGGCCCAATAGGAAAGTCCAACTCTCCTTTTAATGCTTCTTTTAATCCGCTCTTATGTGTGTGACCCTATAGGTTCCCAAAACGTTAGTAGTAACATTAAATCCCATTTAATATTACAAACAGTGAGCGATATCTAGCAATACATCACTGCTACCTAAGTAGTGAGAAAGTCAGTGATTTGACGAAACCTTTCTGTGCCAAATATTCATGTGCATTATTATCCCTTTGTCCATATATCTATATTGAACACAAGGCATAGAATGTGTCACCCTTGTATGGTTCAATATCATGTTCCCTGATACCCGAGTAGACTCAACAACAAATGAGGTCAATATCTCATATTGACTCATTTCAGCATGGCCATGCATTTTACAGTCTCACTCTATCAGGGGCCCCACAGATATTACTCATGTCATGTAGGAGGGACAAATTCCATCTAGGTCACTCACATCCCTATGCATGGCTCGTGGTATGCCCAATGACCGTCTTTATAATCATCCTATTACATATGACGTTTGACGATATTAAAGCACACGACTCCTCATGTAGGGATCGTAGTGATTTCAGGTCGAAGGTTTGTATGCACCATTGTCACTATGAGAACTACTTATGACACTCACATAACGCTCCATGTAGTGTTCTCATGGCGGGTCAATCCAGTACATCATTACTCTAATGTGTACCTATGTGTCGACTCGATATCTCATATCCATGACCCGTGAGATATGGTCATCAGTCTGCACACATAATAGTCTCAATTGTATTATTATTGTCCTTATTAATAAAATACTTGACTACGGATATTTAAGAATAGGATTTCATTGTTCAATAGTGTCTCACGATCAAGTCATATACTTGATATTCTATTAAACTGAAATCCCTATTCTAAGGACTTTATTATGTTTAAACAAGTAACATAATAAACTGGAATGCCTCATATCATATATATATATATAAAATAGCAAGATACAAATGTAAGTCTAAAGAAATACATTGGCCTCTAGGGCTTATACCAACAATCTCCCACTAGCGCTAGAGCCAATCAGGCATAAATCTAATGCCCATCGATCTAGTGTGACCTTCATGCTTCTGTTGAGCAAGAGGTTTCGTAAGTGGGTCAGCAACGTTGTCAAGCGTTGGTACTCTGCATATTTTCACATCTCCTCTATCGATAATCTCTCGAATGAGATGGAAGCGCCTAAGTATATGCTTGGATCGCTGATGAGATCTAGGTTCCTTAGCTTGTGCAATGGCCCCATTGTTATCACAATAGAGATCAATGGGGTCCACAATACTAGGAACCGTACCAAGCTCGATAATGAACTTCCCGATCCAAAACAGCCTCCTTTCTTGCATTGGAGGCGGCAATATACTCAACCTCTCGTAGTAGAATCAGAATCTGTCTCCCTGCTTTGAACTCTTCCAACTTACGACCCCGCCATTCGGCGAGAACACATAACCAGACTGTGATCTGGAATCATCCTTATCGGTCTAGAAGCTAGCATCGGTGTAACCTATTACAGCAAGCTCTTCCTTGCCTCCATATACCAAGAACGAATCCTTAGTTCTTCTCAAGTACTTAAGGATGTTCTTGACAATGAGAGACGATGACTTTCACCGGGATCGGGGGTACACCTTTCGTTATGCTTAAAGCATATGATACATCTGGTCGAGTACATAACATGGCATACATGATAAATCCAATTGCGGATGCATATGGAATCTTACTCATGCGATCCCTATCCTCTTGAGTGGAAGGGGATTGTGCCTTTGATAGGCATATACCATGTGACATAGGCAATAGTCCTTTCTTGGATTCATGCATGTTAAAGCGTCTCAACACTTTGTCTATGTATGTACTCTGACTTAGGCCAAGCAAATTCAGCGATCTATCCCTATAGATCCTGATCCCCAATACATAGGTAGCTTCACCCAAATCTTTCATAGAGAAGCAATTCCCTAACCATGTCTTTACATTTTGTAGTGTAGGGATGTCATTTCCAATGAGTAATATGTCATCTACATATAACACCAGAAAAACAACAATGCTCCCACTAACCTTCTTGTAGACACAAGGTTCATCTTCATTTTCGATGAATCCGTACTGTCTTACAGCATCATCAAAATGAAGGTTCCAACTTCTGGAAGCTTGCTTCAATCCATAGATTGATCGCTGCAATTTACATACCTTTCCGGCATCCTCTGAAATGTCAAAGCCTTCAGGTTGTGTCATGTACACATCCTCAAGAAGCTTTCCATTAAGGAAGGCGGTTTTGACATCCATCTGCCATATCTCATAATCATGGTATGCAGCGATAGCAAGTAAGATCCGGACGGATTTAAGCATCGCAACAGGTGAAAAGGTCTCATCATAGTCGACACCATGAATTTGCTTGAAACCCTTAGCGACCAATCGCGCCTTAAAGGTGTGTACCTTACCATCCATGTCAGTTTTCTTTTTGAAAACTCACTTGCACCCTATGGGTTTTACCCCTTCAGGTGGCTCTACCAAGGTCCATACCTGGTTGGTGTACATAGAATCCTTCTCAGATTTCATGGCCTCAAGCCACTTCTCGATTCTCTGGGCGGTGATGGCCTCCTGGTAGGTCACAGGCTCATCTTGATCCATGAGCAATACATCACCTTGTGGAGTCATGAGAAATCCATATCTCTCAGCTGGTGACGTATCCTGTTAGACCTACTCTTGGTCTTGTGCTCTCTGGAGCGGGTTGTTCCTCCACAGCATTCTGTGAAGGTTGCTCCTGTTCCACCAATGGTAGTTCACTACTCTGTGATTCTTGAATTTCTTCAAGTCCTATCTTCCTCCCACTGGTTCCTATGGAGATAAACTCCTTTTCTAGGAATACACCAGTCCGTGCAACAAACACTTTGCCTTCGGAAGGATTATAGAATTGGTATCCCTTGGTTTCTTTGGGATACCCCACAAAGAAGCATTTATCAGATTTGGGATCAAGCTTATTAGAAACTTGACGTTTTACATATGCTTCACAACCCCAAATCTTCATAAAAGATATCTTTGGGTCGTCTACCAGTCCATATCTCATATAGTGTCTTTTCTACCGTTTTGGATGGAACACGGTTAAGTGTAAAAGTAGCTGTTAATAGAGCATGTCCCCAGAAAGAGTTTGGAAGGTTTGCATGACTCATCATAGACCGAACCATGTCCAACAAGGTTCGATTTCTCCTCTCAAACACCATTCCATTGTGGTGTTCCAGGTGGAGTGAGTTGAGATAAAATCCCACACTCTCTCAGATGATCATCAAACTCTAGGCTCAAATATTCACCACCTCGATCTGATCGAAGAGCTTTAATATTTTTACCAAGTTGGTTTTGTACCTCATTTTTGAATTCCTTGAACTTTTCAAAGGATTCCGATTTATGTTTCATAAGATACACAAATCCATATCTACTGAAATCATCAGTAAATGTGATGAAGTACTGAAAACCACCTCTAGCTAATGTGTTTAGGGGTCCGCATACATCGCTATGTATAAGACCCAAAAGATCGTTGGCTCTTTCACCTTTGCCGGTGAATGGAGCTTTAGTCATCTTTCCCAATAAACAAGACTCACATATCTCATATGATTCATAATCAAATGAGTCCAAGAGTCCATCTTTATGGAACTTCGAAATGCGCTTCTCATTTATATGGCCTAAACGACAATGCCAAAGATAAGACGGGTTCAACTCATTTGGTTTGAACCTCTTAGTATTTATGTTATAGATGGGCATTTCAAGATCAAGGACATAAAGTCCATTACTCATGTGTGCACTAGCATAGAAAATATCATCCAAATAAATAGAACAACTTTTGTTCTTTATTATAAAAGAAAAACCAATCTTGTCTAAACAAGAAACGGGAATGATATTCCTGCTAATTGTAGGCACAAAATAACAGTTCTCTAACTGAATAGTAAGCCCAGTGGGCAAAGTCAATACATAAGTCCCTACAGCTAAAGCAGCAACCTTTGCTCCATTTCCGACTCGTAGATCGACTTCGCCCTTTGTCAATGGTCTACTCCTGTCTAGGTCCTGCACATTTGTACAAATGTGAGAACCACATCCAATATCTAATACCCATGATGCAAAAGTAGATAAATTGACTTCTATAACAAACATACCTGAAGCGGAAGTCTCACTTCCCTTCTTCTTCTTGATCTCTTCCAGGTATTTTGGGCAGTTCCTCTTCCAATGTCCGGTCCGACCACAATGGAAGCAATTGCCTTCCTTAGCCACACCACCCACAGGCTTCAAACCAGATGTACTGGGTTTGATCTTGTTGATGGCCTTGCCCTTGCCCTTGCCCTTTTGTTTGTTCTTGGGCTTCTCGGGCTGCTTCTTGCTATTTCCAGCCTGGACCATCAAAATGGCCTTCCCCTTTCCTTTGTTAATATTTTGTTCAGCAGTTCTCAACATGCTCAACAATTCTGGCAATGGTTTGTCAAGATCATTCATATTGAAGTTCATGACAAACTGACTATAGCTCTCAGGCAACGATTGCAGAACCAAGTCTGTAGCCAACTCTTGGCCTAAAGGAAATCCCAGTCTCTCGAGATTCTCAATGTACCCGATCATCTGTAGTACATGAGGACTCACAGGGCTCCCTTCTGCCAATTTACACTGGAAAAGGGCTCTGGAAACTTCGAACCGCTCATGCCTTGCTTGCTCTTGGTAGAGCAGCTTGAGGTGCACGATCATATCGTACGCCTCCATGGTCTCATGTTGCTTTTACAGCTCAGGGGTCATGGTAGCAAGCATAAGACAACCGACGTCTAAGGCATCATCCTGATGCTTCTTATAAGCATCTCTGTCAGCCCTAGGAGCAGTTGAAGCCGGTGGCTCCTCGAGAATAGGCTCCTCAAGAACATACAGTTTTTCTCATGTTTGAGGACAATCCTCAAGTTTCTGTACCAGTCCAGAAAATTGCGTTAGGATAGTTTGTCCTTCTCAAGGACGGATCGCAATGACAGGTTACTTGATGTGTTTGATGCCATGGTAATCTACAGAGATAAATATGCAAAATATAAGTATCATGCCATGAAGTTATTTAATTAGGTCTTTAATTAAATACGCCTCCCACTATTTTACTCAAAACAATGACCCTCATCATTGATTCGGAAAATCCCGTTGGAAGATTTTCTAGTGGGCCAAGATCCATATTTCACCTAGCTTTAAGTCAGCTTTGGCTGATCACTTAAAATTCGGTTATTTAGGTAGGAAACACTTTCCGATTGCATCTCATGCAACTCTTGGACAGTTGGGTGAATAACTCTTATTCTAATCCATCACATGGACTAAAGCCCAACTTATGAGCCTCTAAGCCTTTCAATCCTATTGAAGTTGGCTTAGTTAAGTCGAACCCAATGGATAGCAATTGAACATTACATTTGTCCCATCGCGCCTTACTATTATAGATAAAGGTACCCGCTACATGGACCCACACTTAATCGATCATAGTCTTGACGAGTGCCATGCATCGGAAGGCCTTTAAGTATGACTTAATATTTCCTTTTGAGGGATTTGTTTAAAGTGTGATCTCATCATTTGTTAAACTCTTTAACTTATTATTTACATATATGCATCTCATACATATATTAGTTAAACTCTTTTAACATACTATATACATACATAAGGCAAATAAATGTGATATGGTTATGGCCCCTAACGTATTGATTCTCCCAAGCCAATGAGAGAATCTAAACTAAAACCTAGGAGCGTCCAAGCTTCTCCAAGCAAGATCTCCCACGTGATAACGTCTTCTTGTCTCCATCATTATATTACATAAACAGAAACCTCATTTTCATATGAGGGGAGTGAGGTGAGAAAAGAAGATACATATGGAATATAAGAGAAAGGCACGGCACGCAGGCCGTATTTCAAAATATAAACCAAAAGATAAAAGGACTAAGGCCATAACCATTCACCATACATCACCAAATAAATAGTAACAACCAATAATAATACACAATTATTATTATTATTAATTTCATTAATTAGAGATTTCAAAATCTGAATTTTGAAAACGTAACATATATATAACAAATCACATTTATTATAATTGATGTTACTATAAATCACATTTATTACAATTGTTGTTACTACAAATCACATTTATTGTAATTGATATAAATCACATTTATATAAATCACATTTATTGTAACAAATCACATTTATTGTAATTGATATAAATCACATTTACATAAATCGCATTTATTGTAATTGATATAATTATTAAATGGTGACATAAAATTTTCAAAATTTGAATTTCGAAATTACACACTACGCAGAGTTAGCACGGGGTTCCCGCTGCCCGGTCAGCGGGCGGGGTCAAGGGGAGGCCGCCCCTTGCGGGGTGCGGGGCAGCGCCCCGAAGAAAAATTTTCTCTCCGAAGCGTGCCTCGCTTCCTTGGTGGCTAGGGCGTCAACCTTTCAACCCTAAAACCGCAAGGCCCGTGAACACTTCACGTTGCAAGGAACGGCGGCTACGGTTTCAACACTTGGAACCTCAGCCGCAACAACATGAACTTTTCATGTCTGAAACCCCTTAACGCCGCCAAGACAGAACTGAAAACAATCATGTTTAACATCAATATTTGACGCCATCGCAGAACATAATAAGGATTTAGAACCAACGTACATATCGCATACATACACAAACATGCAATAGACGTATATATCATATACATACGAAAATCACATAAATAAGGTTTCGCAAACCAGATGCAAATGATTTTCAAAAACAATTTTCAGAAAAACGATTCACATTATAAACATGTTATCATACATAACAGATAAACCACGTAACAGAATCATGGTTTCGCAAGCGACTCTGATACCACTGTTGGGAATTTGCGTATAAAACAAAATAAAACGCAGCGGAAAAATTCCCATCGAAGGATCCATGCGAATGGTCATGATTCATGATTAGAAAGCTTACCTCTTGAAGCGATGGTTGTTGGTTGAAATTCGTCTATCACGAACACCGCACGAACGGTGTCTCCAGAGGTATCCACACGAGCGGACTCCGTGAACGTCCAACGTCACGAACCTGAAGCGTCTCTGTCTTGCAGTGCTAGCTTCAAAACCGAGACTTACTGTTCACTCTTACTCTCTCTGTGCGGCTAGGGTATCAACCTTGTGTGCACAACAACTTAAGTGTTCTACTTATAGTAGCGCCTCCTTAAGTGAGTTAGTGAGCAGCACTTGACCTAAGCCCATGTACTATGCGCTAGGCCCAATAGGAAAGTCCAACTCTCCTTTTAATGCTTCTTTTAATCCGCTCTTATGTGTGTGACCCTATAGGTTCCCAAAACGTTAGTAGTAACATTAAATCCCATTTAATATTACAAACAAAGTGAGCGGTATCTAGCAATACATCACACGCTACCTAAGTAGTGAGAAAGTCGATGATTTGACGAAACCTTTCGTGACAAAAATTCATGTGCATTATTATCCCTTTGTCCATATATCTATATTGAACACAAGGCATAGAATGTGTCACCCTTGTATGGTTCAATATCATGTTCCCGATACCGAGTAGACTCAACAACAAATGAGGTCAATATCTCATATTGACTCATTTCAAAGATGGTCATGCATTTTCTGAGTCTCACTCTATCGGGGGCCCTGAGATATTACTCCTGTCATGTAGGAGGGACAAATTCCATCTAGGTCACTCACATCCCTCTCGCATGGCTCGTGGTATGCCCAATGACCGTCTTTATAATCATCCTATTACAGATGACGTTTGACGATATTAAAGCACACGACTCCTCATGTAGGGATCGTAGTGATTTCAGGTCGAAGGATTGTATGCACCATTGTCACTATGAGAACTACTTATGACACTCACATAACGCTCCATGTAGTGTTCTCATGGCGGGTCAATCCAGTACATCATTACTCTAATGTGTACCTATGTGTCGACTCGATATCTCATATCCATGACCCGTGAGATATGGTCATCAGTCTACACACATAATAGTCTCAATTGTATTATTATTGTCCTTATTAATAAAATACTTGACTACGGATATTTAAGAATAGGGTTTCATTGTTCAATAGTGTCTCACGATCAAGTCATATACTTGATATTCTATTAAACTGAAATCCCTATTCTAAGGACTTTATTATGTTTAAACAAGTAACATAATAAACTGGAATGCCTCATATCATATATATATATATAAAATAGCAAGATACAAATGTAAGTCTAAAGAAATACATTGGCCTCTAGGGCTTATACCAACACCAAGTTCATTTTTTTAGTTCCCAAATTAAGGGATTTTGGTTCTTTTGTTAAAAAATGAACTAAGGGAGGGTGTTGGAGCCTGGAGGGCTTTGGAGACTATCATTCCTTTTCTATCCTTTTCCCACTCCTTTTAGGCCTTTCCTCTCAAATCCTTCCGCCTTCCCTTTTTTACTCTCATAGAGACCCTAATGGTGTGTTTGGATGGGGTATTTGTAGAGGGTGAAGTATTTTAAGAGGGTAATTAAAATACTTCACTCTAAAATACTTTGTTTGGATATTAAATATGAAGGATTTTAGAAATAAAGGGATTTTATGGGGTATTTTATGGTGTATTTCAAATTCCTTGGAATTTTGAAATACCCCATCCAAACACACACTAATGGTGTGTTTTGTCAAAGGAAGGGAGATATTTTAATGGAGGGAAGGGGATGGTTTTAATTAGATATTGTCTTTGATTGAGAGGAGGGAAGATGAGTGGAAATAACACTATTTATGTTTGGTTCACAATAGGAGGGAAGATATTTTAAAACAAATTTACTTTTACACCATTATAATTATTTATTTCAAAATACACAAGTAGGGATAGTTAAGTCAATGCTTGTCAAATGTTTTAAAATCTCTCTTCTCCCCTCCAAATCCGCCAATATTGGAGGGGAGCCACAATTGAGTTAGGTGGGATTTTGCTCCCTTCCCCTCCCATCTCCTTCTACAAATTGAACCAAACATGAAAGATTTTAAAAAAATCTCTAATCTCCCCTCTCTTCCCCTCTAACCAAACTTCTCTGGGTTCGGAGCTTCAAAAAATGCGAGCACAACATACTATTACTTTCTCAAGGACATTGAGGCAAATATGGCTATCTCTTTTTTATTGCCAATCATGGATCGACTAGCTAGATCTTTTATATCGGGGAGATAAAAACGAAAAAGGGAGTCATAAGATGATCAAGATGATTTGAGATGTGAAACAAAGGTATTAGGAAATATAAGGTTCAAATCTCACTCCCTACTAAAATATCAAACTAACAACTAACATTTCTGGCATATATATGAAAAGAAGACTTTGGTAAAAAAAAAGATAAAACTCATTTCTATAACTATCATGTAGTTATTGAGTGGATGATATCCTTGATGCACATAAAAGATAACTATCTGATCTCATATTATAAATTTATAATGAAAGCCGCCGATGAAATAGAGGTAGAGAAGCTTGAACCTTTGGATACATATAAGAGACTTGTTGAAAAATAGAGGAATGACAATTTTGTTGAATTTGTAGCATGGATGAAGTTACTAAAATGAAAAAAAATGCTATTTGGTTCGAAATATTGAAGTTCAAAAGTTGACAAATATGGAATTCACGGTTCAGATTATTTTATAACATCAAAAAATTGACAGCTAGCACGAGAGAGAATATTATGTTATAACTGTGAAGCAATTTGTTTTCTTCGTTTCGTACTTTTTAGTTTTTTCCAAAAAAAAATTACTAATAATATTTTGGGAATAACTGGTGATTGGTGATTTTCAAGTTTAAAATGATGTGGAAAGAGAGAAAAAAAACATAAATAAACAAATTTTTGATAATATAATAATATAAGGTAGATATTCAAATCAATGATAAACTCTTCCAAGAAATACATGTTAAAGAATGATTTAACTCATATAGTCAAGATGCGAGATATGAATAGTAAAAGTACAGGTTTAAATTTTTACAATACATTTCACCTCTTTTCTATTTCCGTTATGCACTTTCCATTTGCACATGAGGTCTCGTGTGAGTGTACCCCTTAAAAAAATACATGTTGAAGAAGAATAAGATAATCTCATTAGACAAAAGTTTACATAGTTTTTTTAAGTTGATATAGCGTTTGGGTGGTCAAGTTGTTGGAACTTTATTGTTGTCATTCGAACAATGCTTCATTTTAACCTATACTTTGTCGCCCTTACTTTATTTATGTCTCAGTTTTATTGATCGCAGGGCCCCTTGAGATCTTAGGTGTAGTTACCTCTTGTCCTGACTTTTAGATTCAATACCCTCAAGTTACCGATTTGCCTTTATATCTAGGAGGTTTGAAATATTGAGTGCTCTACGATCGACGTGGAGGTCGGGTGTTTAATTTATATTCGTTATTTGTAAAAGTCACTTTCCTCTCCTCGTTACAGTGCACAGTAGTAAATATCTTCTCAATCTCTTGTATCCACCATTCAGCCTTCTCCGGGTCATACTCTCCTCGAAATTGAGGTGGCTTCCCTTTCATAAAAGTATCTAATCCTGCATCTTCAGCTGCTGCAGCACTCCTCTGATTCTTTAGTTCCAGCTGATCTCTGTTCATCTGCAGCATCTCAGCATGCTGGGTTTGTAACAGCATAGCAGCAGCTATTGTTTCCATGATATTGGGAGTCGTAGATGACTCTCCGCCATTGGTGTCATCGTTGACAGCTCCTATAATTCTTTGCGGAGTTCTGTCATCACTGTTGGTTGGACGTCCTCTTCCTCGAGCCATGATTCTGTAAAAGAAATCATCCGCTCTTATTAGTATGACATATAATACCACATAGGCATGTATATATTACCATATGCCATACTACTGTTTGTTATCGTCTTAAATTCGGACACACTACCCAACTTCTAAGCATAGTCAAAATCCGATGTGGATTCAACTAGACACGGCCAGTATCAACATCTTAAACCCCGTTGTGCTCCGGTGTTTTATTAGATTAAATTCTTAACCGCATACGTAACATGAAAATACGTAAAAATTAAAACTTATATAATAATCATATAACTTCTACAAATTAAACACACCAACGTTGTAATATATAAATACACACTTGTTTATTTATTATATTACCAAAACATTGTTGAGGGTAATCCTCTCAGTATGATCCCTCACATGCATATACATAAACAAAAGTTATACTAGCAGAAACCTGTACATATACTTCCACGAGACACACTGGCCATACTATCTAGACCCTAAACACCATGGATCACAGCTCCTCCTCCGGCCTCCGGTTCATACGGAGTTCCATCCAGCTCCTCCTCAATCAGCTCATCAACATGGTCTTCTCAAATGATTCCATAGAAAGATAAAATACAACACACAGAAAGATATAGGGGATAAGAAGCAGTTCTACCATCGAAAAGCGGAAAAGAGTCATGGTATATAACATAATAAAAGTCATAGACAATCAACACATATAACTAACAAATTATCCTCTACCCTCAACCTCACACAACTAAACCTTTATGATGACGTGGCCACTAATTCCCCATATCCATTAGGGATGTTAGTCCGTCGTCCAAGCGACGTGTCCCCAAAACCGGTGAACACCCTTATTAATATTGATGAGAATGCTCATGCAAAGCAATGACACTATAGCTGCACGGTACAGTCGGTGCACAACCTCATCAATGGTAAGAATGTTCATGTAATACAATGACACTATAGTTGCACGGTACCGTCGGTGCACACCTCGATTCTCTTTCGAGGGTGCTCAACAAAAGCATTGACACTATAGCTGCACAAATTAAATCTAACATTGGACGGTCCCACAAGGACTTTGGACCTCGTATGTGTCAAACATACAGTCATAAACACAATACAACTTATAAACCCCGCTGAAGTACATCAATAACAACCTAGTGCCTCAAGCTTCCATCCTAGCCTTGACTCACATTATATGACACATTTCATCTTTAAAATAATCAATTTACGCTAGGCACTTCTAATTCACCGATACTTTCTCACCCAAACAATTATCTCCCGAACAACATATATCATCACTTAAAATCAACTAAACATAGTACTAAAAACCAGATAGATCATGTATAACTCAATATCAGAAAATATCCAAATACCACAAAATATCACATAAGCAATTCAATAATAATAATAATAATAATAATAATAAATTCAATCAACCTTAGATAAGATAAAATCATCCTAACGTCGATAAACCTACAATCCCCGAATCACCATTGGTTTCACAGAAAAGGTTTCCAATGTGATTTTGGTCTTGTCGATTACTCGACTACTAATAGGGTTTAGGTCGCCCTACACAATTATTATATAATATACTACTTATCGATTCCGACGATAGGTTAATTCTTTCCCCCACCTAAGTTACCACCGGAAACACAAAATCAACGATCCTCGTTATCCCGCCACGAGTTACCAAAACCACCTTCAACCAAATTAAAAATAAAACAAATTAATCAACAAATATAAATATGGACATATGGTGCTAGGTTCGACCAACTCATCCAAATGAGGCTAGGGTTATTTTCTCAACTCCATCTTTTGGATCTTAGTTCCTAGAGTATTAACTAACCTAAATCAAGTGTTACAATTCAAAAATATGAAACAAAATCCTCTAACCTCTATGGTTAGGGTTTCGGCCATAATAAGTAAAATAAGCTAGAAATTCCTTTTGCTCACAAACTCTTGGATCTAGAACCTACACACCTTAAATAGTTGATACAAATCATGATCTAGTTAAAGATTGAAGAAAACTTATTTTGTTCATATGAACCCAATTTCGGTAGAGACTAGAAAATAGGGTTAGAAATATCTTTTGATTTTAAACTCTTAGATTTAGAAAATAGAAACCCTATGAAATAGACAACTATAAACACGAGAAGGGGGGTTGAATTGTATTTACCAGAAATTAAACGAAGTTGAAAACCTTTCGCATACAGAAGCTTGGTTCAGACGAGTGGAAAGATACTAGACAGACAGGTGACCTGTCTGATTAAATTTTAACAGTGACTTAAGCAAACACACCACTTGATAAACGGATAAAAAACTAAAGCAACTAAAGAGTTTATAAGGAAAGAGATATTAACACAGTTATTTATCCTAGTTCATTCTTCAAAGCAAAGAGCTACGTCCAGTCCTTGGCAGCACCAAGTTTTATCCATTATAATTGATTAGGTTACAGACTTCAAGTATTGTTTGCACACCTAGCCTCTTCAGGCTCCAAGACAAGTATTCTTTGCACACCTAGCCTCTTCAGGCTCACTCAGGTTTGTTTGAGAAATTTGGTTTGTAATAAATACAACTTCAGATAGACAGATCTTTCACTAACACTCAGAGTGGTTTAAATGTAAAGCTTAGGAAAGTTTACGTAATAACTTCAAATGATTGCAGAATACAGAATAAAAGAATTAAGATATTAATGCGCAGAGTAATGGCTCTTTAATGCTATATGTATTCTCTATGTCTTCATCTTCAATGACTTCTGTATTTATAGTTTTCAAGCATTTAAGATCCGTTAGAGAAATTCCCTCAGATGTTGACTTCAAGCAGAAATTCATTAAATGCAATAGAGTCATTCTGGGCAGCCATTAATGCAATAGGAACGTTGGTTGTACTCTAACTTGAAGGATCGTGGCTTTATGCATCGTGAAACGGTCATATCAGAGTTGTGCAGAGAGCTTTTTGTACCTTACTAAGTACTATTCCCTTTTCATGAAAGGACCAGAGGTACTAGGGAATAAAGCACGTTGGAAGCATTCTTTAACTGGTCTTTGGTTCTGATATCCGAGGTTGCTTGAGAGAGTAACTTCTGACTTTTCTTGATAAGCGAGAGACTAAGTAGGAGAGAAGGCTTCAAGTCTCTTTCTGATAATGTAACACCCGGGTGCCGATGAGGGCGGGGAGTGGTCACCGGTGTAAGAAGGCACGGACAAGGAGCGGCTCCTGGCAGGCTTTTAGGCGTGGGGACACATGAATGAACCGATTGCACACCCGAATGAGAGGGATCCTGATACTATGTAGGTATGGGACTATATAGTTGAGGATGACTTATAAGAAGATGCATCTTCTTTTCGGTAGCCATCACTTAAAAACTCCACAGTTAAGCATGCTAGACTTGGAGCAATTCTGGGATGGGTGACCTCCTGGGAAGTTTTCCCGGGAAGCGTGCGAGTGAGGACAAAGCACGCTGAAAAGACCCGTGTTGGTTTGTGGGGACAGTCATCAATCCATAAAGCAGCCAGGGATGTTACAGATAGGACAACTCACAAAAGCTTTTTAGGTCCTTGGTTCTTCAACGAGTAACCTCAGACAAGTGTAGGAACTCGTGGGGAGACAGGTTGAAGACGTAACTTGAAAGAAGTCAATAATTCTAGTCAGCAGACAGGTTGACTTTCGCTTATCCAGACAGGTAGTCATCTATATGAGAAGACATATAATTTTTACTGTTTTAATCTACACACTAGATAGACAGGTTAGCAACCAATATGACGGTTACTTAAATCATTAACCAATGTTTAGTTCTCATCAAAACTTAGGGAAATGCACATCAGACATTTTAGAGACATAACAATCTCCCCTCTTTTTGATGATGACAAACATTGAAATGATTTAATGAACCTCAGAAAATATCAACAAAGAAAATAGCATATATCAGACAGGTTGAAATTTATTTAAGCGGACAGGTTATGCAGATGCTTGATCAGACATTAAGAATAATCATATAATCCGGTTAAATTAGTCACACATAAATTTGAATTGTCTTACCTAGAAATTATCAGAGCAATCTTACTTAAGATTTATCTGAGCAATTATAGCAACTATCAGAACATACTTTGATCAACATACTTTGCTCATATCAGAACATACTTATGTCCATATATTACTTTCTCATTAAGATCATATCACATTCATTTCTCCCCCTTTTGTCAACAGCAAAAAGGAGTAATAAAAAAAAGTAAATAAATAAGGAAAGTAAGGAAGAAATATATTTTATTCATCATGAGCTTTGATAAGTACAGGGCAGTTTACAACAAAGAAACAAAACTACCTAGATTGACTAAGTAACAAATATAAAGCAGTAACCCTTTGCTCTAAGAGCAGCCTAGCTTGCCTTTCGTCATCCAGCTATCTTCTTAAGTCTTCTACTTGTCCTTGAAGCAGATGAAAGTCTTGTAAGACCACTGTCTGAGAAGTGGAGGCTTCTGCAGACAAGCTAGAGGAAGTGACAGACAGAGAAGAGTGCCGGGGTAAGGCTAAAACTGGGGGTGCCTTAGGTGGAGATAGGGGAGAGGTGGTGGAAGGAAAGAAAAGTTTATGGAGAGTTTGAAGGGCATAGAAATGAAGAAAGACGAATTTGAAGATAAGGCTGACTCTGACAAAGTCAGTATCAGGTGAAGGAAACACACAGGAAAGTCTCTCGGACAGAGACTATCTGGTGATGGTTATTTGGATAGGTGGGGGAAGAGGTGCTTGAGCTGATATAGATAGAGGGATAGGTAATAAGGAATCGATATGACAAAAGAAAGAATTTGATCCAGTAATTAACATAAAGAAATACCTAGACCTACGAGGTAGCATCACAATAGAAGAAGGATGGTGAGTTCCAGCTAATGTTCTAATGAAGACAACAATAGGTGGGTAGAAGAAGAGTTCTCTACAGGGGTTAAGAATATGAGGTGGAGGAGAAGGAATG
This sequence comes from Sophora flavescens, assembly GCA_030762895.1. Taxonomy (NCBI): domain Eukaryota; kingdom Viridiplantae; phylum Streptophyta; class Magnoliopsida; order Fabales; family Fabaceae; genus Sophora; species Sophora flavescens. The sequence continues at coordinate 144,717,024 of CM061065.1, forward strand.
ACAGAGACACGTGAGATACTAGCAAGCAAAAGAGATTGCAGATCAGACACAAAGAGTCTCGATGATATGCCAGTTTGTTCTTTGGGAGCAGAGTCCCTGTGAACAACTGCGTATTGACAGTCATCAGGTACAATAGTGGAAGAAGATTTTTGAGTTTGAAAGGAGTGGACGGGTGAAGGAAGAGGATATGCAACAGAGAGAGGTTGAACAAAAAGGGCAGATGGAGAAGAGACAGATGGGGTGATGATACCTTGATGAGAAGGGGAAGGGAATGAAGGAGATGTCTGCTCTTCAGATATCTTCAACTTCTTATGAGAAGGAGACACTTGGTCATCCTCGGGTACAACTGTCTGAGCTCCTCCAAACAAGTCTTCTGTAGTGTTAGCTTCTGCAGGCACTTCAGTCTTTGCAAGTACTGGGTAACCAGATCTTCTCTTTTTGGGAATGATTCCCAAAATGAAAGTCTTCTTTGGTTCTTCCAGGACTTGCTCTGTCTGCTCCCCCTGAGCAGATGCTTCCTCTTTGATAGGCTCAGACTCAACTTGTTTGACCTTGGTAAAGGTCTTCACCAGCTTCCTCTTCTTGCTGGGATGAGCAGGAACATCCACTAATTCCTCAGCTTCACTAGTCTTGCTCTTGGGAGAGGGTCTCTTCATCCTGAACCTCAAAGGCTCAACTGTCTCAGCAGAATCTTCAGACACTGAAGGTTGTAGCTCTGGAATTTGGTCTTGTCTGGTCACCTTTCCAGACGATTTGAATAGTCTCTCAGAAATGGGGACTTCTGACTCATCAGTGGAAACCGCTGGTTCTTTTTCCTTCTGCTCAACAGCTGGCTTCTGTTTCTTCTTATCATCTGCCTCCTCATCAGCAAGAGGGATTCCCTTGATGTCCATCATAGACACTATCTTTCTGTCTATGGGCAATGACATGTCCACAAAGTGAACATCACTGGGAACAAACAACTTGTTCCTGAAGACCCTTGTCAGCAACATCCCATAAGGATAGGTCTGCATATTGGTTCTGTTGATCAGAGTCTCAAGGTACATGTAGATAAGGTTGTTGATGTCAACCATGATTTTGTGGATCAAGTGGTCCAGAGTAAATCTGTCCATCTTGGTCACACTGTCTCGTGAGCCTTTCCTTGGCATCACGCACTCCAACAACAATTTGTGCAGGAATCTGTACTTGACCATCATGCTGATAGGTTTAGGGTTCACATGTTTGGGAACACCATAGATGGCAATGTTGACATTGTCAACTCCCACTTCATCTTCCCAGTTCGGTGTGAAAAGAAGGGTTCTATCCCCCATTTCAGCCTTAAAGCTCTTGACTCTGTTGAGCCTGTTGGTGACAACCACAACATTTCTCCAGAATGTTTGAATGAGCTTAGGGTGAACAAGCTCCTTGATGTCGAAAAAAGGAGTCCATTTGGAATACTCCAACTCTTTAGTGACATCCATACCTAGCTTTTTCGTCTGTTGAAGATCAACAGTCTTTCTCGGAATGATCTTCTCGATCTCATTAACTTTGAGATTGTATTTCTCAGTGATTTCTTTTGTAGAGAGACACTTGGATGATGCCATTTTTGAGAGAAAACGGTTCTAGGGTTTCGAGAGAGAATAGGGTTTCAGAGACGAAAAGACAAAGAGATTTTGAAATTTTGAAAACGTAAAGGTTCAACCTTTCTGATCTGTTGTCTTTTATAGTCATAAAAGTAGGAGAGAGAAAAATGACATTTTTAATTCAAAACGGGACGATTTGTATGGGGAACCACAACGCCCACTTAAGACATAATGAAAACATGATTTCGAGATATATAAACTACCGTGCACATGGTTAGCTTTAGATAAAGGAATGGTATTAAACACTTAATAGCCATTTCAACAAAACTGTTGAGTTCTAGCATAGTGACTCAGCAGAGTTAGACAGGTAAGCATAGACAGGTTAACATTCAGACATGTCATTCAACAATGCAATGCAGGTTTAGATTATCTCTAATAAATAAAAACATTTCTTCTGCTAAGGGTTCAGTGAAAATATCAGCCCATTGATTTTCAGTTTTAACAAACTTAATATCAAAGAGGCCTTTCTGAACACAATCCCTAATAAAATGATGTTTGCTTTCAATATGCTTAGCATTAGAATACTGAATTGGATTTTTAGATAAGCATATAGCACCAGAATTATCACACCATACAGATATGTTATGTTCATAAATAGAGTAATCCTCAAGTTGATGTTTTACCCACAAGAGTTGAGAGCAGCAACTAGCAGCAGAGATGTATTCTGCTTCAGCAGTAGACAATGTAATAGTTGTCTGCCTCTTGCTTGACCATGAGACTGAACTTGCTCCAATGAAGTGACATCCTCCACTGGTGCTTTTTCTTTCTATTCTGTCTCCAGTAAAATCAGCATCACAATATCCCACTAATCTGTATTCTTTTGATCTTAAATACAGCAAACCAAGATTAGTAGTTCCAAGAAAATATCTAAAAATTCTTTTAACAGCCTTAAGATGAGATTCTCTAGGATCAGATTGGAATCTAGCACACATACAGACACTAAATTGAATGTCAGGTTTGCTTGAATTTAAGTACAGTAGAGAGCCAATCATACCTCTGTAGATAGTTTGGTCTACCTTTTTACCTTCATCATCTTTGCTTAGTTTTGCATTGGGTTGCATAGGGGTTTTCACGAGCTTTGCATTTTCCATTTTGTATTTCTTGAGTATCTCCTTGGTATACTTTTGTTGATGGATGTAAATTCAATCACTTGTCTGCTTGATTTGTAATCCAAGGAAGAACTTCAATTCTCCTATCATGCTCATCTCAAATTCAACTTGCATTAGATTTGAAAATGCGTTGCACAGCTTTTCATTAGTTGCTCCAAAAATAATATCATCTACATATATTTGAACTATAATAAAGTTCTCTTTAGAGCATTTCTTGAAAAGAGTAGTATCTACTTGTCCTCTAGTAAAACCATTATGCATGAGAAAAGAACTGAGTCTATCATACCATGCTCTAGGTGCTTGTTTCAAACCATATGCCTTTTTAAGTTTGAAAATGTGATCTGGTTTATCAGTATCCTCAAAACTAGGGGGTTGTTTAACATACACTTCTTCTTCAATTATACCATTTAGAAAAGCACTTTTTACATCCATTTGAAACTGGGTGATTTGGTGTTGTGCATCATATGACATTAAAATGCGTATGGCTTATATTCTAGCTACAGGTGCAAAGGTTTCAGTATAATCAATACCTTCTTGTTGGTTATAGCCTTGAGCTACTAACCTTGCCTTATTTTTGACAACTTGACCACCTTCATCCAATTTGTTTCTGAAGACCCATCTTGTTTCAATAACCGACTCGTTTTTAGGCTTAGAGACAAGAGTCCAAACATCATTTCTGGTGAACTGGATAAGTTCTTCTTGCATAGCAAGAATCCAGCTTTCATCCTCAAGAGCTTCTTCAATACGTTTTGGCTCCAATTCTGATATAATGGCCACATTACTTGATTCTCTTAGTGTGGATCCGGTTCTTACTCCTTCAGAAGGATTTCCAATAATAAGATCCTTAGGATGATGAGTGTTGAACTTCCAATACCTTTTGAGATCAACATGAAGATCTTGACTTATCTGCTGACTTGTCTGTTGACTCGTCTGCTGACTTGTCTGCTCCACTTGTCTGACATCCTCAAGCACATGTTCTATTTTGGTTAGATCGAGTTGTTGACTTTTTGGCTTGTTTATATCAAGACCTGCAAGATCATCTTCTAGATCTGATAGTTCTTTGTCAATCTTTAATCCATCATTGAATTTAACATGAACTGATTCTTTAATAATGCAAGTTCTTGAATTATAAACTCTAAAAGCTTTAGACATTTCAGAATATCCTACGAAAATACCTTTATCACATTAGAATCAAATTTTCCAAGATTATCTTTGGTATTCAAAATAAAACATTCACATCCAAAAGCATGAAAATAATATATGTTGGGGCTTTTTCTTTTCCACAATTCATAGGGAGTCTTCTTTAGAAAAGGCCTAATAAGTATTATGTTTTGTACATAACAAACAGTGTTTACAGCTTCTGCCCAGAAGTACTTAGGGAGATTATTTTCATTGAGCATAGATCTAGCCATCTCTTCCGGAGATCTGTTCTTTCTCTCAACCAATCCATTTTGCTGTGGAGTTCTAGGTGCAGAGAAATTGTGAGAGATCCCATCCTCCTCACAGAACTGTCTAAACTGCTCATTTTCAAATTCTCCCCCATGATCACTTCTAAGGGCAGAAATACAGAAATCCTGCTCATTTTGTACTCTTTTGCAGAATACTGAGAAAGCCTTAAAAGACTCATCCTTGTGTGTTAGGAAGAGTACCTATGTGAATCTAGAATAGTCATAAACTATGACAATTCCATATTTTCTTCCAGCCAGGCTGGCAACACTAACTGGTCCAAACAGATCCATGTGTAACAAATGAAGAGGTCTAGAGGTTGATACTTGGTTTTTAGATTTGAAACTTGATTTTATCTGTTTACCCCTCTGACACGCATCACGCAAGACATCTCTCTCAAAACTAATATCAGGCAATCCTCTCACATGGTTATTCCTTTTTAATTTAGAAATTAGTTTCATACTAGCATGTCCTAGTTTCTTATGCCATAATCATCTCTTATCCTCTTTAGACATCAGACAGGTTGCACTTTGATCTAAGAGATCAGACAGTTCAATCTTATAAAGATTTTGTTGCCTTTTAGCTGAAAAGATGGTTTTGCCACAACAGTCTTTAACTATGCATACATCATTGGTAAAGGAAACATCAAATCCACTATCACATAATTGACTTATGCTAAGCAAGTTGTGTCTTAATCCTTTAACCATAAGAACATTAGATATAGAGGAAAGAGGGGGTTTACCACCAATAGTACCAATTCCTATAACTTTTCCTTTCTGATTTCCTCCAAAGGCAACGTGTCCTCCTTTATTAAGTTGGAGGTCTAGGAACATAGACCTTTCTCTTGTCATATGACGCGAACAACCACTGTCCAGGTACCAGCAGTGGTGTTTTCTTTGTCCTGCTGAGGACATCTGCAACAAAAAGTATTTGATTTTTAGGTACCCATATTTTTCTGGGTCATTTTCTGTTAGTTCTAGGAGTCTGTGAAGACTTCCTTCTCTTCTTATGGATACACTTAGACATAACATGTCCAGTTTTTCCACAGAAGTCACAGACAGGTGTAGACTTGGTTACAGTTGACTTAACGGATATTGTAGAAGCTTTAGTTGATACTTTATGATGTGTTTGATGGACATATCCAATACCTTCTTTGTTAAGATAGTGCCTCTGACATTCAAGTAGCTTAGTCAGATTATCTCTACCATTAACAAATTTGGCAATATCAGAAGTGAGCTCTTCCACTTTCTGTTGAAGTTTTTCAACTTCTTTAGATGGTGATGTTTCACTTGAGATCTTAGCTTCATTAGACTTTTCAGTCTTCAGCTCATTGTTCTCTTTAGCCAGCCTCTCATACTCTCGAGATTTCTGTTTATGCTCACTGGTGAGCTTTACATACTCTCTCTCGAGGGATATGAAGGCCTTAGATAAGCAGTTGGATTCCTCCAGCAACTCCTCATAGGCATCAAGTAATTCCTCATAGTCAGGATATACCTCATCGTCTGAGTTAGTGTTGGCCATCAAACAGAGATTGGCTTCTTCCTCTGTTTCTTCATCAGAAGATGTTGACTCCAGATCCTCCCAAGTAGCCATCATTCCTTTTTTCTCTTTCTTGAAGAATTTCTTAAAAGAGGCCTTCTTGAGTTGAGGACAGTCAGCCTTGATATGACCAGGCTTCTTGCACTCATAACAGACAATTGGACTTTTGTCTGTTGAAGTGGATTCTTTGAAGTTCTCGTCCTTGTTGAACCTTATGAATGGCTTATCCCTCTTGAACTTCTTTTTCTGTAGGAGAAGCTTTATCTTCCTGGTCAGGAGAGACATTTCTTCATCACTCTCAGAATCATCGTGTTCGGAACGGTCATCATCACTGGATGACTCGTCTGCCTTCAGAGGCTTGGAAGCTTTTTCTGACTTTTGATCAGCCTTTAGAGCAATTGACTTGCCCATCTTTGGTGCAACTTCGTCTCCAAGTTCTTGCTCATGAACAGTGAGTGTTTCAAGAAGTTCATCCATAGTCAAGGTAGTGAGATCCTTGGCTTGAGAGATAGCAGTGACCAAAGGTTTCCACTGTTTAGGTAGACTTCTCAAAATCTTTCCAACCTTCTCAACATTGGTGTAGACTTTACCAAGAGATTTTAAGCTGTTGACTATAGTTTGGAATCTTCCTATCATTTGAGCAACAGATTCTCCTTACTCCATGACAAACAGTTCATATTTTCTACCAAGTATGGCAATCTTTGACTGTTCCTTCATGTGTGACAGCTAAAGTGTCCCACATTTCTTTGGCAGAGTCACAAGCACATACCTTCTCAAACTCGTCAGGACTGACAGCACAAATGATGTTATATCTAGCTTTGTGGTTCAGCTCCCATTTTGTCTTTCTTCAGTAGTCCACTGAGCTTTTGGCTTGTCAGAGTCATCATCATTCTTGGGAATGAATGGACCATCTATAATGACATCCCAGAGATCAGAGTTTGTAGATAGGATGAACCATTGAAATCTATCTTTCCAATAGTTGTATTTTTCTCCATTGAAGTAAGGAGGTCTGGTTAGAGAAGCTCCTCCAGTCTGATAACTTCCACTTGAACTAGCTCTAGCAGTCATGTCTATTCTTCAGGACCTTTTACCTCTACACTGTCAGATGCTCAACCCAGAGGCTGAGCTCTGATACCAACTGAAATAGACAAATATAAACACGAGAAGGGGGGGGGGGTTGAACTGTGTTTATAAGAAATTAAACAAAGTTGAAAACACATCATAAAGTATCTACTAGTTGCTTCAATACCTTGGTTATGGAGGTTTTGGAGAAAAAGGAAGAAAATGAGAGAAAGTGGAAGAAGATGTTAGAAAGATGGAGATGAATGAAGAAATGAAGGAGAAGAGATGGAAGGGAGGGGTGGGGGGGGGGTTATAGGTAGGAAATTGACTTAACTTAGGTTAAGTTAATACTAATCATGGTTAATAAATATCTAGATATTTTTTTACTAAATATATAGATATTTTTACTAAATGTCTAGATATTTTTACTAAATATTTATATATTTTTAAATAAATATCTAGATATTTTCAGCTGTTCCCGGCTCCTTCAATTTCCCGATTAGGGTTTTACGCCCGAATAAAAGCGTAATATTTCATTTTTTGTTGAAAATTTTCAAACTAACCAAACTCGTTGGAAATATGATTTAAATACAAATCATTTTTTTCACGAGTCAAAATTAGATTTTCTGATCATTAAAATCTTACTGTCAGTGAAAATACCGACTGTTTTCCGTCCGAACTTTTACCAAAATTCGTCCGAATAAACATAATATTTCATATCTGATAGAAATTTGAAAAGCAGGATTTCTCACGGTCATAATATAAAAAATCTACAAATTTTAGTTTCGGGTCAAGTTAGGGTTTTCCCTCGGTATAAAATTATACTGTCAGTTAAAAAACGCAGACCGACTTCCGTCTGAGTTTTAAACCCAAAATTTCATCGTGACCTTCTACCATCAGAGAGACTGGGAATATGATTTTATTTTATTTAAAATCACTTTCTAGTTGTTACATTACTACCCCTCTTAGAAAAAAAATTCGTCCTCGGAATTTCGTGACTCAAACTAGACATCATCTTGTAATCGTATCATAATCTAAAGATCCCACATTATATTTCTCATCGCTGTCTTCCCCTAGGTGACAGCGGTAACTTCATTATTGAATTCATTCTTATATCGTTCTATTTATCCTTGAATCAGTCCATAGTTACATTATATTCGTTGTCATTAACATTTCACCTTGATCTATCATCCTTGAATAGCATACTTAAAACTTAATCCTTTGAACATATTCTATTATTCCAAATTATATCAAAATCATATACCGTGTATGAGATCTGCAGAGTGAGAGGGTTCAACTCCTCTTATTGTAAACACTCTCCCAGCAGCTTGAGGTTTAACCATCTGCCGACCTGTTGCTTGAACTCTTCTCCCAGTTCCACCTCCATAACTTTCAGCTCCTCTACCCACAGCTATTGGCTGTTGCATACCTTTCTACCTACAATCACGAGCAAAATGTCCCTGTTTACCACAATGGAAACAACTAGGCCTTTTCGTGCAATCCCTAATATGATGCGATCCTCCGCATCTGAAGCAAACATAGCCTTGTGGTTGCTGGCCTGATCTAGCCATTGTTACGGATGCAGGTGTCTGTGCTTGGTCTAGCATAGGGTTCCTGTCTCCACTGAGGATCACTATCTACTCTCCTCCGAACATCTGATCGAATAGGACCTCCAATCCTTTTTTGCTTCTGTTCAGTAGCCATCCTCGGATCTATACTTTCAATAGCGCTACATCTCTCAACCAGTTCCGGGAAATACTGGATGTCGAGAGACACTACATCCCTCTGCAGTTCAATCGAGTCCTTCCTCAAACCTTCTACATTACCAGTCTTCATTTGGAAACCTCTGATAATACTCTGAAAACTTAATCAAAGCCTCAAAACGTGATCCTTAATCACCTATGGACATGTTGCCTTGTTTGAGGTTTGTGAATTCTTTTTCCTTCTCGAGTCGAGCAAAAAGAGGAAAATATTTTTCCAAGAAGCAGTCTGTGAATAACTGCCAGTCAATGTTTCTGTTCTCAGCTTCCAATAATCTTTTCTTTCCTTTCCACCAGAACTCTGCTCCTTCAGTTAGCATGAAGGCAGCATAAGTCACTTTCCTCTCCTCGTTACAGCGCACAGTAGCAAATATCTTCTCAATCTCTTGTATCCACCATCCAACCTTCTCTGGGTCATACTCTCCTCGGAATTGAGGTGGCTTCCCTTTCATAAAAGTAGCTAATCCTGCATCTTCAGCTGCTGCAGCCCTCCTCTGATTCTTTAGTTCTAGCTGATCTCTATTCATCTGCAGCATCTCAGAATTCTGCTGAGTTTGTAACAGCATAGTAGCAGCTATTGTTTCCATGGTATTGGGAGTCATAGATGACTCTCCGCCATTGGTGTCATTGTTGACAGCTCCTATAATTCTTTCCGGAGTTCTGTCACCACTGTTGGTTGGACGCCTCTTCCTCGAGCCATGATTCTGTAAAAGAAATCATCCGCTCTTATTAGTATGACATATAATACCACATAGGCATGTATATAAATACCATATGCCATACTACTGTTTGTTATCGTCTTAAATTTGGACACACTACCCAACTTCTAAGCAATGTCAAAATCCGATGTGGATTCAACTAGACACGGCCAGCAACAACATCCTAAACCTCGCGGTCCGATCAGAATCAAACTGCACTGATACCAAATGAGACACCCCGTTGTGCTCCGATGTTTTATTAGATTAAATCATTCTTAATTAAATTCTTAACCGCGTACGTAACGTGAAAATACGTAAAAATTAAAACTTATATAATAATCATATAACTTCTGTAAATTAAATACACCAACGTTGTAATATATAAATACACAGCTATTTATTTATTACATTAGCGAAACACTGTTGAGGGTAATCCTCTCAGTAGGATCCCTCACATGCATATACATAAACAAAAGTGATTCTAGCAGAAACATGTACCGATACTTCCATGATACACACTAGCCATACTATCTAGATCCTAAACACCATGGATCACAGCTCGTCCTCCGGCCTTCGGTTCATACGGAGTTCCATCCAGCTCCTCCTCAATCAGCTCATCAACAGGGTCTTCTCAAATGATTCCATAGAAAGATAAAATACAACTCACAGAAAGATATAAGGGATAAGAAGCAGTTATACCATCGAAAAGCAGAAAAGAGTCATAGTATATAACATAATAAAAGTCATAGACAATCAGCACATATAACTAACAAATCATCCTTGAAATTAAGGTATCATCCTCTACCCTCAACCTCACACAACTAAACCTTTATGATGACATGGCCACTAATTTCCCATATCCGTTAGGGATGTTAGTCCATCATTCAAGCGACGCGTCCCCAAAACCGGTGCACACCCTTATTCATGGTGTGAATGCTCATGCAAAGCAATGACACTATAGCTGCACGGTAAAGTCGGTGCACACCCTGGGCCAAAGGTGCTCATGCATAGTAATGACACTATAGCTGCACGGTACAGTCTGTGCACAACCTCATCCATGGTAAGAATGTTCATGTAATACAATGACACTATAGTTGCACGGCACAGTCGGTGCACACTGACCGCGCTGTCGCCACGCGCCAAAAAGTACGAGCGGTATGAAAATAATGTAGTATAGAGCGACAACTCGGATCGTCTCTCAAGGACTCTTAGGTGTTGTTATTATTAATAGAAAAAGTTAGAAATGGGGGATTTTGGATTTAAACTAAAATAAAGAAAACAAAACAGAACAAAGAAAGAAAACAGAGCAAGAAAAGCAGTTAACAAATAAACTAAAGCGATTAACCTCTCGCTTTTGGTTTCCCAACTATCATCGGTTCATGCAAATTCCTAGCCCTAAGCAGATTCTAATCCCCTCCCGATTGTAGCAATAATTCACAAGCGGAACCACTACTACAGATATATGTCCCTATTCCCGAATTAAGCAAACGGGGTTAAGCACTTCGTGAACTAAGCGAACACGAAACGTACACACGCGAATTAAGCAAACGCGATTATATATAGGAACATGATATCACCGAGATAAACCAACACAACACAATATACTCCTGAATTAAGCAAACAGAAATATAAAGCATGGCATTGAAAAGAGAAAAGGAAATGAAAACAGGAAATACAAGAACCTCAAGTATGGATAGAAACCAATTACAGTAGATTAATCTAGGAGACTAGTTCTCCATAACAAACATAGGCAGAAAAGGAAAGAAAACAAACTACAACTACTGACTAGCTAAGACTAGCCAAAACTGACTAGCCTCACTCTCATTCTGGCATAGAGCAGTTTATATACAATTTCTGGAATCCAAGGCCTCGCGAGGCGAATCACTGTTCGCGAGGCGAATCACTGTTCACGAGGCGAATAACACGAAAGGTCTGCAACTCTTGGTCTTCTCGCGAGGCGAGCATATCTTCGCGAGGCGAACTCTTCAAATTCCCAACTGTAACGCCCGTGACCTTCAACACGGGTAAACCGTGATCGTCTCTGACTTTTCAGGCTTGCATGACTCGCGGGGCGAGATATCCTTCGCGGGGCGAGTGGCTCCAGATTTATTTTATTTTATTTTATTAACCTGAAAAACAGAAAATAACATAAGTACTTTATTTAACTCTAAATCAACTAAATTAACATAAAAACACTTTACAGACTCAAAATCTTACTCAAGGACAATCAAGTCTAATTTGGGTGAAAATGATATAAAATTAGCACAAAGCCAAGGTCTTTACTAGTTATAAAACCAGTCAAACAGAGGCTCATCAAAATACCCCAAACTTAAACTTTGCTTGTCCCCAAGCAAACTAAAACTCAAAAACTTAAAAAGAACTAAAGACCTGGTAAACTCAAAAGATTCAATCAACTTTCCACAGATTTCAAGCAATTTTGCAAAAGAATTTTTCTTTCAATGTTTCCCCCTTTCAACAAAGTAATCCCCACAATCATTTATTCTAAACAATTGAGAATTTCATCATTCAAACAATCATCAATCTAAGCAGGGGATCTAAGTTACACACAAGAGGGAGATCACCAAATTCAAACAACTGCCTTCCTCACAAGGGAAATTTATGTTCACTCAATCGCTCAGTTTGTGTCAGGTTATCAACAATTCACTCAATTTCACTTTTAAGAGCACTTCCCATAAATTTGATTTTCATCTCTAAATGATTCCCACAGAAAACATGCAAGCAACATCAGAAGGTCTTTTATGGGTTGTAATGGGGCCTGGCTAAGGGTAGGATATACAAAGGAACTAGGCTGAAGACCCTAGGAACTAAGAGAGCATGAAACTTTTTTACACTTTGAATTTCTACTCAAGTTCCTTTTCTCATTTTTTTTCTTTTTGCCTTGGGTGACTACAGCCTCTTTATTCAAACAGCCTTTTTGGCATTTTTCCACTTTTTAATTTTTTTTTCTTTCCCTTTTTTTTCTATTTTTTTTTCAAATTTTTTTTTTCCAATCCCAAACAACACATTACACCTTGCAGCCACCCCAAACTTAGTTCTTGTACCCATTCTAAGATTCTATGCTCTCCTAATCCTAAGATCGGGTTAACATGGTTTTCCAGATTTTTGGGCTCATAACATTAGGTTATCAAGAAGCAATAGGCTAATCAGGCTCAAAGGGGCTAACTAGGGAACATGCATCAGGAATTGGTTATTTTAGGCCAAGTAGCTATTTACAAAGAAAATGCCTAAATCATCTGAAGCAAACACATAATCATGCAAACCAAAAAAAAGAGATTCAATCAAATTCAGGAAAGTGCAACTTGAAAGTGATTTTCACACAGTTTAAAACATGTTGGAGGCTCAAAACCTCACCTGGACATTATTTGCAAATTTTTTGAAAGAGATTCTATCCCTAGTGTGTGCTTCCTATCACCCCAAACTTATCATAAATCATGCCATCATAATAAAATCTCAAAGTTCAGTTTTCAATCACATGGGGATCATTTTTCAAAAAAAAATTTTCAAATCCTAGGGGGGAAATAGTCAACACTATCATGCAATCCATCTATGCAATTTCAATCAAACCAATAAACTTGCCGACAAAAGACTCAAACACAACTCCTGAGCTTCTCAAATTATTCAGGAGCTTTATTCAAAACAAAACAGAATTAAAGTAAGGAAAAGAAAATTAAAAAGGAGAAAGGGTTAGGAAAACTCATTAAGGGCGGTTCCACCAGGATCCCATTGCTTGTAGCATAAGGCCCACGTGATGGACAAAGAGTGGAGGTTCATTCCATGCTTCCTTAACTTGCAGCCTTGAATTGGGAGTGAGCACTTGACAATTATGATGACTTCGCCGAGTGCGGCGGACTTCTCACTCCCCTTCGGGTCACAGCTGACCTCTTTATCTATAAAGTCTCCCCAATAGAAGTGGGGCTCAACCTCTTGGACCGGCCATGGTGCAAAATCCAAGGGTGCAAAATCCAGAGCTTTTGGTTCCACAGGGGGAGGTGGCAAATAGTTAGCTGGTGTCTCCGGTGCTGCTTCAACTTCTGCAAGGTCTTCATCCACTGCACTACCGGATTCATCACTTGTTAAACCCTGCAGAAATTTGGGACACACCACAGAAAGGTTAGAGTTAGTACAATCAGTAAATATGTTACAATAAACTGAATCAGAAAGCGACTGAATGTCTGGAAGTTGCTTGAGCTCTACGGAGGGTGGCTGTTCAACGGATGGTATATTTGGAACTTCGGCGGAACAGGCATCTTCACTCTCACTATCACCCTGCAAAATAGAGTCAAGAAACCCAGCACAAACAACACACGGGTTAGTGTCAGTACAGTTAGTACATGTAGTAAAAGAAACTGAGTTAGTAAAGGTCTGATTGTCTGGACTTTCTGCACACGGTTCATCCACCCCGTCACTTTCAACACCCGCATCTAAGACCAATGATTCTTCTTTATCCTCAAGCACGGTGGAGCGAATGTTCTCCTGATCCTCCTGATGCTCATTTCCTATATGAACATGGCCCTCAACCTCATTTGTCTCCTGTTCCATATGGATGCTTTGCTTAACATACCTTTCAAAATAACAATCTACACACAAAGCAGTGCCATCACAATAACACTCATCACATGCATTAGAATCAGGGGGTTCAACACACATTTCATCAATAGAAACATTATCAGAATCATCATCAGAAATATTTTCAGGAATAACTTGTGACTCTGTATGTTCTTCAATGGGCTGTGGAGTTAGCATTGCAGCCGAGTTGGCGGTAACTTGATCAATTAGAGCGGACAACTTCTGAGATTCAGCTTGGCTCCTCTGGTATTCAGCCTCCATCTTCTGTTGGAATTCAAGAAAGTTTGCTTCTATTTGTGCATTTATCTGTCCAGCCATTTGCTTGAACAGGTCCTCTAGGGAAGGTTCGGAAGGTGCAGCTCTGAAGGCAGGATAGTATCTAAACAGGAAGGCTTCCTTCAAATCAAACCAGCTTGAGATGGAATTCTCATCAAGACAATACAACCAATCTCTTGCAGCACCTTCAAGTGAAAATTGGAAAGCTTCCATCTGAATGTCATCTTCTGTTATTCCTGCAGGTCTCAGCATTATAGAACAAGCAATCTGGAATTCCCTCAGATGCTCCTGCGGATTTTCACCTGCAAAACCACTAAACCTTGGCAACCAGCGTGATAAACCAAGAAAATCAGGAAAATATATGCATGGTGGTGGTTCATAGTAAACATTAGACATGTAATTTCGCATATAATTATCCATGGGGGGTGCTAAAATTCACAACCAGACAATGCAGACAAAACTAATTAGCAAAGAGAATTTTTTTTTTATAAATATTTTCTGCTAATAACAACAAACCAGAGTCCCCGGCAACGGCGCCAATTTTTGACCGCGCTGTCGCCATGCGCCAAAAAGAACGAGCGGTATGAAAATAATGTAGTATAGAGCGACAACTCGGATCGTCTCTCAAGGACTCTTAGGTGTTGTTATTATTAATAGAAAAAGTTAGAAATGGGGGGTTTTGGATTTAAACTAAAATAAAGAAAACAAAACAGAACAAAGAAAGAAAACAGAGTAGTAAGACAGATTAACAAATAAACTAAAGCGATTAACCTACTGCTTTTGGTTTCCCAACTATCATCGGTTCATGCAAATTCCTAGCCCTAAGCAGATTCTAATCCCCTCCCGGTTGTAGCAATAATTCACAAGCGGAACCACTACTACAGATATATGTCCCTATTCCCGAATTAAGCAAACGGGGTTAAGCACTTCGTGAACTAAGCGAACACGAAACGTACACACGCGAATTAAGCAAACGCGATTATATATAGGAACATGATATCACCGAGATAAACCAACACAACACAATATACTCCTGAATTAAGCAAACAGAAATATAAAGCATGGCATTGAAAAGAGAAAAGGAAATGAAAACAGGAAATACAAGAACCTCAAGTATGGATAGAAACCAATTACAGTAGATTAATCTAGGAGACTAGTTCTCCATAACAAACATAGGCAGAAAAGGAAAGAAAACAAACTACAACTACTGACTAGCTAAGACTAGCCAAAACTGACTAGCCTCACTCTCATTCTGCCATAGAGCAGTTTATATACAATTTCTGGAATCCAAGGCCTCGCGAGGCGAATCACTGCTCGCGAGGTGAATAACACGAAAGGTCTGCAACTCTTGGTCTTTTCGCGAGGCGAGCATATCTTCGCGAGGCGAACTCTTCAAATTCCCAACTGTAACGCCCGTGACCTTCAACACGGGTAAACCGTGATCGTCTCTGACTTTTCAGGCTTGCGTGACTGGCGGGGCGAGATATCCTTCGCGGGGCGAGTGGCTCCAGATTTATTTTATTTTATTTTATTAACCTGAAAAACAGAAAATAACATAAGTACTTTATTTAACTCTAAATCAACTAAATTAACATAAAAACACTTTACAGACTCAAAATCTTACTCAAGGACAATCAAGTCTAATTTGGGTGAAAATGATATAAAATTAGCACAAAGCCAAGGTCTTTACTAGTTATAAAACCAGTCAAACAGAGGCTCATCACACACCTTGATTCTCTTTCGAGGGTGCTCAAGCAAAGCATTGACACTATAGCTGCACAAATTAAATCCAACATTGGACGGTCCCACAAGGACTTTGGACCTCGTATATGTCAAACACACGGTTATAAACACAACACAGCTTATAAACCTCACTGAAGTACGTCAATAACAACCTAGTGCCTCAAGTTTCCATCCTAGCCTTGACTCACATTATATGACACATTTCATCTTTAAAATAATCAATTTACGCTAGGAACTTCTAATTCACCGATACTTTCTCACCCAAACAATTATCTCACGAACAACATATAACCTCACTTAAAATTAACCAAACATAGTACTAAAAACCAGGCAGATCATGTATAACACAATATCAAAATATTTAAATACCACAAAATATCATATAACCAATTCAATAATAATAATAATAAATTCAATCAACCTTAGATAAGATAAAATTATCTTAACGTCGATAAACCTACAATCCCCGAATCACTATTGGTTTCATAGAAAAGGTTTCCAATATGATTTTGGTCTTGTCGATTACTCGACTACTAGTAGGGTTTAGGTCACCCTACACAATTATTATACAATATACTACTTATCGATTCCTATGATACGTTGATTATTTCCCCCACCTAAGTTACCACCGGAAACACGAAATCAACGATCCTCATTATCCCGTCACGAGTTACCAATACCACCTTCAACCAAATCAACAATAAAACAAATTAATCAACAAATCTAAATATGGACATATGGTTCTAGGTTCGATCAACTCATCCAAATGAGGCTAGGATCATTTTCTCAACTCCATCTTTTGGATCTTAGTTCCTAGAGTATTAACTAACCTAAATCAAGTGTTACAATTCAAAAATATGAAACAAAATCCTCTAACCTCTATGGTTAGAGTTTCGGCCATAATAAGTAAAATAGGCTTGAAATTCTTTTTTCTCACAAACTCTTGGATCTAGAACCTACACACCTTAAATAGTTGATACAAATCATGATCTAGTTAAATATTGAAGAAAACTTATTTTGTTCATATGAACCCAATTTCGGCCAAGATTAGAAAATAGGGTTAGAAATTTCTTTTGATTTTAAACTCTTAGATTTAGAACATAGAAACCCTAGATAGCTTATAAACAACTTCATCTAAGTTAAAAGTTGAACAAAATTTCATTTGCCCACCAATACTTAGATTCGGCCATATATATAAAAATAGGAAGGAAAATTATTTTGCCTACATACTCTTAGATGATGAAAGTAGAGGTCATATAAGGATCATAGAAATTGGTTTCACATAAAAATGATTTTTCTACAATTTTCTAGAGATTTTCAAAGTTATGAACCCTGATATGAACATAGTTGTATATGAACTTGAATTAAGAAAATAATTGAAGAACAAAGGGTTTATTCTTGATGAGGAGCATGGTTTACCTCTTGAAAATGGAAGATGAGTAAGAAATCTACTAGTTGCTTCAATACCTTGGTTATGGAGGTTTTGGAGAAAAAGGAAGAAAATGAGAGAAAGTGGAAGAAGATGTTAGAATGTTGGAGATGAATGAAGAAATGAAGGAGAAGAGATGGAGGGGAGGGACTGTTTTGGGGGGTGGGGGGGGGTTGGGTTTATAGGTAGGAAATTGACTTCGCTTAGGTTAAGTTAATACTAATCATTGTCAATAAATATCTAGATATTTTTACTAAATATGTAGGTATTTTAAAATAAATATCTAGGTATTTTCACTAAATATCTAGATATTTTCAAATAAATATCTAGATATTTTCAGCTCTTCTCGGCTCCGTCGATTTCTCGATTAGGGTTTTACGCCCGAATAAAAGCGTAATATTTCGTTTTTGGTTGAAAATTTTCAAACTAAACAAACTCATTGGAAATATGATTTAAATACAAACCATTTCGTTCACGAGTCAAAATTAGATTTTTTGATCATTAAAATCTTACTGTCAGTGAAAACACCGACTGTTTTCCGTCCGAACTTTTACCAAAATTCCTCCGAATAAACATAATATTTTATTTCTGAACAGAAATTTGGAAAGTAGGATTCCTCACGGACATAATATAAAAAATCTACAAAATTTCAGTTTCAGGTCAAATTAGGGTTTTCTGCCGGTATAAAATTATACCGTCTGTTGAAAAACGCACCGTTTCCGTCTGAGTTTTAAACCCAAAATTTCACCGTAACCTTCTTCCATCAGAGAGACTAGGAATATGATTTTATTTTATTTAAAATCACTTTCTAACTCTCATATTAAAATATAATTAATTATATTTTAACCGGTTAAACAACGTAATTAAAAATCAGGCTGTTACATAAAACTCTTGATCAAATTTTCACAAATTATATATGCCCGAAAATACCTCAATAATATTAAAATAAACATTAGTAAGATAATCCTAACATAAAAAAAAATTAAATGCCTCAAAACTCGGGTGTCTACTAAAAATAACCCAACAATAAAATAAAACAATATGGTTCTAGCCACAAACGGGTCCTTATTGAACACAATCTAATCAAATATAATAAATAACTAAACTCAAGAATTAAGTCTTAAAGTCTCCTCAATCTTAGTGACGACATCCTTGTGCTCTGAAAACAACACTTTTAATGAGATTTATAATCTTAGTGAATAAAAACAATTCAATAAAAAGTTCGCAAATAGTGATGTTCCCAGCCGACGCAGTAGCTGGAAAAACATCCGTGGTATCCGCTTATTTTCAAAATAATATAACTCAAAATATTTTCCATAAATTAAGGATAATTAATCCAATCTCACGAAATTCATGCACAAGTCATGACATCGTCAAATAGATATAATATATCACTAAATGTACACATAACATAAATAAAATCATACAAATGACATCTATTGTGTCCAAATAATCTCAATTTATCATCCATTTTTATTTAATCACCCGATTTTAGTCTATGAGCTCATAGCAAATGCAATGGCGTTCCACTGTCTTCCCCTTCCCAAAAGGAGTTATCTAAAATGGGTCTTCCTCTTCCCATAAGAAGGTATCTATCTTCCCCTCTAAGAAGGAGGTATTTGTCTTCCCCTCTAACGAGGAGGTATCTGTCATCTATTCCCAAAAGGAGGTATCCGTCTTCCCCTCTAATGAGGAGGTATCTGTCTTCCCCTCTAATGAGGAGGTATTTGTCATCCCCTTCCTAGAATTCCTAGAAGGAGGTATCTCATCATGCATCAACAGTGATTCTAAATAATATCCGGGAATATGTCATGACCCAAGACATAACATATGACTCCTTGCATTATTAATAATGGTAAAATGTCACGTCACGACAACAATATAACATCATTTAACATGGCAGAGCATGTCACAACTATAACATCATATAATATAGCAGAACATGTCACAACAACACTATAACATCATATAACATAGCAGAGCATGTCACAACAACACTATAACACCGTGTAACATAGCAGAACATCTCACAACAACACTATAACATCATATAACATAACAGAGCATGTCTAGCATATATATTATGATTGAAAATCATCAAACAAGTCTTAGAACACATTACCTGTTGATGCACAAAGACCAGATGTAGAAGCAGCAGTTCCTGCACAAACCAGAAAAACCAGAAACAGCAGTATGCTGTGAAAGCAGTGAATGCAGCAAGACAGAAAAGAATTCAAGGAAACAGAATCACAAAAGGCAGATAACAAGGAAAGAACACACCAAGAATTTGATGACGGAGTTCGGCCAAGAGCAGCCTACGTCTCCGGGACTAAGCAATGCTTGAGTCCAATCTATTCAGTGTCAATGCCCTTCTTTGTGTTGAATACAAACTGATTTCCCTTGATCCCAATTACAACCAAGAAACCCTCTTGTTAGTAATTCTCTCAATCAAGCCTATACACTTGTATTTTCTCTACTCAAAAATCTGCCTCTATCTAATCCTATTGCTCCTTATATAGTGCTTTTGATTCAGCAAGTAGAAGGAGGTTACAACAAACTAGCAACTGAAATTAGTTGCATCAGCAGAAAGATAGGAACAGAAACAGAAAGGAAAAACAGAAATATAACTGAATGTGCCACATCATCAACAATCTCCACCTTGGCACATTGAACATTGACTCCGACAGATTGAAGATCAAGCTTGCTATCCTTGCCCAAAGTCTTCATTATCCTTTTCCAATTTTCAGCAAGTTCTGGCAGTGTTTGAACTTGCTTAGGGTGACTACCTTGGTGATATAATCAGCTGGATTATCTGAAGTGTGAATTTTTAGAACCTAAACTTTCCCATTAGAAATGATATCTCTTATCCAGTATAGTCTTATATCAATGTGCTTTGTTCTTTCGTGAAACAGATGATTTTTGCACAAGTGTATTGCACTTTGATTGTCACAAAACACATTGATAACTTTCTATGGGATTCCTAGTTCATTTATCAAACCCTTCAGCCATAGTGCTTCCTTAACAGCTTCTGTAATGCCTATATACTCTGCTTCTGTGGTGGATAAAGCAACAACATGTTGCAGGGATGCCTTCCAACTCACAGTGTTCCCAAACAAAGTTAAAACATATCCTGTTAGGGACCTTCTTCTATCACGATCACCAGCAAAATCTGTATCAACAAACCCCTGAGCTCCACCTGAGTCCTTAGAATCTCTGCCATACCTCAAACCTGTATCAGTTGTACCATTCAAGTACCTCAGGATCTGTTTCACAGCCATCCAGTGTTGCTTTCCTGGACTTCCCATGAACCTGCTGACTAAGCTTACTGCATAGGCTAAATCAGGGCGACTGCAAACCATTGCATACATGAGGCTCCCCACAGCACTAGCATATGGAACCTTTTCCATTTCCTGCAGTTCCTGTGATGTTTGAGGGCAATCTTCTGATGACAGTTTAATATGAGATGCAATTGGAATATTTGCTTGCTTTGCATCTTTCATATTAAACCTGTCTAGGATCCTTTCAATGTATCCTTTTTGTGTGACTGTGAGCTCTCCAGTTCCTTGTTTCCTGTCAATTTCTATGCCTAGAATCCTTCTAGCTTGTCCTAAATCCTTCATTTCAAACTCTGTTCTCATGATCCCCTTAAGTTTATCAATTTCTTCCATGTTTTTACATGCTATCAGCATGTCATCAACATATAGAAGTAGATAAATCTGTTCACCTGTGTCTGGAGACTTGAAATAGACACAGCTATCATAGTTGCTTCTATTGAACTTATGTTTGATCATAAAGTTATCAAAGCGTTTGTACCATTGGCGTGGAGATTGCTTTAAACCATATAAGGATTTGTGAAGGAGACATACCAGATTCTGTTTTCCAATGTCTTCAAACCCCCTCTCAGTTCTTTGCATAAAAATCTTCTCCTCCAATTCTCCATGTAGAAATGCGGTTTTGACATCCATTTGCTCTAAATGAAGATCAAATTGTGCTACCATGGCTAAAAGCACCCTAATGGATGAGTGCTTTACAATAGGGAGAAAATCTCATTAAAATCCACTCCTTCCCTTTGAGTGAATCCCTTAGCTACCAATCTTGCTTTGAAACGTGGAGGTTCAGTTTCTGCAATCCCTTCCTTTTGCTTATAGATCCATTTGCTGCCCACCAGTCTCACTCCTGATGGCTTTTCAACCAATGTCCAAGTCTTATTTTTGTGCAGTGATTCCATTTCCTCTTCCATTGCCAGGTGCCATTTGGTACGATCCTTGCTCCTCATTGCTTCCTTGTAAGATTTAGGCTCTTTATTGTTCACTAAATCAGCTGCAATCAGGGCATATGTTGTCAAGTCAGCATATCCATACCTTTGAGGAGGTTTGGAGTTCCTTCTCTCTCTGTCTCTGACCAGAGAGTATTCATGCAGTGAATCAACCTCGTGTGACTTCAATTTGATCCTCTTCCTGTTGCTCTTGATCTTCAACATGTCTGGGATCATTTCCTGTCAGCTCCCTGGTTTGTAGCTCCACCTCAAGCTGATGATCACTTGAGCTTTTTGCATCCTTGGCACATGTACTTGTATGTTGGTCTTTGAACATCTCAGCTTCATTGAAAACAACATCTCGGCTTATGATACATTTTCTGCTGTCATTGCACCAAATCCTAAAACCCTTCACTCCTTCAGGGTATCCCATGAACAGCCCCTTCCTTGCTCTTGGTTCCATCTTACCTTCATTGATGTGATAATAAGCTGGACAACCAAAGATCTTGAGAACACTGTAATCTGCAGGGCTGCCATTCCAGATTTCTTGAGGAGTTTTGTACTCAAGAGCTACTGATGGGCTTCGGTGATAAGGTAGCAGTCGTGTGTGTGCGACTTCTCCCCAAAAGCTTGCAGTCGGGCCTGCTTGTGACAGCATGCACCTCACTCTTTCAAGGATAGTTCTGTTCATTCTCTCAGCAAGTCCATTCTGTTGAGGTGTCTTCCTCACTGTATTGTTTCTGTAAATGCCATGCCTTTTACAAAACTTGTTAAATTCATCACCACAATATTCAAGTCCATTGTCAGTTCTTAGAACTTTTATCCTTTTATCACATTGATTCTCAACTCTAGTTTTCCATTGAACAAAGGTATTGAAAGCTTCATCTTTTGTTTTTAATGAGATATATCCATACCTTTCTACTAAAGTCATCAATGAATGTGATCAAATATCTATTACCTCCATGGCTAGGGACCTTTGATGGCCCCCACAGATCTGAATGAATATAGTCAAGCTTCCCTTTAGTTTTATGGATGCCTGTGTTGAACTTAACCCTTGTTTGCTTCCCATAGATGCAGTGCTCCACGAATTCAAGACCCTCAACTTTATCTCCACACAACAGTCCTTGCTTTTCCAATTCTTGTAAGCCTCTTTCACCGATGTGTCCAAGCCTTTGATGCCATAAGGAACTCTTCTTGCGACATTAGTCTTGGAAACAGATGATGAAATGCACATTACAAGATATCCCTTCAAGACATAAAGGCCATTCTTTCTGTTTCCTTTCATCACCACTCGAACACCTTTCATCACCTTCAGCATGGAGCTTTCTGCTTTGAAGTTGAAACCAGCCTCTTCCAAGGTGCCAAGAGAAATTAAGTTTCTCTTCAAATCTGGGACATGTCTTACTTTTGTCAAGATTTTTTCTATTCCATCATTCAACTTTAGCTTGATAGAACCAATTCCAACCACAGTGCAGGTTGCATTGTTGCCCATCACTACTTGACCTCCATCAAACAGTTGGTAGTCATAGAACCAATGTTTGTTTGGACACATGTGGAATGAGCATCCTGAGTCCATAACCCACTAAGTTTCATCTCGGCAATTTGCAGCAACAAGAACATCTGAGCATTCGTATGAATCTGTTGCTACTGACACATCCCCCTTTTCTTCATTCTTATTCTTGTTTTTTCGATTAGGGCAATCCTTCTTGAAGTGTCCTTCTTTGTGACATAAGAAGCACTTCAATTTTGATTTGGATTTTGACCTTGACCTCTTCTTGCCTTTGTAGTCGTGCTTATCTTGTATCCCTCTTATATTAAGACCTTCACTTGCTCCTTCTTCTTTGCTTTCTGATTTCTTGGTCAATTCCTTTGAGATCAATGCTGCTTGCACTTCCTCCAAGGTCAGTGTTTCTCTTCCATAGACCAGAGTATCCGCTAGATGCTTGTATGAGCTGGGCAATGATCGAATCAAGAGTAATGCTTGATCTTCATCATCGATTTTGACTTCGATATTTTCTAGGTCAAGAATCAACCTGTTGAACTCGTCCATGTGGTCTTCGATTGAGGTCCCAGGCTGCATCTTCAAGGTGTAGAGTCTTTGTTTTAGATAAAGACGGTTGGCCAATGACTTTGTCATGTAAAGATGCTCGAGTTTCAGCCATATTGCTGCAGCTGTTTTCTCCTTTGATACTTCTCTGAGAACCCTATCGCCCAGGCACAAGATTATGGCACTGTGAGCTTTATTCATAAGCTCCTTCTTCTGTGTTTCGGTCAGAGTGTTTGGCAGCTTCCTTTATCCCTCCAAGGCTTCTTCCAGTCCCTGTTGAACAAGAAGTGCTCGCATCTTCAATCTCCAAAGGGCAAAGTCATTCTTCCCATTGAACTTATCAATGTCGTATTTTGCCATAGCCATATATCTTCTTGCTCTAGATACCAGTTGTTGATGCACAAAGACCAGATGTAGAAGCAACAGTTCCTGCACAAACCAGAAAAACCAGAAATAGCAGTATGCTGTGAAGCAGTGAATGCAGCAAGACAGAAAACAATTCAAGGAAACAGAATCACAAAAGGCAGATAACAAGGAAAGAACACACCAAGAATTTGATGACGGAGTTCGGCCAAGAGCAGCTTACGTCTCCGGGACTAAGCAATGCTTGAGTCCAATCTATTCAGTGTTAATGCCCTTCTTTGTGTAGAATACAAACTGATTTCCCTTGATCCCAATTACAACCAAGAAACCCTCTTGTTAGTAATTCTCTCAATCAAGCCTATACACCTGTATTTTCTCTACTCAAAAATCTACCTCTATCTAATCCTATTGCTCTTTATATAGTGCTTTTGATTCAGCAAGTAGAAGGAGGTTACAACAAACTAGCAACTGAAATTGGTTGCATCAGCAAAAAGATAGGAACAGAAACAGAAAGGAAAAACAGAAATATAACTGAATGTGCCACATCATCAACATTACCAAACCATGCATACAACCAATATTATATCAATTTATCAATTATTGAAAATCCCCAAATCAATTTAACGTTCTTTTACCCTATTATGTCAACAACCCAATTTTCCCCAATCAAATAACCCCATATCTCAATATCATTTAAAAGAACCCAAAACCCTTTTTCATATCATAGTGCCCGAATTTAGAGGCCTGTTTTTAGTAGTAAGGGAGCTTTGGCTTCAACCTTTTTTCTTTTTTCTTTATTTGCGAAGGAGCGTTCACTTAACTTTGAATTTTTTTTTTGGGAAAGAGCATTTGACTCAACCTTGACTTTTGGGTGAGGGAGCTTTGGCTTGATCTCGATCTCGTGGTCCTCATTTTTTTATGAGGGCTTTAAGCCCTATTCCCGGTGCATGAGACTCAACTTGATTTTTTTTTTTTAGCGAACTTGGTTTTGACCCGACTTCTTCAAAGGTGGCGGAATCGACTTTTGTCGGGTTTTGGTTTTGTTCATTGGATCATTTTAGCCTTTCTTATTCTTTCTTATTTTGTTAGCTTTGTTGTAATCATTTATATGTTATTAAGTTTCTCTAGATAGTTTTTATTATAAAATTAAGGCTTAATTGCAGTTTTTATCCACTACTATTGGTCATGTGCGATTTTGGTCCTTAAATTTTTTTTCGTACACATTTGGTCCCACCGTTTTTTCAATGTTGCAAATTTGATTATTCTGTCAATGTATGTTAATTTTTCAATGATCAACATAAAAGAATCACTCCTCTAAGCACAGAACCACTCCTCTAAGCGCATGGAACAACTTTTTGAGTTTTTGTATAAAGGATCATGCGATGGAACCAAAAAAGATCCTGAAAAGGAGTGACAAAACCTATAAATAACAGAGAAGAACCACTGATTTATGTTGAATTAGATACGCAGAGGAGGGAGAACCTCAACCAGAGGTTGTGTGTGCTTAGAGGAGTGGTTCCTCTATGCTGGCCATTGAAAAAAAAAATTGCCAAACATTAGACAGAAGGACTCAATTTGAAACATTGAAAAAAAAGGAGATCAAACGTGTACGGAAGAAATTTTCAGATACCAAAATCACACATGGCCAATAGTAGAAGACCAAAACTGCAATTAAGCCTAAAATTAAAGAAAGAATGCAATGGGAGTAAGTCATTAATTTGGTGGGATATAAATAGTACGAGACTTTTCAGATCTGGTTGAGTAGTCTAAAAACATGTTTTGGAGAAACGAAATTAATTTTGATTGGGTCAATTATTATTGTTCGCGTTTCCCCAGGGATGGATCAAACTAAATACGAATGGATCTTCAAAGGGAACCCCAGGTGATGCTGGATGTGGGGGCATCTTCAGAAAAAGAATGGCAATTGGATTTCTGGGTTCATGTATCACTTGGGTCTCTGTTCAGCGTGTACAACAGAGCTATAGGGAATTTACATAGGCATGCTTAGAGCATGGCAAGCAGGTTTCAAAAAGCTTATTGTTGAAAGTGATTCTCTTGCATCTATTCAAGCTATACAGAAGAATACTCCAAATGTTGGAAATGTTCCATTGATCTCCAAGATTATAAAATTAGTCTCCTTGCAATGGGAAGTAGTGTTCATCCATACGTTTAGGGAAGGGAATCGATGTGCCGACTGGTTGCTTAACCAAGGAATATGGTTTTGAAGATGTTATTAGCCTTCCTCCAGAGATATCCTTGATTATTTTAGATGATATGTCCGGGGCTTCCTTACCCCGCTTAGTTGCCTCTAGTTAGTTTTCCTTTTTGGGGCGTTAGTAGGCATGACAATGAGACCCGAACCCGCGGGTATCCATCTGAACCCGCCCCGACTTTGACGGGGAAAACCCACTTTGAATGGGGACGGGGATAGGGATACCCACCCCACCCCACCCCGCCCCGCCCCAACCCCGAACCCGCCCTGCTGTTTACGTAATTATAATAGTATCTTCGTATATGTATGTAGGGTATTAGATTTGTTTTGATTGAAATGTTTCATTCTGTGTATAGGGGCACTTAAAAAAAAAAATTTTACAGAATATTTGATTGTGTTTTTATTATGATGTTTTGATGGTATCAGTGTTATTTGAAGGATAACGAAGTGCTTCTAAAACATTAGTTTATTTTTAATTTGTAGCTGAAAGAAAACTAAGTTCTAGTTTCTGGTTGATTGTTTTAATTGTGTGAAGATTTTATTTGTTTATTTTTTGAAAGTACAATTTTTGAGTTGCTAATTTCAATTCAATCAAAATAATTTTTGAATTTGGCTATACATTGACGGGGGCGGGGACTTGTAGGGAAACCCAACCCCCGCTGGGGGCGGGGATGGGGTGCTTTTTTCAAAACCCAAAGGAAAGCCGGACGGAGTTGGGAAGGCAAAACCCGTCCCGTCCGGTCCCGTTGCCAACCCTAGGCGTTAGCCCCGTTTGTAACCCAAAAAAAAAAAAAAGAATTGTTCACGTTAAAATTTTGTTTGCTAATCAATTAATAATAATTAATCAATTTATTGTTGGTCTAGGAAAGCAATTTATTGTTTCCATTTATTTGTTTACAAATTTGTTTTCTAATCAATTAATAATGATTAATCAATTTACAAATCTTTGGTTTCTTAATTTAAAGTTTAAAAATCTTACTATTTGTAAATAGTTTTTAAAATAAAAGGAACTAAAGTAACTTAGGATCCTATATACACAAGTATCTCTAATAGAAAGTTTCAATTATACACTCTTTATATACAGAAGATTCGGATAATCCACCAAAAATAAATATAGACATGGATAGATTATTTTTCTTTTTCATGAATACACTCTTTATATACACAAGTATCTCTAATAAATGCTTAATTTTGGTAACTAAACAAGAATATATTTTTAAAAATAAAAATTTAAAATAAAATGCAATGGACGCCAAGGTGGACTCAATTGACCACGAATTAAGGCATTGGTGACCATCGTCTGATTCCAAGTTTGGGTCTTTCTCTTATTCTTCACCAAAATCATTCCTTCCGTTCGAACCTCTCTCCGCCCACCGTCGCCGGCGTCGCTCCGCTTTTTCCCTAAATCGCGTTTGTGAAAGTAAGCAACGGTTCTCGCGAGGTTTCGGCGCCATGGATAAGGTCTTCAACAAGCTCCGCAATTTGGACGCATACCCAAAAGTCAATGAAGATTTTTACAGTCGCACACTCGCCGGCGGCATCGTCACCGTCGTCTCCGCCGCCGTCATGCTCTTCCTCTTCTTTTCCGAGCTAAGTATGATCTCCTCTCACCGCCTCTTCTCTCTCTTCTTCTTAACTTTTATTTTTTGTAAACGTTTGAACTTTGAATGATTTTGGTTACCTGCTTGGGAAAAGCTCCGAAATTCAGAAGGGAAGATTTGAATTCTGTTGATTTCGGTTTCTGGGGTATTGAGAAAATCGTCTCAATTTATGTGTTTTGATTGGGCTAGTTTGTTGCACTGAGCTGAATTTGAAATGCATTGTTATTCAATGGAAATTGAACTAGCAAAAGAATTATTGTCAACAAATTGGTCCTGTTGCTCTATTTTTGATTTTTCAGAGTTAGGCCATTACTGTGTTTAAATCAATTGTTGAGAGTGTCAAGGCAATGTAGGCACTGATCTGTTGTTTTAATCATGGAATTCACGGTAGGTTAGGGATCACGTTGTGTTTGGCCCAGTTTTTTCCCCCGCTTCTCTTCTCCTTAAAACCTGGGCCAAACATTTCTTAAAAGAAGCTCTTAAAAAAGTAGCTTATTTGCAAAGAAAACTATTTTGAGGAGCTTGGGTGTGTTAGGTTCAAAGGAGGGGAGGGATTTTAATTTGACATTGTGTTTGGTTGAGAGGAGGGAGGGGAAATAACACTCTTATGTTTGGTTCAGGAGGGGAGGGGAAAGATTTTAAATAATAAACCCTTATAATTATTTATTTCAAAATAGACAAGTGGGGATATTTTAGTCAATAAATGTGAAATGTTTTAAAATCCCTCCCCTCCAATTCCCTCCAACCAAACACTATGTTAAAGAAGACATTTGCTCGCTGCGATGGCTGCATAATGAGGATGAAGGCGTTTGCACTGTGACTTCGCATTTGCAATCTAGGCATTTGCCATCTGAGATCTAGGACAGTCAGGCTGGGGCGTGAACTGAGATTTGGGGCGACACGTCTGAGGAGTGGAGAGCTGCTGGCGCTGTGTTGTGGCCTTGTGGATGAGGGCAAGGGTGAGAGAAAAAAGTGGGGTTAGGGATTTCAAGGTTCTGATTTTGATTTCTGAAAGTGTCACACATCGACACAGCAAGCTGACGCACCAACCATAAGACTTTTCCCAATCCTTAGTTTAAAAAAATAAGTAAATTACCAAATAACTTTAACCTTAGTTTTAAAGCTCTTATTTTTTAACTATAACTTTAAAGCCGCTTTTAAGCCCAAATAAAACTAGGTCAAATGCTATCTAAGTAACATAAGGATGGATTTGTTTGTGGCGTGCCTTCTTTTGGGTGCATTGATTCGTTTGAAACGGGAAATTTTCCGATAATATGACTCCTTGATATATGAAGTGATCTAATGTTGTGAAATATTGGCTCAAAGATTTTATCAAACTCAACTCGTTGTGCTCGAATTCTAGTGCCACCGGTTTTATCCACTTAAGCCATTTTTTTTTTTTTTTTTTTGTTGAAATTGTCATATGATGTTGTCATTGCTGTGGGCTACTATTTATTTACTACTAGTTTTAAGGACAAAGGATATATATAAACCTGATCTTAAAAGAATCATGGGTATGATCTTGAATGAAACATAGTTAATTGAGGCTACTGTTTGACTGGATCATTAAGTTGCTGTCTATATATGTTATTATGGAATTTCCCATTAAACTTTAATGTTGTCATCTGTTACTTGTGATTGCAGGATTATACCTCTATACAATTACAGAGAGTAAGCTTTTGGTGGATACTTCAAGAGGAGAAACCTTACACATCAATGTATAATTCGTGCTGTAATTTTTATAGTTTTGTTCAGCTCTTCATATTCCAAGTCCAACCTATGGACTATGTCATGGTTCATGGGTTGTACGAGATTAGTTTGTGATAAATTTTGTACTTTGGTGATTTATTATTGAGAAAAATTGCATAAATGCCATTATTCCAAATCATTTTTTAAGGCTGTGATTGTCCTTATAACTTTGTATCCTGTAAGCTTGCCAGCATTAGTTTTAACCTTGGCTCTCCTTTTTTGGAGTTCTAATTTGATCAATTCCCCCCCTCCGAAAATGCAGTTCGATGTCACTTTTCCCGCTGTTCGATGCTCAATGCTCAGTTTAGACGCAATGGATATCAGTGGCGAGCAGCACCTTGATATAGTATGTGCTGCTTAAGTTAGCTTTTTATCAATTAATTTCCAGTTCCAGTAATTCTGCCTGTATATAGACTTTTTGATTCATTGCATTCTTTCTTATTCTCTATCTTTCTCTGTCTCGTGTTTATATTATTCTTGCCAATTATAACTTACATCACACCATTTCTATTTGCAGCGACATAATATAATGAAAAAAAGGATTGACGCTAATGGTAATGTGATCGAAGTAAGACAGGATGGAATTGGTGCACCAAAGGTTAGCTGAAATGATCAAGCACTTTTTCACAGCTTAATATTTGCTTTTGTTGTGTTAACTATAAAATCTGATCCCGTTTTGTTGTGACATTACTTTTGAAATGTTTATGATTTACGCTTAAAGATTACATTGTACATCCTGTGTGTTTTCAACTCAGTATCTTTGTTCAGAAGAGTGAAGCTGCATGCTTAGTAATTCTTCAAAAGGGCCAATTTTTAATTCACTATTTTAGTGTAGTAAAGTGCCAACAAGAGCTGGAAAATAAGTATGGCGAAGATCAGAATGTAGAGATGAATGAGTGGATACATGAAAAGATAGGATTAGGAATGAATATATTGGGAGGAAGTTCGAGTAGCACTTATTGAGGAGAAGATGATTGCAATTTGCCTAAGGTGGTTTGGTCACGTGAGAATTTGGTTTATTGTGGAGGTCAGAGGCGTCAATTGATCTATGTAGCTGACCCCCTACATTTAAATAAGACTTAGTTGTTGATATCAACAGTTATTGAAATGGTATCATGCACAATTTGATGCGGACGGTTCAATATGAGTTGCTTACAGAGTACATATCGGTGGTTGAATCGAGGAGTCATGGCCGGCCTAAGGCCCAAGCCACCAGGGCCTGCCCTGAAAGGAGTCGTCGGAATCACACTGTAAATTGCTGGAATTGTGCGATATGGTGTGATTCGTGAATCACCAGACGTAATTGTGATTCACGCTGCTGCAGTTTAGCAGGTTGTGCAACTGGGTTCGAGGGTCTGAAGTCGCATGTCTTCAGCGGGTTGCTGGTTTTCCCGCAGAGTGGATCTCTGGAAAGTGCGGAGGTCTAGTGGTGGTCTCGTTTTTGGTAGAAGAGGATGGCCAGGGCACAGGTTTAATGACTAATGTATTCTATTTACATTAAATGCTGCACTGAGTAGTAAAAGTTTAAGACTAATATATTATGCCTTATAAATAGAAAAAATGCAAGTTTCAATAATAATATCAAAATATTTTCAATTAAAATAAGAATGGAAATAATGTTATGAAATCAATACTCAAATTGTATTGTTATTATTTATTATTTATTAATACATTAATTTATAATTAATTCCTTAAATGCACCTAACATATTTTATACAGATATAATAGATAATGGATAGATAGATTAAGATAAAAATATAAAGATGGGTAAAAATAATACATAATATAATACTCCCTCCGGTCCACAATATAAGAAACAAAGCCCTAAAACACACAGACCAAGGAAACGTATTGGAAAGAGTTAATTGTAATTAATACTCATAAATTTTCAAAAATACCCCTTCTAAGTTTAATTAATATTCTAATGGCCTATAATTAATGACTGTAATTAATAAGGGCAATATTGGAAATTAGTATTTAATGTGTGAAAATTGATGCATGTTTCTTATATTTTGGACCAAAAAAAAGTATCATTTCGTTTCTTATATTGTGGACCGGAGGGAGTATTTTTTGCATTAAATGCCTCAAAAAATTAGGAAAGCAAATATATTCTACCTTAAATACTACAAAGTCTAGCAAATATTTAAATGCAGAATGCTTGTTTGAATTGATTAGTCTTACTTATGTGTTATGGGTTTTTCTTATTTATTAGCTTATATTAGTGTTTGTGACGACACTTAATTATGAACTCATGATTTATGAATTTATGTTTTGTTTTTTTATTCATGTAGTGAGCATATTATATAACACATCATTTAAAAGATATATTTCAAGCTATTTTTCATATGTTTATGAATCTTACTACTCGATATGATTTACGATTCACGATTCAAAATTAGCCTAACAATTTACAATTTGAATAGCTATTTAACAACATTGTTGATATCAAATGCAACACAAATTAAGGCAACTATTGTTAGGAGAATTGCTATTTTCTAATGGAAAGTTCCACGCCATGTTTTGTGATGCAAGTTGGGCTGTAATTGAATAAAATACCGCATCAAATCTAGTTGCCTACTATAGTGGACTTAACTCTGATCACATTCATCCTTTTGTAGTATTTGAGAACCCTGTCAGATAAGTGTTGATATTGCACTGAGATGCTTGGAAATGAAAGGCATTATGCTTGTTTTATTTTATTTTATGTATATGCATGACTGGTAGGTGGTGGAACATGAAATGGAAGATACTAGAATAGAGGTTTTGCCAGTTAGGTTCTTTGTGTTAGCTATCAGCTTTGAGTAATGTTCAGATATTTAATGTGAGAGCATTTGAGCATAACTAGTAGATTTCTTAGGACAAGAATGTAATATTGATGGTGGCATGATTGTTGCATATCAGTAAAGCTCTTACAGAATTTTATGAGGGGATCTTAATCTTAGTGACTTCTCTATCGTAACAAGAATATTTAGATTGAATGGCAGAAATTTATTTTTCAAAAGCCTGAAATATTCATTCCTTAGAGTTGGCATTGTATTCCTAAATATCTGTGATTACTTTTCTTGTAGATTGCTTTTCTAGCATCATTTTTGTTCCCCTAAGTCAATGTTACTGTTATTTATTGGTGCTTCTAGGAAATCGAAGGTTCGCTAGCTTGAATGCTTTTGTAATCCTTTGTATTTTCTTTTGCTGGTCTTCTGGTGGAGGATTTCCTATCCTCCATTTTTGTAATCTTCTTGTTTCTTAGTGAGTTTCTTCTATAAACAAGGCTTTGGTTCGCTTTGTGGAACTTAAAAGATTATACATATTGCATAGCAATGGGTTATCTACATTTGCAAAGACTGCATAAGGCATTTGATTACCTGATGTATTTTCCTTGATGGGAGTTTGTTCTTGGATCTTGCTTTATGCCTCCTCCTTAGTCCTTATCAAGAATTATTAGCATAAATTAAAGGCAACGATCTCAATACCTCTGAATCTGATGGGAAAACGTTTTTGTTATAATGAGGCTAGTAGTCTGGGATGCCTTGTTTTCTCTTGGACGAGTTGAAATCCATTTTTCTATTTTTCATCACGTTTCTACAAATTTTTATGTTTGTCATTCAAAAAACAAATGTCCATATTCATCTGTGTATAATAAATTTACTTTCTTTTTCCTTTTTTTCATGTATATCTTTCCTGATGCAGATTGAGAGGCCCTTACAGAGACATGGCGGCAGACTTGGACATGATGAAGAGTATTGTGGTTCATGTTTTGGTGCAGAAGAGGTACTTTTGATCATTTAATATCCTTAAATTTGCTCTGCTTTTCTTATAGACTTCTCATTACCTGTAAGATGTGTTGAGTATGGACATTGGCTGTCAAAACTGGCAAGACTTTGATGTTTTGATAGATATTAATCTAAAATTTTTGGTGGGAGAGGGTTTATCTAAAAGAAAAATGAGGACAAATTAGGTTTGAAGGAATATATAGTTACAGGGTTTGGTGAGGTTTAACCATAAGAATTTTTTAGGGGATCTTAAACAGCTAGACATCTGTCATTGCAACTTCTGCTCTCCGACCGTTTCTTAATTTCTTACATGCACATCATCCTCTCTCTCTCTCTTTCTCGCGTGCAGTCAGATGATCACTGTTGTAATTCTTGTGAAGAAGTGCGTGATGCATATAAGAAAAGAGGCTGGGCACTGACAAATATGGATTTGATTGACCAGGTTGGCTTCATACTCATTCTGTTACTTAACGTAAACTAGAAATGGATTTTTTTTGTGAATTGAGATGCCCCTCTTATGAGTTATGAGGCTATATATTTTCATTTATGTTGTTGTTGAAGCATGTGTATTGTAAATTTTAGTTTATAAAAAACTTAAGAACACAAGGAGGCTAATGATAGCAAGGGGACTCCCTTGATATTGCAGTGCTATGTGCTATATAAACCTTATTTGCATTACATTAGCAACTCTTGTATGAATACCAAATTCAATCATTCAAGCAAACCTTTTTATGAGCACCAAATACATTTGCCCATGCATAGCAGAATAATATACAATATTTGTGGTAATTGGCAAGCCAACATGACAAGCTTTGGAACTGTATTCAGACCCTACATGTTCAAAAATTAGAGAGATAATGTAGAGGGAGAGAGAAATTGTATTTGTACTAGAGGTAATATTATACAATTACATAGTTGAATAACCTGAAATCACCCTCCTAATTAACAGCAATTAATCACCCTTGAATAAGCTTTTCCTTAATACTTTCCAATATTCTTAACCGTACTCATGGCACAAAATTTCTCCTTCTATTTGGATGTCTGGGGTTTCCAAGCTATTGAAATCATCATCTAATTATATAGTGCTTGGCAACCTTCAGTAGCATTCTGACAATTTGGTTTTGCTTTCAGTGTAAAAGAGAAGGTTATGTACAGAGGGTAAAGGATGAAGAAGGTGAAGGATGCAATATTCACGGATCCCTTGAAGTTAGTAAAGTGGCTGGAAATTTTCATTTTGCAACTGGGAAAAGCTTTCTTCATTCAGCTATCTTTCTGACTGATCTGCTTGCTTTACAGGATAGTCATTTTAATGTAAGATTGAACTGGGTTTCTAATACAAACTTGTCTGAATTAAAATATTACTTGATAAATTTCCAAAGTTTTCCCTTTGCTTGTAAACTCATTCTCATGATTAATTTTCTAAGTATGGTGTATGATGCAGATAAGCCATCAGATCAACAAATTAAGCTTTGGTGAGCACTACCCTGGATTGGTAAATCCTCTTGATGGGTAAATTTTTTTCTTTCTTCTACAGCAGAAATTGTTATTTCTGGTCAAAAGGATGGCATACAACATAAGTGTTTTCACATTCTGTAATTATTAAATTATTAAATTTGGATCTAATGACATGAAATGAATTTTAAAGTAAATTAATTTTCCCTCCCTGAGTTTACTACGCAGGCATCCATCTACCATTGAACTAACACAATTTTCCTTGTTTTTGTTAAAAAAAGAAAAGTAACTCATTAACGGACTCGATAACTAAGCTGGTCAGCTGCCATTCGTTACCCTTATTCAGCCTTATATCTGGAGAATGGGAAAGAATGCATTCATTTGGTGTTTCTGAGCCTTCTATTCAAATGCTTGGGCACCAAAATTAACCTTCAACTTAGCTAAACCAGATGAATGGATTCTTTCCATTTTCTCGACAGATAAGGCTGAACAAGGGTAGGAAGGACTCTTGACCACGAAAGCATCCGCTTTTTTATAACTAAGCTAGCATATCTATTCGGCTTGACAGCTTTTTGAAGTTGTAGCCTCTTTAAAAAATGAAAGGGAGTTTTGTATATGTTTTTAATATTAGAGGGTAGGTTTAAGTAGTAAGTTCAAAATAAAGTGAAGCAGAGAGTAAATTGCTCGTAATTCTAATTTACCCAAAAATTGAAGTGACTGAGATGTTATATATATATATATATATATATATATATATGCATCGAAGTTTTGCAGCAGAATTTTAGAAGAAGCAGCAAATTCTGAATTTATAAATTATTTTTTAGTTTTCTCTTTGCAGTCGTCAGTGACATGTACTTTGACCATATGTGAAAAGTTATTTTATCAATCACGTATTAAAATTGAGTGATAGCCTTTATAAAAGAAAATGCTCTGACAATTTTTTCTTCCCCCAACCATTTAAGCTCTCTTTCTTCTCTTCTGCTCCCAATCCTTTGCAGGGTAAAATGGGTGCAAGGATCAACTCCTGGCATGTACCAGTATTTCATAAAGGTTGGTACTATCATGGGATATTTTCCTCATTAAATATCTTGTTTGCATGTTATGTTTATTAACTAATTGCTTGGTAATGATGTTAAAATTCAAGTATTCAACTAATGTATTTATTTATATTGTTCAAACTCTTTGAACATTTTCTGTGTATGTACGTATGCACGGAGTTGATACTTTTTTGGATATTATTGTGTACACATTGCAGGTAGTCCCTACAATATACAGAGATATTAGAGGCCATGTTATCCATTCAAACCAGGTATTGTCAAATATACTGTTATTTCATGTTGTTCATTGGATAATGCCGCCTAAGTAGCATCATAAATGTTATTATTGTACAGTATTCTGTGACTGAGCATTTCAAGAGTTCAGAGCATGGTGCAGTTCCTGGAGTTTTCGTCTTGTATGACATATCTCCAATTAAGGTAAGACTGTTTACAAGCAAATTGAGTAGAATGATTTGAAAGCTTTGTTTTATTTTCCCCACCACAACTGCCCTTGAAGTTTGTGTTTTTGCACTTTAATTTGATACAGAGAAGCATGGAAAAATCGTCTTAGTACTATTTCCATAAGATATTATACCTTGCACTTCTTAATATTTTCTCATATAGTTAATGAGGCATATTTGGGGAATTGGGGTTGCCAAAGTATACGACAAAGATAATAAATAATAATCATAACGTTGTTTTTAACTTTTATGATTGGAATTGGTAATTCTTGGGGTATCGGCTAAGTATTGAAAATAATATAAAATAGTTATTTTCCAATTCCACATGGAATTTAGGAATTTCAATTCTAACATGTACACCAAACAATAATTGAAATTGGGAGGTTCAATTTCAAGCCTAATTCCGTGCGCCAAATGACACCTAATACAAGTTATGTTATTCACCTTGTTTGTGTTCTCCATGATGTATATAACCTTTGGGCTTTTTTGACAAGTCGAGGAAGTGAAACCAAGATCCCTCTATTCTTCGGAACACTTGAGAGATAAGTTGGTTGGAAACAATTGTACTAGTGTAAGCATAATGTACCGTTTGACTAGTCCTAAAGTTAATATCTAGAGGAGGTGCAGTTATTGGCTCATAAAAAGGTGTGTATATACACTATATATATACACTATAGCGAGATATTCAAATTCGATTTACCGTGGTCAGGCATGGAGACTTGAGTCAGCTGACTACAGTTTTTGTGGCCATATTTGCCTTATTAAGTACAGAGGCTGCTGCTAAGCACAAAATATAACTAAAGTAGATATAATGCTTCTGTATGTTACAGCTGAAGCACCTGTAATTGATGTTAGTATTGCAATAATCTTCCATTTAGAATTTCCCTTAAATATTATTATTCCTGCTGATTCAATGGGGATATATATATTAGGTGAGGAGCTATAAGAACTTACATCATTATTCAGTTGAAGCATATTGTTCTGTAATTTATAAGAAAAAGTGAACACTGTTATTTGATCACTTGGTAAATTGATGTGTTTATGTTGCAGGTCACCTTTAAAGAAGAACATACTCCATTTTTACATTTCTTGACCAATCTTTGTGCAATTATTGGAGGTAGTTCCTTTTTTTCTCCCCCTCCTGCCTGGATCATCAACAAAATTAGGGCGAATAAAATATGAATTAATTTCTTATAAAAAATTTACTAAATTGATAAATATAGTTCAGTACTGTTATACGAAAATAGAAGAAATTATAGCTGGTCCTAATTTGTTGGTTACATGTTAACTAAGCAAAACTTTTCTACTTTTGCTCTCTCGTATATTGCTTTTGCTTCACTTAAGTATGTTGGTGACTCCAACTGATCCTTTGCCAACATAATTGTATTTCTATTGGAGAACTAATGATTCATGAATACATGAAATTCCTCTCTCCCCTCATTCTCTCTCTATCTGCATTTCTATATGTCAATGCACGTGTATCAATCAACACACATTTATGTCTATCATTAGGGACATATAAGTTTTAGCCTCATGCAATTGATTAAAAATGGATTTCAACTTTTTTACATAGGAATTTTCACCATTGCGGGAATAGTAGATTCATCAATATATTATGGTCAGAGGACAATGAAGAGGAAGATGCAGATTGGCAAATATAGATAGTGTGATCATTATTCTCCATAGGTGCTCTAATGTCCTTATTGAGTCTGCTTGTGACGTACTTGGTTGGTTGGTTGGTTGGTGCATTGAGTATTGTTCATAATGTGATGGTACATACTAACACCAAGACTAAGCAGGGTTATAGGTTTTGTCGATGAATGAGGTGTATTTTTTGGATCCAGATTTATCCTTTTTTTTTTTTGAGCTAGATCCATATTTATCCTTTGATATGTGTAGCAATTTCAATTCAGTTGCTACTTCGGTGGTTTTTATTTTATTTTATTTTATGTACGGATGGAGATGAGGATTGAGGAATGCACAAGCAAGAGATGGAACTTCTAGATTATTTATGCTGAATCAAGTAGAACACATTTCTCATCTGGTTCTTGTATCATATAATCTAGCCAAGATTTTCATGGAACTTGAAGAAATTGAAGCTGTTAAGTCAGCTTTGGCCAAAATTTAACTGAACAAAATTTTCAGTTACACTATCATCAGAAACTCAACAAGTCTGTATGGGATATTTCGTTACTATGTTGTATGCGTTTTGATTTGCAAAAGGTATAGGATGAGTAACAGGACAATTCTTTGTCTTGTACATTGTTTGATGGCTAATGGACAACACAAACAAAATAATATTAAATTTACCGGAATACCCTTTATAATATATATATTATTTAATATATAAATATACAATATATAATTTTGTATAATTATGTGTAGAAAGAGAGAGGAGAGAGAGGAGAGAGAAAGAGATAGAGAGGAGAGAGAGCAAGGAGAGAGATGTAAGGATAATTTGTCTTTTGTTAGTATGTTCATGTGACTCTTGAAAAATTTGTGTTGTCCCTTGAATTTTTGCAAATTTAATGCATCCTATATGTCCCATGGCAAAACCTAGCTCCACCAAAGACACAAATAAGTGATTCTCATTTATTTCAAGCAAATTTAGAACTGGAACAAAAAAAAAAAAAAGTACTGTGAAAATATTGCTGTTTTTTTTCCTACTCATAATAGGAACATAACCTTGACATTTGTTTATCCGACAAAATTATAATGGAAGTATATAAAAAAAGGGAAACGTGCCTACACAGCTTTTAAACTTAAACCCATTTGTAATTAGGTACATTCAATCATATTTTTTTTTCAATTAGTTCTTAAACTCCTACTATTAGTAAAATTAATCCTTAAACTATTTTTTTGTCCAAATTAATCTTTAAACTCCTAATATTAATAA
The DNA here is from genome assembly GCA_030762895.1 of Sophora flavescens. Classification (NCBI taxonomy): domain Eukaryota; kingdom Viridiplantae; phylum Streptophyta; class Magnoliopsida; order Fabales; family Fabaceae; genus Sophora; species Sophora flavescens. The sequence goes on from CM061065.1 coordinate 144,756,138, forward strand.
AATCAATCCTTTTATAAGATCATAAATATCGGATACATCCAACCGTTTATTTAACTTAAATCTAAACTGTTGATTAATTTTTTTTAAAAAAATAAAACAAAATAAGTATTAAGGGAAAGAATAATATTTTTTTATCATATATATTTTCAATATAAAATCCAACCGTTTAGTATTTTATTATTTTTAGGAATTGACTAGTGTCAAAACATAATACTTTATATATCTAATATACTAGTATGTAGAGTGTGTAAAATTTAGATCATGAAATAATAATAATAAATCTAATATAATCTTCAACATTCAAGTGAAAAATTCAGTAAACGTGTTTCATTGCAATAACAACTTTTTTTTTTATGAACATTGTAATAACAACTTTAATATAAATATTGTACATGTTCATTATACAAGTACGGCGAATGCTAACAAGTATCCTTAAGGCATTGTTTAAGGAACCAAAAAAGGAAAATTTATATAGAAAATTGTGTATTTAGTATTTCGAAGAGTATAACACTTAGTTTTTCAATACGAATTTTCTTATTGTGGGTTCCTTAATCAATATCCTTAAGACACTTGTTAGCAAGACCCTATAATTATAATGAAAAGGATATTGATCATAAATTTTTTATGAAAAGAAAGCAACATTAAGTAGTAAGAGGGGAGTCATAAGGTGGTCGAGGTGGTTTGGGTGGGGGGTAAAGGAGTAGTGGAATGATAAGGAGGTTGAGGGTTCAAACCCCACCCACTAATAAAAAATACTAATATTAACACACTAACATTTGCCTATAAAAAAAAATAGTAAGCATGAAAATATTTTCTTCTTAATAATTATTAAATTATTATTGTATAAAAAATAAAAAAATTGAATTTATTAAAGTAGTAAGCATGAAAAGGATATTGATCATAAAAAATGTTGTGTTAAATTAAAATTGAAAAAAAATGTAATCAACGGTTTAAAATTAAACGAAATGAACAATTGAATTTATTTACCGTTAGTGATCTAACTAGGAGTTAAGAGAAGGATTAATTTTACTAATAGAAAGAGTTTAAGAACTAATTGAGATGAAAAAATAGTTAAAGGATTGATTTTACTAATAGTAGAAGTTTAAGGACTAATTGGAAAGAAAAAATAGTTGAAGGTACCTATTTGCAAATGGGTTAAAGTTCAAGGGGTGTATATACACTTTTCCCTATAAAAAATAAGATAATTCAAACAACAAAAGCTGTATAGATATATAATACTATGTGTGTTTATGAGTGTGATTAATATTGTTGGACACAATACTATTGTTTGCTGTACCTTTGAGTCAACTCAGTTGTTGAGTTGTGGGATACATATCGTGAGTGTGCGGGTTTAAACTCCGGCAATGTGTTTCGTCTCTTTCTCATTCTTTCCCACAGACGGCGCCAAATGTTCCTGCCAAATATCTCGGGTATGAAATACTCGGCCGAACGAGGATTAGTGGGGTGTTTTTGGATTGTGCTTGACAGAATGTGGATTCTGCTCCTACGTATCCAAAAGGGAATCAAAGCAAACGTAGTTCTAGAATGAGGGGTAAGTCCCCTATTTATAGTTGTTCTCTCAGGATCAGGCCCCGAAATAAGCGGAGGAATATTAGGATCAGATCGCGATCATGGGGAGAGATATCCGGAGCACGATTGCTGGGAGTGGCATTATGGCGGCGAGATATCAGCCCCGATTAGGCTGCGGATGGATAGCTATAGCTTGGGGTAGAGTAGTTATTCTCAGGCGTCGGGTGTCTCGACATGTCCTCGGCTTCGGAGGAATCTGGGTCAAGGCCCATACGCGGGGGTAAGCTCGGTTGGTCCGATGTATAGACGAGTTCTCGGTCTTACATTCTCGGCCAGTACATAAGGTGTATTATAATTTATAAACCTTTCATTGGAAAAAAAAAATACTGCTATTTGTTAATGAAAATTTGATCGATAAAATCCTGAAATGTGCCCTTTAATTAGATAAAATAAAAATAAAAACATGCATATTGATTTTAAAATCAGTAATTAATAAATATTTAATGATTCACTCCAACTATCTTATCCTCCACGATACTATGGAAATTCCTTTTTCTAACTTATAATGGCCATTATTTTTATTTTTATTTTATTTTATTTTTTGTTTAAAAAAACCTTATAATGGTCATTTGCAACTCACTTCAGGGTTGAAACGGTCTTCTCACATTGTAGAACGACAAAACTGGTAAATTCAGTTATTCCATGTAACTTCTATATACTGTTTAAAATTTGGAAAACGTAATCTATCTCTTGCATAAAAGAATTTTTATGTGGATTCGCACCAAACAAGAACGATTCTCTGGCACTGAGTTGGCATATGAACAATTTTTATTTTCTTTTGGAGCATCTATTTATTTCTTCTCATAGATTATTAAACATTGGTGGGAAATTTTTTTTAAACAAAACGGCATACAAAAGCATTACTTCATCTAGAAAAATCCCAATTATGTTGGTACCCCAAAAGCCGCCAATCATTTACAGCATGCCGAAATATTATTAATAAAAGGAAAATAAGAATGAAAGAATACAAAAATCACGAGGGGGCCAAACCAAACCCATGATAAAAAAAAAGATTATTTAAATCTATAATTTGACAAGCCAAAACTATTCCTAAAAAAATCAACTCTAATAAAATAAAATCCAGAATAAGGTTCCACCAAGTAAAAGCATGAGATAAGTATGCATCCTTAAAATTCAGCTCACCAGAAGAAGATTGTTTCCAAACCAGTTTATCCTCTGCTTCAAAAACTGGAATTGGAATCTGAGCAATCTCAGAAACCAGATCAGGATATTTAGCTGCAATAGAGTCAGGAAAAGACCAATGATTATTCCTAATGAAGTCTGCCACTGTGGAGTTTAAGAGGCTATGCAGATGGGATGGTATATTCAGAATATCCACAATTGGCCTCTCAAGCCAACAGTCCTTCCAAAAACAGATTGAGGCACCATTTCCAATTTGCCAGCAGGATTCATAATTCACAGAATGAAGCTTAATTTTAATGCCAGGCCATAAAGAGGACTTTATATGGTTGGTCACTACAATTCCTTTTATGAAAAACCTTGATTTCAGAAAAACTGCCCACTGCTCCGTTGAGGAAAACAGCTTCCAAGTGAGCTTGAGAAGAGCAGCTGCATTAAGCTTCCTTAAAGACTTAAGCCCTAAGCCACCTTCTTCAGGAGGAGAGGTCATTTTTTTCCAAGCAACTGTAACCAATTTCTGAGTATTGACATCAACAGCCCAGATGAAGTTTCTGATGGGCCAATAATAGACTTTAAAACTGTACAGCAATATGTTTCGAATGACTGTCTTAACTAGTTCTACCCTTCCCATGATTGACAATAGGGATCCTTTCCATGAAGCCAACTTAGCAACAACCTTATCAGCAAAAGGCTTTAGATGAAGCTTTTTTGGCTTGCCTTTGAAGAGAGGGATTCGTAGGTAGGTAAAAGGCAGATGATCAGCCAGAAATTCTAGAGAAGAGGAAATGGCAGCAACTCTGTCAGGTTTAATGCTTCCTACATAGAATCTACACTTTTCTGGATTGATATGCTGACCTGAAACCAAGCTGTAGTCTTTAAAAAGATTCATGAGAGCATCAATGTTTTTCTTGGTTCCTCTGCAGAACACCAAGATGTCATCTGCATAAAGGGAATGACTAGGGGCAGCATGATCATTAGGACCAGACATAGGGGTTATAGTTCTTGAATTAACCATAGAGCTAATCCCTCTGCTAATAACTTCTTCAGCAATACAGAAAAGGAGGGGTGAAAGGGGGTCACCTTGCCTTACACCCCTTTTGCATTTGAAGAAACCTACTGCCTTGCCATTCACAGAGAATGATAACTTAGCTGAATTGAGGATTATCTTTATCCAGTTGCAGAAAACATCATTAAAGCCAAAAGCATGCAACACTTGATCAAAAAATTCCAATCAATAGTGTCGAATGCTTTTTTAATGTCCAGCTTTAGCACCATGTTTCCTCCAAACACTTCATGGTCTAGCAGATTGACTGCCTCAGAGGCAATGCAAATTGAATCAGAGATGTGTCGCCCCTTGATGAACCCTCTTTGCTGTTCAGAGATTATTTTTGGAGCTATGAATGCCAACCTATCAGCAAGAACTTTTGTGATGATTTTGAACTGGAAATTAGCCAATGCAATTGGCCTAAAGTCTTCAATTTTGTCTGCACCAGGGGTCTTAAGAATCAAAACCACCATGTTTGAGTTAAGGTTTGGCAACAACCATCCTTGTGAGAAAAACTGATAAACAGATCTACACACATCTCCACCAACAACATCCCAGAATGCTTGATAGAAGCTACCACCAAAGCCATATGGATCAGGTGCTCCCTCACCATCCATAGCAAAAACTGCTTCCTTGATTTCATCATTGGAAGGAAGCTTGGTAAGAAGATCATTATCCTCTGGACTGACAAATGAAGGGATAAATTTCTGAACCAAATCATTTTGAACACAATTATTCTCTGAGGCATAAGGGTTTGTGAAGAAATTAAGCACATGCTGAGATAAGCCATCATGATCATCTATTATATTCTCTCCATTTTTAAGAACTATCATCATCTTGGAAGGTTGTCTTATTTTTGTGACTCTGTGAAAGAAGTTAGTATTCCTATCTCCATGGTAATGCCAATTCAATCTAGATTTCTCCCTCCAAAACATCTCCTGATTATTGAGTGACATTCCTGTTCATGCAGAGAGTCAGAAAAGCCTTCAACTATCTTTTGCTGAATCTCCTCTAGACTAGCCATTTCATTGTCCACCTTGAGATTAACATCACCAAAGACAGTTTTGTTCCACACTTTCAGCCCTGCTTTCACAGCTTTCAGTTTTTGATTGAGAATGAACATTGGACAACCAATCACATGTTTCTTCCAAATTTCAGCAACAAGACTTTGACATCCTGGATGCTCCAACCACATTTTGTGGAATTTGAAGGATGATGGAAAAGATTTCTCCTTATGCTTTGAAATTAAAAGGAGAGGAAAGTGATCAGACTTACTCCTAATTAAAGTGCAGCATGATGTGGAATTCCAATGATTCAACCAATCAATATTGCAAAGAGACCTATCTAGTCTTTTTTCAGTATGGTGATTGGCTCTTATTCCATTGCTCCAAGTGAACTCTGAACCTTTAGTAGCTAAGTGAACCAGGTTACAAGAATCAAACCATGCCTTGAACTCCTCACAAGAAGCCTGGGAAGGCAAGGAGGAACCCCTCATTTCATGAGCTCCCAAGATGGCATTAAAGTCCCCAATATAGCACAATGGACCCGGATTATTATCCTGTAAAGCTGCAAGCTCACACCATAATTCCCTTCTGATTCTATGCATAATGCTGGCATAAACTGTAAAAGCAAAAATAACACTCCCTTGCCAAGATACTGAGAAAGATAGTTGTTGAGTAGAATTTGAAATAACAGTAGGAGACAAGTTTTCATTACAGAAACCCCACAGATTTGGCAATAAGCCAGGTCTGGTATTGGAAGCAAATAGCTTAAGGTGAACACTTTTCCAGAAAGATGCATGGACATTCTCAAAAGGAATCCATGGTTCAGCAATAAATAATAAATCAGGATTATGGATATTGCATAATTTCTTTAAAACTGCCCTAGAATCAGGGTTACCTGTTCCTCTAATGTTCCAATAAAGGACTTTCATGAGTTACCTTTTGAAGAGGCAGCCCTAGAACTGGTATTATAAACTTCATCTGTGTTAGCTTTCCTTCTATCCATCCTCAATTTCTTTTTTTGAGACTTGGTTAAGACCGGTTGAAATTCATTTTCTCCCAGATTCCCACATGCATTATTAAAGAGAAGTCACTTCAATTTCATCCTCATCATTGCCATCCCAGAATTTACCTAGGACTCTGATATCCTTCTGAACTTATTGGTGGGAAAATAGTTACACAAATTTTTAAAACAAACTACGCAAATGGCAGCCATTGATTGGATGGAAATGGTGAAGAAAATCCGAGGGAATTTGCGTGTATACCATTTACTCTAAATATAAGATCTATTTGTTATGGATTAAAAAAAAAGTGATTTTCACATTTAATAATTTAGAGATTATCTTTTAGAAATTTTAAAGAAAAGCAGAAGTTATTTTGTGTTTGTTTACAATGATAAAAATCATTTTTTTAAAAGTAGTTAGTGGTTTTCTCCAAAAGCTAATGAAAGTAGCTTTTCATTTTAACAATAAAAATGATTTTTTTTCAAAAAATAATTCTATGAAAAGCTTAGACAAACACAATCAAACTTCTTAAAAATGATTTTTTACTTAAAAAAATATTTTTTCATCAAATAAGAGAAACGGTAAAAATGGTTGCAAACTTAACATCGTATAACTAATCCAACATTTATTTGCCCGAAATAAGAAAACATACTCAAAGTTAGCTTCCATTTGTAGGGGGGGTGTGGTGAGTCAAAGACTATGCTTAATCTCTCTGCCCGCCAATTTTCACCAAATATTTGCAACTTTTAATTGTAAATCCTTTACATTTAGCGGGGATGGCAATAGATAGGGTTTGAATAGGATATTATAATATCCGTCTCAATACCCGCGTTTGAAAAAATTATCCATACCCGAACCCTTATCCTCGTGGGTAACAACTTTAGTACCTTTATCCATCCCCAGAGGATACCTAAGTACATGACCCGTATTTTAACAGTGAAAAAACAATAAATAACAAAAGTAAGTTATAACAGTTAAAAAACGATTCAAAGGTCTTTTTAAACCTACTCACGAAACATTACAAATTGAAATATTTAAATAAATAAAAACATTCAAAAATGAATTATAGATACAACTAGGTTTAGAAAGTTAAGAATTTTTAGATTAATTTTGGTTTTAAAATTTGTATTATAGTTAATATTATATATATTAGTAATTAAATAAATAAATAAATAAATAATTATATATACATATACATATGTGCGGGTGTGAGACGGGATGGGTACCATAGTACCCGTACCCGCATCCATACCCATTCAAATTTGCAGGTAATTACTTGTACCTGGACCCTTACCCATTATGTGGGTAATTACCCTATCCATTGTGGGCAATTTTTGTGGTACCCAATGAATAGGGTACAAATTGCCATCCGTAACAGTTAGCTCTTTCTGACAAGTCATTGATTAGAAATTGATTCTACAGAAATTTATATATATATTGAAATTACATGATGTTAACCAATATGTAAATAGTAAAATTATGAGGATTTATACAAGAAACAGAGAAGTGTTTCCTGATCAAATTTTTTAAAATATGAAACAGAATGAAAAAATGTGATAATTTTAAAATTATTTCAAAAACCAAGAAATGAAAACAAAGCAAGGAGACCCTAATATTCAGAGGCTGGCATACTTGAAAAAAAACACTTAGAATATACAAAGTAAAGACTATGTAAGTAAGACGACTTCCGGGACATGCCAAAATGTAGCTTTTGCATGTGGATAATAACATCCCTATAACAAATCTCATAAAAGCTTGTTTTTAAAGTTCATCCAAACACAAAATAACTTCCGCCTTTAATAATAGTTTTTGTTTTTACTTCTACATCATAGAAGCCATTTTTTAAAACTCATCCACACGGGCCCTTAAACTTATCTCTAATAAACTGTAAGCTTTCCAAATGGGGCCTAAATGGCCACTCAGAGTTCCCAGAAACGGCAAAACATATAGTGTCAAGAACTGAAGAAGGAATTCCTCATGTTTCCACCTTTTTAAATACGGAATTTCTGACAAATTGAATTAAGAAGAAAACTAAAAGAAAAGCCCATCACCAGTTATAGAAGATAAAACAATAATATGATAGATATTTGCTTAATGATCACAGGAAAATACCAAAAAATCAATAGGCAATGACTAACAAATTTAAAATTAAGATTGCCTGGAAATGATAAACATAACTTGTAGCATACAACTAGTTAGTCTCTATTAGAACCTGAATTCCTCCCTGAGTAACTGAAACATTGGAAAGCTTCACCTTGATAGCTTCAAAAACTTCATTTTCCATCTCATCACTAGTCAGCCAGAGAGGTAAACAGTGATCAACCAAGTCCTGTCCACAACTCAAGGGTGAACCTCCCTTAAAATTCCGGGTTCTCCCAAACCTAGTAATACTTGCTAGGTTAGAATCAGAAGGCTCCTCAGCATAACACTCTAATATTTCCCTGATGGCGTCGCACCAGATTGGCCGTGCCACCTTAAGGAAGTCGTGCAACACTAGCACTGGAAGGTTCACACTTCCCAGCTCAGATTCATGGTGCCCTCCTCTCCCATGATAGTCTGACCCCCAATCTTCAAAAGCCCATAGGCATCAGCTAGGTCATTATATGCTGCACACCAAAAATTAATATGCAAGAAACAAATTTAATAAGATTTTACTTCTAGTTGTAGTTAATGAAAGAATTTCATGAAATGTAGTTGGTAAGATTCAACAATCAACAGTAAATGAATGCTACTATTGTGCATATTGTAAATTTAGATAGCCTTTAGTTTTATCAGCTAATCTATTGTTGAAAACAATTTGATGCTCTCATCCCCATGTTGGCAATGTTAATAAGTTTTTCTCTCTGAAGTGGGGCCGAAAGGCTTGCAGTGCTAAACAATTCATAGTTTCGGTTTTTTAGTAAATCTGAATAAATTATGTTTTGGTGAAGGTTGTGGTGCACCACTCACCAAAATGGTGTAGTGGTGTACCCACCCAAGTGACACTATCTGAACTGTCCAGATTGTCACTTGGATTAATTGGACTTTGACCAAAAATAATACGTGGCAATCTGGACGGTCCAGATCATGCCACTTGGGTGGTGCACCACTGCACCACTTTGGTGAGTGGTGCACCTTAGACAACACCATATATTTTATGATTGAACTTCATATGATAATCCTAAGCTATGTAATAGCATCATTTTAGTGGTTAAACAAATGAGCAAATTTTGGTATTGAGCATGTACCTGCCAGCCTTCCATCACTTCTGTAGACCTCCATCCCATGAAGGCCAGCTTCTTTTAACCTCCTGACTATGGGAACAGGATTTTTTAGCGCCCATGGATGAGCTAGTACAGCAACACCGCCAGTATCGCAAATCATTTTTATTGCTTCCTCTACCAGAGGTTCACTTCCCCTGAAATACAATTGTCATAGTATTAACCATTTATTTTCCTTAACCACGTGAATAGTTAAAACCTAATACAAGAGCAAGCAATGCAATATTACGTGGAGTACGCAGGTCCACCATCAAAAAGATATCGGGAAAAGGCTTGTCTGAGATTTTCTACATAACCTGCCTCAACCATAGCACGGGCTACATGAAGCCTCCCAGGGGCGACCCCCTTGCCTGCAATCTTGCAAACATGCTCCCACTTAAGCGGCAACTTGAGCTTGTTCAGTTTTAAGACGATGTTCTTTGCACGAAGAAAACGGCCATCCCTTATATTTGATAAAAACTTGTCCAGCTCCTCGAACCTTGATGGTCCAATGCTGCTGTAATATGCTAAAATGTGAACTGGTTCCTCTGCTTCAGAATCTCCACTGCCAGTGGATTGAATTGGCATACATCAGAAGTATGGAATAGAAAAAAGGATATTAAGCATAACTGATAAGACAATAAAGTTTACAAAAATTCCAGATCCCCCTTTCTAGAGAGAAGCAACACAAGTAACTTGAAGATTAGTGTCAATCCAATTAATAAGATCAATAACCTGTAATATTTAAAAGTTACCTAGGAGAAAATAATGTGCTAATTTCGACACCTGGGATTATCTTCATGCCATATTTCCGAGCTGATTCTACAGCCTCAGGGATGCCTGACATAGTGTCATGATCTGTCAGAGCAAGAACTTTCACCTGTTATGAGCAAGTAGTATTAATTAAAAAAGTGCCTAACACTATAACAAAGTAAATTCTATGCAAAGTTAATGCCTTAGCCAATCATCTTTCAATCATTTTGAATTAACTGGAAATCTGGAATGCAACATCAACTATGGACATTAACCATCATCTTCACTTACTTTAGAGACCTCTCCAAGGTTAACTTTTCTATCTATCAGCTTTGCTGCCATGAGTGGCCTCATTATCCTTATATAATATAATCATAGTGATAAACTATAAACTAAACATCTTAGTTCAAAATGCACATATTTCCAAGCCATGATTTATTTTTCTGATAAGAAGTAAAGCACACATGCACCTGCTAGTTTTTCAAACCAAGGAAACCTCAAATAATACATAAATATTGGTCTGATCTTTAGATTTGAGGATATTACCAAAGTTTCCGAAGTGAAAAACTAATGCAAAGGCAAAGAAAAACTGCCACAATTAATACTCATCATCTGTTAAGGAATAACCAACCTCACCAAGTCTTTCAACCAGAAACTTTTCGTTTTCTTTACTCTCATTGAAAGATAGACATGAGACTTGAGAGTAAGGGAAAAAATAATTAGGCATGCAGAGCTGTAAGATGGAAGAGAAGTGAAATAACATAACAAATCAACTGTAGATGCTACATCAAAAACCAATACAATATGTCAAAAACAACTTTTTAACTGCAAAAGGGGGAAGAAGGATTCATTTTGCTCTGTGGAACAACATAATATCATAATCATAAGTTTATAACCACCTTTTGAATTGTATTAAGAATAATGCTATAGAAAGTTGCTCATGAACAATTAATTACCATGAAAATTACCCAATAGAAAGGTTCAAACTGAAAGTTTGCCATCAGACTTTGAAGCATGAAAGCACTACTTTGAATGATTTAAAAAAAAAACAAAAACAATCTAAGCAATTCTCTAACAAAATCAAAAAAGCAAACCAAACAACAAAGTACCATTGAAACTTACGCCATTCATGTGAGCTCTCTCGACAACCTTGGAAGGGGACAAGAACCCATCACTGAATTTGGAGTGTGAATGCAATTCAAACACTACTTTCTCCCCACCTCTCCCCATAGCTTTCTGCACCCCAAAATCATCCACAACACATGAACCCAAACCAGAAGAAGGCTGATCCAAGAAAACCCATTCACTCACAAAGTTGAAAGCCAAAACCTGTTCATGGGTCATCTTTTTCTTGCTCCCACCCCTGTTCTTCTTCTTCTTCTTCTTTGTCTTGTCCTTCCCCTTCCCCTTATTATTGGAATTGCTCGTGCACTGAACAATAACGTTACCATCTCCCATCACTGGATAATTGAGCCCCTTTTTGCCCCCAAAAAGATTAAATTTTCAAGGTTTGTTAGGCCATTATTATGGTGAGATGATTAGGATACATGGCCACTACAATAGCACAAGGGAATATAAGAGAAGAGAGGTAGATGCAGATAATGGATAAAGGGTTTACTTGCTTGCTTACTTACCCTTTTAATACGATCCTGTTTAATTATTGAAAATTTGAAGTAATATCAATTTAATATTTAAAATTATCAAAATTTTAACAACATCCTTAAATAATAAATATCGATTTTTTTATTCATTTAATATCAATTAAGTTAATAATATTATTAATTCAAAATTAATTTAATCTATATAATTTTTAAAGGAAAAACTAAGTTGATTATATTTTATAACTTTAGAGATTGAAATTTTAATAATTTAAAAGATTAGATTGATATTATTTCATAATTTTGTGGATGGAATGTGAGTTCCCCCTTTTAATTAAGGGCAGGAGTCTTTATTTGTCACAGGTGTCCTCTCAGACTTTAAGGCTTTTAACCCTTTGGTGCCTATGTGGTCAGAGAGACAGGTGTCCTCAATGGTCAATTGTCTCTGCTATCTGCTGCCTTATACGGATACCCCTTTTATCCTTTTGGTTTCTGGCTTACACTTTGCCAACCTTTTATCCAGTAATAATTCATGCAATCTCCTTTTATTTTTATTTTTTTACTGTCAGTACCGACACCACATATACATACCCAAAAAGGCTTCTTTTTATTTTAAAAAAGTAAATTGTGTATATTTATATTAATTAAAATTTAACTTAATGTTTTAAAAATTGGTCAATTTGAAAAATCGAAAAGTAAAACGATTCAAAATTTAATCAATTTGATCGATGGTTGAAATAATATATATATATATATATATTATAAATATTCATTAATAAAAATATTAATCAATTTGAGAAAAAATATCAACCAACAAGTTAAATTTTAATTATTGGATCTGGATTGAAGTCTTTAACTCTCAAATAAATTTGATCAAAACTATCTTCCTTTTTATTTTAACAAAAAATCAAAGTAAAACAATTAGGAGAAAACTTAGATACAGTTTTAATGATAATGTTGGTGTTATTCTCTAATCATAACACATCATATGTATTCTTTTTCAAAAAATAACTGAAAGATAATAAATAATATGAATTAAATATTCCGTTGTAATCGGAGAACAACACCAACAACATCATTAAAATTGCATCTAAATTTTCTCGAAACAATTAACTGTCCTATTTCCAAAAATCATATAGAAACTCTTTGTATATAGAAATGGCCAATTTATGTATTTTTAAAATTTTATGATAAATTTATATTGAAAGTCTTTGTATTATTCGTAGACTAACAAAAGGAACGGTAAGAAGTTTACCGACAAAAAAAAGGAACGGTAAGAAGATAAACCTAGAAAAATTAAAAAAGAGAAACGGAGAGGATAGTAACAATACAAAGAAAGAGGAACTAGAGTTACAAGACAAGGAAGTTGAGGTAAAGGACCAAGTACCAACAGGAAAATGACCATACAATAATGTAGGGTAAAGAAAAGGTGGATGAAAATAAATATGAAAGTGCTGCAAACCACTTGATTTAGGTGGAAGAGACTTGGTATATTTTTGGATCAGAAAAAAATGATTTTGAATGTAATTATTTTGTAAAATTGATTTGGTTAGAACTGAGTTTGAAGTAAAGCGATTTATGTTTGAATGTTTTTATTTTGAAAGCAAATTTGATGTAAAAATTAGTGTAAAATTTTCAATTCAACTAAAAAACTATTTTTTGTAGCTTCTGGTCAGCATCGCTTTTGGAGGCAAAATCAATTTTACCTAACAGTAATCAAATATCTCATTTTTACTAAAATCACGTTTGACATAGAACTGAATCAAAGATTCAATTTCAATAAACCTCATTTGTTTTTAATTATTATCTACATTACATTTTTTTTTTACATTGTATTTATCCTTTTTTTTATTATTGATAAAAGTTTAGATTGGGGGAAGGTGCGTCCTCTTATAAGGTCTGCAGGGATTAGAGAATACCACCAACCATATGAAGGATTTATAGTGGAATTTACATATTATCTATCAACAAGGGAGATCTATAAATCGAACCCCTATTGACATATTTATCCTTATTTTATTCTTAATAATATTCTTTCATTGAAATTTTGTTGTCATAAACATGCACTAACATCATATTTATAAACATTTAGAATAATAATTTGATGTATGTTTACACATACGTGCACGGGGATTCAAAAAGTTAGATTTATGTGTATGTAAAAATATCAGTTGGAGGGGACACATGATCATATTCCATTATTCCGTATGCTTCAGGAAAAAAAAGGTCTCAAACCCGTTTATGTTTTTATTTGAACAGGCCACGTAAAGGAAAATTACGTTTTCTTTTGAGTCAAATACAACCATTAGAAAAATTATATGATATTTATAAATAACATTTAGATAATAATTTAATGTAATTTTACACATCCGTATAAAATACTGGGGATTCAACTAGTTAGATTTATATGTACGTAAAAACACTAGTAAGAAAAATCTTCATTTAGATGCATGATCATATCCCAAAAGATTATTCTCTTAACTAACCAGAAGGAAAATACTTCAGAAAACCAAATAAGGGTCTCACCCTTTTATGTTTTTTATTTGGACACCCAACATAGAATGAAACTTTTGTTTTCTTGAGTCAAATACAACCATTAGGATTACTTTTTTAAAGGTTTGATTTAATTATGTTTAATGCTTCGGCCATGCTTTTAGTTGATGTTACGGGAGTACCTTTGAATAAGCCTTAATTTCTTTTTGTTTTGTTTTTTTCTTTGCCCATCCCAAAAAAAAAGCTTACAAATATTTATATAGTCATTATGCGTATTCCCAAAATTTTATAGTGTATTTATCAAAAGAAAAAAAAGTTTATAGTGTCTCTCACGTGTTTCACCTTAATAGTTATTTGAACAAGTAAAGCTATGTCTTAATCGAAAGTGGGAATAACATTTCTTTTCTGTATGTCCATGAAGTTTATATTATCAATATATTTATAGAGTTTAATTGTTGTACACTGTTGTCAATATAAAGTTTTTTAACACTATCAACCAATCAGAAATTATGATTTGAATGACTTTTAAGGTGATTATGATGAGAGTCAAATATTTTTAATAATTTATCAATTTCTGATTGATTGTGGTGTAAATATTCTTTACACTATCGGTATATATCAATTAAATCCATATTTATATCCCTTACAAAATAAATTTCAATAGAAGTTAGTATAATTTAAAAAAAAAAGAAGAAGTACCAAGTGAAATTGATGAAAATTTTAGAAAAACAGTATAATTTTTCTATAAAAAAAAGGATCGCAAACCATTTTTTGTTTTTTTATTTGGACAGGCAATCAGGTGGAAACTACTGCACTGTACTTAATTTTCTTTTGATTCAAATACTGCAAAATAAATTCACAAAAAAAAAAACTATTGTAAAAAACACTGAAAAAATAAAAATATACAGCATAAAAAAGGTCATGCAGCCTGCAATCATGTTTGCAACTTCTGTGTCTTAAATTAGCTTTTAAACAAATCTAGCATCTTGCCATATACTTTCCCCATAGTGCAGTAAATTTCAAGACCTGGTTTAATATTGCAGCCTTTTTTATTCTTTGTTTGAACTTTGAACGCTGATAAATATGATATATTAGTGGCAACCCAATTGCAATGATTTTGACTACAACAACTCAACCTTTATGGCCAAAGTTTTTCACGGTGAATCTGCTCACCGGGCTTCCCTCTTCATGCTGCCTTTTCACGCTCTTCCTTTTTCCATTGTCAGCAGCTAAATTCAACCTTTGCAGTTGAACTTTGTCAGCAGTTTTTTTCAAACACTAACATTTCTTTTTTATATTATTTCAAAAAAAAAAAACATTTCTGTTTATATTTTCATACGTATAAATTACTTAGTTTTTACTGATGATAAATATCTACTTTCGTTTCTCAATTTAGTTTTAAAAAATGAATTTCTTTATTTAATCTCTGATAACCTCAGATATGATCAAAATAAATTTAATGAGAACTAATATATCGTCAAATTAATTCATAAAAAGAACTAATTTAATTGACATTTTAAGATTTCTAGAAGCTGACCCGAAACTTTTCATTTATAGATACGTTGAGAGTAAAAATTGAGTGTTTACTCTAATTATTTAGAACATATCCGCATGATACGTGCAACTTGATTCTCAATTAATTTTTCAGTGTTATTATGGGAGTCAATGTCTGGTCGTTTTTACTCTGCTTCTTTTGCTTTTCCAGCATTGTTCAGTTCCGTACATTGCAGCCACCGCCACTCAATTCCAAAAGGAAAAAAAAGAAAAGAAAGAAGAAGCTCTATGCTCTCTCCAAAAAGAAACCCATTATTATCCTCTCAGTCTTTCTCTTCCTCGTGATCAAACAAAGCTGCTCTCATTGAACCAAAAATGTATTCACCATGCTTGTCATGAATGAAATGCATATAGACATATTTCTTATTGCAATGAAACTCTGCAAGTGATGATTTTCTTTCATTTTTTGTATGGTTGGAACACATGCACGGATCTACATACATTCTAGGGGGGCCTTGGGCCCTTTCTGTAAAAAAAAAAAAAAATAGTTGTTAAGACGACGGTCTCGAAAAGAACTTTCCGTACATGTATAATGTCCAAAAATTCCATCTGGATCAAAAGTTATGATCGTTTAAAGATTTGTGGACCGTTTGAAATTTCGATCCATCGATCACTAGTACAAAATATGCTTTTCAGGTAAGGATTTAACATCGATTCTTTTCTAACCGATGTCTAAAACGAGGTGGTGACATTTTTGAAATTAATGTCAAAAGTGCTATACATCGATTCGTTTTTGTAAACCGATGTGTAAGAATAAAACAAAAATTGAAAATTGAAATTCTGCTTTACTTTAACCGATGTCTAATGTCTTTAATCAAAAACAAATTTTAAAATTGCTTTACTTTTGACATCAAGTGTTTCTGGAACTGATGTCTAATAGACCAAAACCAATATTGTTCTATTCATTCCCTCCAATATTATCATCGTTTGTGCCCTTTCTTTTATCTTGGCTTCCCTAAACCTAAACCCAAACCCTCATCGTGCGTGCCGTCGTCTTGCTCCGTCGTGCACCTTCCGGTTGCTCCGTCATTCGCCGTCCGCAGAGGTTGGAGCAACACGAAGGTGGTCCATCGTCGTGCGTGTCCGTCGTCGCCATTGCAGGTGGTCCATCTCTGCTTTCAGCAATCGCAGGTGGTCCATCTCTGTTCTGCTCTGTTCTCATTGCTTTGGTTCTCACCACTCAAGCTCCCCATCAACGCAACCCTCTTCAGTTCTCATCACATAGGTAACCCATTCTCTTCTTCCACTTCATAACTTGGGCGGTCCCTCGTTTTCTTCTCTCTCTCTCTCTCTCTCTCTTTAAAATATCACAGGTAACATGTTGAAGCGGAAGCGAAGATGAGTGAGCTTAGAAATTCTAGGTTTCTTTTTTGTTTTTGTTTTTATGTTTTTATTTTTGGAGAGTAGGGATTGTGAGCTTCGTTGGATGAAGCGGTGGGAGATTCCTTTTACCCAATTAAGGAGTTGGGTTAAATGATGATAAACTTTTATCAAAAATAAAAAATTGATGATAAACTTGCAATTGTGCATGCTCATTTGTGCTACCATAACTTGGGATCAATTTTGGTGTCCCTAGATATTATCCAGGAAGCCCCATTTGGATGATGAAATCTACAACCAGCTTGTTGAGAAAGCTAAGACAGAGGGGTATGATGTGAGCAAATTCCACAAGACTCCACAGAGTGATCCTCCACTAGAGGAAGAAGGCCCCCAAGACACCAACGCCATTTGGTGGATCAAATCCATATTTGGGAAATAGGTATGTAGTGTGGACAAAATATGATTAGGTTGAAGAGGTATTTCGTGTTATAAATAAAGAGATCCTGACCTCTAATTGCAGTAATATAATATTAGTTTGGATATCTGTAATGTACGTATTGGCTTGTTCTGTAAATAGACTAAAGTTAAAAGATATTGACTTTTGTAAAGTTGATGTTTGATGCTTTGCTTGTTAAGTTCTTACTGTTTATGTGAGAATCCAATCTTTGATACTTTACAGTGATTACCATATTGTTTACTTTTTTTTTTGGTGAATATTTTGGCTAAGCTATGTGGATCCCATGATTTATTCTATTAATCTAAGATAAGACTGCATAAAGTTGATGTGTTGAAGATTAGTGTATGGGGATTAATTCTTGTCATTTTGGAGTGCCCGAATTAGATCACGGTGCAGTGGTGCTTAAGAGGGTAAGCTGGAAAGAAAAATAAGGTGTTTATGTGCTGATTTTCACTTTTGTAATTTTCTGCGTTTAGGGATTATTTTGCGAGAAAGGAACCGAGAAGAGTGAAGTGACACAACCTCATTATCCATTCAAAGGTGAGTTTACATTTCTCTCTTCTTCTCCATACTGTTGTTTGATAACCCACGTTTGTGTGAGTTTACATAACAGTATTATTTTTCTGTTTTTATCTTACAGATCACTAACCCTCATCCACTTGGTCACTTGACTGTATAACTGTCATTGTTTACTGATTCCTTGATTGTATTAGGACTGATTACTTGGTTGTCTGTACTGTGGCATTTTGGTTGTTTTGTTGTGCTATGGAATTTTGTGCTCTTTTCTTGTTTAGCAACAGAATGACTTTCTAGATATGTTATCAGCTGAATCGAATTTTACATATGCTTGTGGCTATGAGCATGTTTATCGTTTGCTTCTAGTGAGGTATCTTTCATAATTTACTATGCCAAAATTTTATTTACAAGAAATAGTATGAATGTGACATTTTACATATGCTTGTGGCTATGAGATTGTTTTGGTCCCTCTAGTTCCTCAAGGTAATTTATGACTTTGTTATCTTTTGATTTATATGTATAAAAGGATGCAATCTACAATATCAACATATAATATCATATTAGAATAAGGTGTTTTGACTTGCTTTTTGAAACGTATAGTTTAAGACCAGGACTTTTCTTATATATAGGCATATACATAACATGCATCAATTTTATTTAAAGATGTTTCAAAATATTTCAGGTAAAACAATGCCTTATGGCTGCCAGTAACTCCCATTTCTTAATGGCATAACTTAAATTATTTTAAGGAAGAAACTATAGGATCTTGTTCAAGTGGTTGCCGTTTAGTGACATGGTACATAACTTAAAACAATGCAAGTGCTATTGAAATGCATGAAATTATATTGCATTATTGTAAAAGCTACACCGATGATGATGGAGAAAGCTTATTTGTACTTTGTTTTAATTAATCGCCAAGTTTTATCATGGGGGGATCCTGATTGGTGCACCGGTGACCTTATTAGTGTTAAGCCACAATTAAAGCCAAGTTACTGGCAAGCAAGTTTTGTCCCCCACTTTTCATCCTCCAATCTTTGGTTGAGATAAACACGTTTGGAAGTACATTTGTATATCATTTTTTATTTTAAATTTCTTTTGTACTTAACCATATTTATATATTTACCGACAAGCATTAACCATATTCTTTTGAGAGAAATCATGCTAAAATTATGACATCCCTCATATAGGATGACTTAGAAAGATTATCATTAAACATGCAAAAGTTTGAAGTTAGAAATGGTGGTATTTGCATACATCATTTCCCTAAACCATACTAACTCAATCCTACGAAGTTATTGTTGTAGCTATGGATCGCGGTTGGATGAATGCTAGACGGACAAGTGATGAGTATGAGAATGGAGTGGAAGCTTTTCTACAATTTGCTAAAAAGAAATCTTCCCGATAGTAGTAATGGAAAGTTTTATTGTCCTTGTGTTAATTGTTTGAATGAGAGACGACTAGAAGGCGAGGAGATACGGGAGCATCTTATTTGTGAGGGGATTTGCAAGAGTTATACAATATGGATATGGCATGATGAATCGTTAGGCAGGTCAAGGGTGTCTCAAAGAGAGGAAGTTGATGACGTAGATATGGACGATCGACTAGAGGACATGATCCGTGATATTGGGCAAGAGTCTTTTCAGCGAGCACATGTGTACGACACTTTGTGCAGTGATGCAGATGCACTAATTTCACACGGTTGACAGCGGTGTTAAGATTGATCAACGTGAAGGCGAGAAATGGGTGGAGTGATAAAATCTCCACCGAATTGCTTGATTTGTTGAAAGACATGCTTCCAGAAGGTAACACATTACCATCCCGTAACTATGAGGCGAAGAAGATATTGTGCCCGATGGGTATGAGTATAAGAAAATACATGCATGCCCCAAAGATTCCATATTGTACAGGAAAGAGTTTGAAGAGATGCACGAATGTCCCAGGTGTGGGGTATCACGCTACAAAGTGAAGGATGGCGATTCTAGTTATGATGTGGGCGTAAAAGGTCCTCCTACGAAGGTGTTATGGTATCTTCCAATAGTTCCGAGGTTCAAGCGATTGTTCGCTAAAGTAAATGACGCAAAGAACATTAGATGGCATGCAGATGAGAGGAAATGTGATGGACAGCTTCGCCATCCGGCTGATTCTTTGCAATGGAAGAGAATTGATAGTTTGTTTCGGATTTTCGGCAATGAGCCCTGAAACCTTAGGCTTGGACTTGCTACGGATGGAATGAATTCGTATGGTAACTTAAGTAGTATTCATAGTTCATGACCTGTTCTCCTGGTAATCTACAACCTACCTCCTTAGTTGTGCACGAAGCGCAAATAAATTGTTATCTATGATGATTTCGGGCCCAAAACAACCAGGAAATGACATAGATGTTTATCTAAGTCCCTTGATTGAAGACTTACGAATGTTGTGGGATGAAGGTGTTGATGTGATTGACGGGTACTGCCATGAGACTTTCAAGATGCGTGCCATGTTATTTTGCACCATCAATGACTTTCCAAAGATCTGGGAACTTGTGCGGGTATAATGTTAAGGGGCATAAAGCATGCCCTATATGTGAAGAAGGCACATGCTACCATCAACTACAACATGGAAGGAAGACAATTTACCTTGGGCATCGGAGATTTCTCGGATCTAATCACCCTTATTGTAGATTGAGAAAAGCTTTCAATGGACTTAGGATAATTAAATTGCTCAGACGGCCTTAACTGGAGAGCAAGTTTCTCAACAGGTGAAGGACATCAATGTTATCTACGGGAAGACCCAAAAGAAGGTTACTGAGAAAAAAATTGGAAGAAAAGGTCGATCTTCTTTGATCTTCCATGCTGGTGCAAGCTTGATGTAAGACATTGTATTGATGTGATGCATATTGAGAAAAATGTGTGTGATAGTGTAATCAGAATGCTTCTCAACATTCAGGGCAAGACAAAAGATGGTGTGAATGCTCGTCTGGATCTAGTTGATATGGGTATACGAGAGCAGTTAGCTCCACAGTCAGTAGGTGGTAAGAAGACTTATTTACCCCTGACATGTCATACTTTATCAAAAAAAAGAAAAGAAGTTTCTGTGAGTGTCTATGAGGCGTCAAAGTGCCACAAGGTTACTCTTCAAATGTCAAGAGGCTTGTCTCAATGAAATATCTCAAATTAGATGGCTTAAAGTCTCATGATTGCCACGTCTTGATGCAAGACTAGTATTCTTATTTAGGATTGGGACCATGTGCCGGAGAGTGCGAAGGATCAGATATGGGATAGCATCATGGTATCTATACTTTTAATGTCTTTGTTTGTATTTATTTTATTTAACCATATTAATATCATACACTAATTTCTCCATTTTGTTGTGTAATATAGCTCACCTTTGAAGTGCCCAATACCGGCGTACGAGGAGGACATGGATAAAGTATGCGAGTGAGCGTTGGAGGCAATTTAAGGCGAAGTGGGCGGATACTACATATTTGGGCAGCGTGACAAGTCCCCACTTGAAACATACTCATTTCTTGACCAGGAGACTTGGGATCGTTTTGTTAAGTCCCGACATGAGCCCTCCCACCAGGTTAACTTAATTGAGTCATCTGTTAATTTAATTAATTTTATTAATTTACGTAATACGATTGTCTGTCATTTATAACAGGTGAAAAGGAAAAGGTGCAAGACATCCAGAAAAATAATGTCTACCCCCATGTCATGGCTCGTGCAAGATATGATGGTCTTAATATAAAAATGATGGAAGAGGAAAAGAAAAGATTCCAAGAAGAAGCATCTCAGGTGATCCTAATTTGAAAACCCACCAGAAGTTGTTCATCCACCTCCAGCCCCACGCCATAAGTCATGGAAGAGAGCCCGGCTAAGAAAATCGGTACAATATACAACAGAGGAGACACGTCGGGTAGCTGAGAATATTGTAAGTTTATTTTGAATTCTAATTGTAATCTTAAGAATCTTATCCATTGTCTTACACAAATTAATGTGACATTCTATATGTTGTAGGATTCCTTGGACGAAGCAGGCCACTCAAGGAAGTTTTGTGCCTAAAGGGACGCAAAGATATTTTGGCTCACTGCGATTGGTAAGCCGGAGACCACCCTGGCCGTGTCATTGGTGTTGGATGGGGCATTGGCATTCGCCAATATCATGATTCATGTTCACACCATCGCCCCGGGGAAGATGTAGATCGAGAACAGCTAAAACGGGAGATTGCAGATGAGCTTAGACGAGAGATTGCCCAGAAGATGCAAACTTTTGCTATTTCCTAGCAAAATACTGGTGTCTCACCCTCTGTTCGTGTGAGAACCAAGGGGTCATACGATCCTCCTCATCAGTCTGATGACATGGAGGAGGATCCTGACATGTGTGAGCTGTATGTTGATGATAATCATGACCACTTAGTGGCATTTAGGAGGGTACATAACTTGGGAAATACCTTACACAACCGGACATTAGGAGATGATGAGGTGAGGGTGGTGGTTGAAGATATTCGAGATGCTGATGCTCGAGTCCTTGTGCCCACTGAGGATGTTCAAATAGTAGGCCAGGCCCTCGGTAATTTCATCTCTTGGCCGAGAAGACTTCTGAGGTTTTTTGTTTTAACCAAGGTATTCAATTACTTGTATTTTTTTATATTTACAATTGAAATAATTTAATTGTGTTTATTAATGCTTTTTTTTGTTGTTTAGGATTTTGAAAAGGATGTTCCACCTAAAAAGTCTCATCTGGGAAGACCTGTGAAGTCTTCTTCTGGCAAGGTATTCATATAATCATTCAATTACTTACAATTGAATTAACTTAACCGTGTTCACTAATGTTTTATCTTTGTTGATTAGGGTATCGACGAGGGGGACCACTCTGATGCTCTTGAACGTCTGGCTATAGTGACCGTGAAACTTGCGAAGAATCTGGCTTCCATAGAGTTGGAACGCGATGGCAGGTCTGGTCAACCTTTCAATCTCCCCGCAAGGGACTTTATGGAGATAGATTTTGATGGTGAAAAGGTTTGCTGGTCGTGCGTCTCATTATGGTGCACGTAAGTACATTTTTTATTTGTAGTTTAACTAAATAAGTTTTCAAGTACTATTGTAATTAACATGTTTTTTCAATGTATTAGATATTTGCATCGCCAATGTATTGTTAGGGGCAACCTCTATATTGATGGATTCATTGACCCTGGCCTCATTGAGGGTGAGACACTTCCCCCAGATGAGATTACTGCGAGCATGCGGCACATGCTTGGTCGAGGCAACAAACAATGTTATCTAGCACCTTGCCTCAAGAGGTAAGTACAAGTATAAAAGTGATTTATAATTATCTGTGACTTGTCACTAACTGTTCCCAATTGCAGTGAACATTGGCAATTATTGGTCTTATGTCCTAGTTCGAATGTTGTGGTGCTCTTTTGTTCGTTGGGAAGAAGAGCGACGAAGGAACTCAAGGTCATTGTTGAAACGTAAGCTTTTAATTTTCTTATTTAGTACTGCATTTGTTTTATTAATTACTCGAAAATCTGTAACATACTTTAAGTGTATATTTTCTTATGATAGATCTATGGACACATGTCTCATGTTAGATGGTACTCGGCCTAGGCCTATTAAGTGGATTTTCCCTAACGTAAGTATTTTATTAGTACCCGAGATTCAATTTCAATTTACAATACAGTTAATGTTAAGTGTTTACTCATTATATTCAAATCGGGTTCATTTGTAGTCTCATAGGTAACGTGGCTCATGGGAGTGCGGCTACTATGTTATGAAGTGGATGCTCGACATTATATCCGACGGAATTACTGAAGGATGGATGATGGTAAGTAATAGAATTTGTAATAAGTTATATATTAATTATGTTTTGTTTTAGTCTGATTATCTGTAATGTTTAATTTATCTTATGTTACATGCAGATATTCGACACTCGGGCTCTACTATCTAAAGAGGACATTATGGACATAAAGAAGCGTTGGGCAACCTTCTTTCTAGAGTTGACTTGGAATTAATGGGTGATCATATACTCATCTATGTGTAGTTTCTTTGGTGTCATATTATTTAGTTTGAATTTATGACATTCTATGTATTTAGTTAAGATTTTTAGATGTAAACTTTTGCGTTGGCTTTCTTTGCGCGCGTAATCAAAATTATACTTTTGCATAATTGATCAATATAGGACTTGAATGAAATTTTGGTTATAAGGGATTCTGTTGAGAATATTTAGTTCCTGTTTATTGGGATTTTGGCTGTACAAATAAAATAGGGAAAGAATTGTAACCGGTGTAGGCCTGATTTTAAAAAATAATAAAGAACTTTCAACATCGGTTATTAATAAAAACCGATGTTGAAAGTTTACTTTAGACATCGGTATATAAAGGAACCGATGTGTAAAGTGATTTTCAACAGAGTTAGGAAACGATGAAAGTTCACTTCAGACATCGGTTAAAATGTTAACCGATGTCTAAAGTACACTTTCAACATCGATTTTGGCCATCAACTGATGTGTAAAGTTATTTTCAAAAGAGTTAGAAAATAACATCGGTTAAAATTTTAACCGATGTTTAAAGCGTACTTTCAACATCGGTTCATAGCCGATGTCTAACACCAGCACATACAACATCGCCTGTATACACATCGGTTCAAACACTAGTGCAAAATATACTTTTAACATCGGGGTTTTAACAAAGGAGGCGGTGACATTTTTGAAATTAAATTGAAAACTTTTAACATCGGTTCTAAAATAAACCCATGTTATAAAGGTTTTATCATCGGTTTTTATAAACCCCATGTTGAAAATTGAACCAAAAATAAAATTTTAAAAATGCATAAGTTAACACATCAGTTTTTTTATAACCGATGTGGAAATGTTTATGTTTTAACATCGGTTTATTAAATACCGATGTGGAAAAGGTAATAAAAATTGATAAAAAATAAATTAATATCTCAACATTTAACATCGGTTTTAATTATAACCGATGTGGAAAACCTTTTAACATCGGTTTTAATGATAACCAATGTGTATTGTCCATCTGTCATTTTTAGTTCCCTCACCCTCCTTTTCATTTTTCGCGTTGCTAAGAAACCTTTGACCCAGAAAACCCCTCTTGCATGCCCGTGCTCACTCTCCCTCCCAAAAAACCCCATTCCTCACCTCCATTGCCACGAAAACAAGACGCTGCCGCCGCCCTCCACTCAGTATGCAAGGGAGGAAGACGTCGTCCTACGACCTCGCCCCATTACCATGAAAATAGGTCACACACACACACACACACACACACACTCTCACTCTCTTTTTCTCTCTCTCAACCCTGAAATACATTTAGCGTAAATGGGAGTATTTGGCCATGAAGGGTGGGGGTTCTAACCACTTTCTTTTGTTTCCTTCGAAAGCTCAAAAAGATATGGAAACTGTAATGCTCACACCCTCATAACCTCTGTTCCTTACTCGCTCCGCCGCGTCACCATCTACGGCTTGGGAGGACCACTGCGTCACCTCAGCCACGAAGTTCGCTATTCTTCGTTTGCTCCTCCGTGTCGCTGCCGTGACCCTAGACTGTATCCTCTACTTGAAGTGCAAGGTCTTCTCATACCCTATCCCTAATACCCTTTCCATTTATTTTATGTGTTGAATAATTGCCACACTGCACAGAGAGTTTGTTTTTGTTTTGCTTGCATTTTCATTCATAATTTGTGATGGACTATCTGCATATTTTTGTGTTTATTTGAGTTTTCAAGGAAAGTGGTATAATTTAACTTTAGCCAGGCGCTAGGTGATGATGGTTTGGAATGTAGGTGGGGGTGAGAAAGCCCCATTTTACAGTATTAACCAAAACATTAAAGGAATTTAAGTGAGCATTTTATTTGGACTAATGTATTTTGTGTTTGTGGTTTAACTTATTTTCTTCACAAGCATACCTGATTGAAGGTAAATTGTTATTGAAGTGGATCAGATTTTTTGTTTTCTGGTTAAAAAAGTTTGTGCCATCACTGTTATGTCTTTTATTAGGAAAAAAAATCAACATTGTGTGTGTCCTATTAGTTTATGGTTTGGTCGCAGTGTTGTGTCTCCAGAATTACCTACACAATGCAGCTATGATCCCATTGAGTTAAAGCGTTATTTCTTTCCATGGAGGATATTTGTTAAGCTGGATTTCTTGCTGGGGATATATTTTGTCTTTAAGATTTTACTGTTGATCGAGTATGATATAATTTAAAAAGGAGTTGTCTTTGATAGTTATCAATATAATTTTAAAAGGTCTTCTTATAATTGAGGATGCTGGATAATGATCTAGTGTGAGAATTTTGCAGTTATGTTTAGCTTGCTGTCATTTATCTGGTTGAGATTTATAAGATAAGTTTTGCCTCATTAAGTGACTGAAAGTAATATAAATGTTAGCTGATTAAGTTGGACCGGTTTTATGTTAGGTTTAGGTAGGATATGATTGATTAGTCTATATGTTTTGCTTGCCTGCCATGTTAAATATCAAGAGACTAAAACTTACAATTCCAATTTTTTTTCAAGAGTTATAGATTTAAATGCATGGGAGTGAGAGCAATACTAACACACCTAACTCAAACATTCCAGACTTCATTTTGATCATCTTCCCCATAAAATTTTGAGCTCTAGATTTCATTTATCATTCTACCTGCTAAATCATTTATATGTGTATACAGCCTTATATGTGTTCGTCAACTTGGATTTTCTACTGTAAGCTCAGCTATTTCTTATATGTATGTGTGTGCTTTATCTCTGTCATAGTTCTTCTGTATTTATGCTTCTATACTGATCAAGCTACATAATTGTTGTTGTGAACTTGTTGTTCTGGTCTTGTTATGAAAATATTCACAAAGTGCTTCTCTTTTTGTATAGGTACACTTGCTGTTATTGAAACTATTACGGTACAAGTTAGAAGCGGAATATTAAGCAGAATATTCATTATTCATTACAGTTTCCGGCTGAGTGTTCTTCCCACACCCGATAAGCTTTCTCCTCTCCATTTTTCACGTTTGGTTTTTGTTTGCATTGTACTTGGGGATTGGAGTGTTTTATTATTTTTCTTAATGTTAATTAATTAGTAAAGCCTTAGTTTCCCGTTTGAGATGCAATACTAATAAGCACACATGTACGTGCTTAAGGTACCGTTCATTGTATTGGATTTTGAATTGTCCAAAGTTGGACAATTTGGGAAAAAACTTTTTCTTCATTCAGTTAAAATAGTTATTCATTGATTCTCATGTTATATACTTGATGAAAGTTCGGATTGATACATTTCCTTTCATTCTCCGGGTGCATACTTTATCGTGGTGGATGACATCGCATTCAAGTCGTGTACATCGGAGGCCGAAGGGAAATCTTGCTGAAATTTTGTCGAAGTATGAGCATGAGAGTTAAGGACTAACTGTTAACCGAATGTTGAAAAAGTTTCTTCTCGAATGGGATAGGGCCATACCCTGTCATAAGAAGTAGTTGATGAAGATCTTGGACTAAGTACGAAGTTATTGGTTTTAGTCATGGATCGCGGTTGGATGAATGCTAGATGGACAAGTGATGAGTATGAGAATGGAGTGGAAGATTTTCTACAATTTGCAAAAACAAATGCTCCTGATAGTGGTAACGGAAGGTTTTGTTGTCCTTGTGTTAACTATTTGAATGAGAGACGACTAGAAGCTGAGGAGATACGGGAGTATCTTATTTGTGAGGGGATTTGTAAGAGTTATACAATATGGATATGTCATGGTGAATCGTTAGACAGGCTGAGGGTGTTGCATAGAGAGGAAGTTGATGACATGGATATGGACGATGGACTTGAGGACGTGATTCGTGATGTTGGGCAAGAGTCTTTTCGACGAGCACATGTGTATGATACGTTGTGCAGTGATACAGAAGTGGCTTTGTATCCTGGGTGCACTAATTTCACACAGTTGTCAGCGGTGTTAAGATTGTTCAATGTGAAGGCGAGACATGAGTGGAGCGATAAAAGCTTTACCGAATTGCTTGAGTTGTTGAAAGACATGCTTCCAGAAGGTAACACATTACCGTCCCGAAACTATGAGGCGAAGAAGATATTGTGTCCGATGGATATGGAGTATAAGAAAATACACGCTTGCCCCAATGATTGCATATTGTACAGGAAAGAGTTTGAAGAGATGCACGAGTACCCTAGGTGTGGGGTATCATGCTACAAAGTGAAGGATGGTAATTCTAGTTGTGATGCGGTCACCAAGGGTCCTCCTGCGAAGGTGTTATGGTATCTTCCTGTAATTCCGCGGTTCAAGCGATTGTTTGCTAATGAAAAGGATGCAAAGAATATTAGATGACATGCAGATGATAGGAAATGTGATGGACAACTTCGTCATCCGGTTGATTCTTTGCAATGGAAGAGAATTGATAGTTTGTTTTCGGAGTTTGGCAATGAGCCTTGAAACCTCAGGCTTGGACTTGCTACCGTTGGAATGAATCCATATGGAAACTTTAGTAGTATTCATAGTTCATGACCTATTCTCCCGGTAATTTACAACTTGTCTCCTTGGTTGTGCATGAAGCTTAAATACATTATGTTAAGTATGATGATTTCGGGTCCAAAACAACCAGTAAATGATATTGATGTTTATCTGAGTCCCTTGATTGAAGACTTGAGAATGTTGTGGGATGAAGGCGTTGATGTGATCGATGGGTATTGCCTTGAGACTTTCAGATTGCGTGCCATATTATTTTGTACCATCAATGACTTTCCAGCATACGGGAACCTGTGCGGGTATAGTGTTAAAGGGCATAAAGCATGTCCAATATGTGAAGAAGGCACATGTCACCATCAACTGCAACATGGAAGGAATACAGTTTACCTTGGGCATCGGAGATTTCTCCAGCGTAATCATCCTTATCGTAGGTTGAGGAAAGCTTTCAATGGACTTCTGGAGAATGAAATTGCTCCGGTGGCCTTGACTGGAGACCAAGTTTATGAACGGGTGAAGAACACTAATATTATCTATGGGAAGACCTATAAGAAGGCTACTGAGAAGAATATATGGAAGAAGAGGTCGATCCTCTTTGATCTTCCATACTGGTGCAAGCTTGATGTAAGACATTGTATTGATGTGATGCATATGGAGAAAAATGTGTGTGATAGTATAATTGGAATGCTTCTCAACATTCAAGGCATGACAAAGGATGGTGTGAATGCCAAATGCGGATCTAGTTGCGATGGGTATACGAGCGGTTAACTCCACATAAAGTGGGGGATAAGAAGACTTATTTGTCCTCAGCATGTCATACTTTATCAAAAAAAGAGAAAAAAAGTTTCTGTGAATGTCTACGGGGAGTCAAAGTGCCACAGGGTTACTCTTCAAATATCAAGAGACTCGTCTCAATGAAAGATCTCAAATTAGTTGGCTTAAAGTCTCATGATTGCCATGTCTTGATGCAGTAACTACTACTGGTGGCCATTCGTGACATCTTGCCTAAAAAAGTCAGACATGCCATTACTAGGTTATGCTTATTCTTCAATGCTATATGTAGCAAGGTCATTGACACTAAAAAGTTGGATGACTTGGAAAATGAGGTAACCATTATCTTGTGCCAATTGGAGATGTATTTTCCACCTTCATCCAGTGAGGGAGATTAGATTGTGTGGCTCCGTTTATACAGGTTGTCAACATGGAGGCTGAGACAGCTTTGGTAAGGTTGGAACATGATGCCAGGCCAGGTGACGATCTGTATATCCCAAAGAAGGAAATTATGGAGATGGTGCTCAATCGTGAAATGGCTAGTGCTGCACATATCTCGTTATGGTGCACGTAAGTACATTTTATTTGTAAGTTAAGTAATTAAATTTTAAATACTATGATAATTAACATGTTTTATCAATATATTAGGTATCTGCATCGCATGTTAGTTGATCAGGGCAACCACACCCTTTATGGGTTCATTGACCCCGTGCTCATTCAGGGTGATGGTCTCCTAACATCAGAAGACCCGATTGCCACCATACGTGATATGCTTGCCCGAGATGATCATCAGTTCTACCTTGCGCCTTATCTCAATAAGTAAGTACCAGTTATTTAATTATAACGTACTATATATGACTTAGTTACTACTTGTTCCACAAATCACAGTAAACATTGGCAATTGTTGATCTTGTTCCCTCGGTTGAATGTCGTGGTCTTTTTCTGCTTGATGGGAAATAAGCCGGCGAAGCAACTGAAGATCATCATGGAAACATAAGGATGCGTTGGACAACTTTCTTTCTTGAAGTGTACCAACCATAGTTTGTATGTAGTTAGTTTATAAACGCATCATGTACTAGCTATAGTGTACTTTTGACTGATATATGTTTTGACATGAAATCTATAATATATCATATGTAGCTTTTTGGTTTCTAATTATCTTTGTTGTCTGAATGTAATTGAATATATTTATTGTTTATAATATTTTAATTTAGTATGTTTTGGTTGTACAAAAGTGATTGTGTTGAGAATACTTAGATTCTGTATTGATATGGATTACTTGATTACTGAAACAGGGGGAATGACTGTCACTACTGTAAAGGAGGGTTTTTTTTTTAAAAAAAAACTTTTACATTGGTTATTTTTAAAACCGATGTGAAATGTTGGTTTCCACATGGGTTTTTAAAATAACTGATGTGGAAAGTGGGGTTACCACATCGGTTTTTGAGAAACCGATGTAAAAATCTTGAACATGATTTATTGTCTTGCTGAAATAGAATTTTTGACATCGGTTTTAAAACCGATGTGAAAAGTGACAATAAACCACATCGGCAGTTTCAACATCAGTTTGAAAACCGATGTGAAAAGCAAAAAAAAATCGATGTGAAATTCTTTTTCTGCACTAGTGAAAAACCGATGTTAAAACCCAAAATTAACCGATGTTAAAAGTGTTTTCTGCACTAGTGGATTATGTCCAAAAAGTCATCAACGGCACCCACCCAATGCATATTGGATGTGTCTTGAGCCCTAGTGTTGGATGCAAGTGTCAAAGGATGAGGGTCTACTTTGGATGGCTAAATTATAATATATATTGATAGATTACTAATATAATTAACAGTATGAAATAAATAATTATGAATATTTTATATGAAATTTGATGTGTATATATTACTTGGCCCCACCTATCATTCAAGTGCTCCATCCCGTTGGGACTCTGGTTTTCTAGCAAAACAGTTAAATAAATTCATCAATCTTGAGTTCTACGCGCATGTTTGAATTTACGAGACTCTGCAAACGTCGGTTTGAACGAAAGCAACAAGTTTAACAAATTCCGAAGTGTGTTTTTAGGTTGAAATATAAATTCAAACACACCCTATAATCTGCATTATGCAGAAACCGATGGCGGATGTTTAGTTAAATTTTTGGGGTGACCAAATAATACAATTAATTTTAAATAAAATTGTTACAACATACATATTTTGAAAGAATTATATCATTTCTTTTTGTCCTTTCATCAACGACTATGTATCAGTGAATTAATTTGAAACAAATATCCAAGTTTCCTTTTTTCTTGAATAGTTGAATTTCGTAAAGGTGCTGCATTCGACGGAGCCAGACTTAAATGATAAAAGGATCAACTATACAAATTAAAGTTCATTCAATATATACAGGCATCAAATTTCATATAAAATATTCATAATTATTTGTTTCACAACATTAGTTACATTAGTAAACTACCAATATACATGAAAATATAGCCACCCAAAGTAGACCCTCATCCCTCGACACTTGCATTCAATACAAGGGTTCAACACTCATCCAACACGCCTTGGGTGTGTATCGTTAATGAGTTTTTGTACATGGCAGGTAATGAAAACCCAAACGATTTACAAATCTTTGAACGGTCATAACTTTTGATCCGGATTGAATTTTTGGATATATTATATATGCATTGAAACCACTTTTCGATACCATTATCCTAACAACTAGTTTTTCAACAGCATGGATTAATGCTCCTCCTAAAATGCATGTAGATCGGTCACGGGTGCTGCCCATGTTTTTAATTAAGCAACATCTACCTTTCATTATTAGTTTGATTGTTTTAGGCCTCAGTCATATTTAGCATGCAAGAAGCAATAGCATGCAAATAAAACTTTGGGGTGGTCGTGGCCATCCTATGTCAGCAGAAACCGTGTATGTATTATTTAAGCATTTTGTTTTTTCCCCAGTTTAGTGAAAACCCAATTTCTAGGTTGGGCCGGTGGGGGTTTAGTGCTGCCTTTGCTTTATTTCTTTCTTTCTTTTTTTTTTTCCTTTTTGGATGATGAGAGAAACAATTATTGATTTATTTCTTTATTAAGCACAAGAAGTGGCAAAACAAACTAAGGAATGTTGGTCCAGTTGATAAGAATTTACCTTATAACTCATAAGATTGTGAGTTCAAATCCTACTATCGATGTGACGATCTTGTTGGTGGATAATCTATAAATAAGTACTCTTTAAACCTTGAGACCTACCCTGACTCTGATAAATCCTCAAGATCCAACTCACTAAACTTTCTATAAAAAAAAAAAAAAAAGTGCCAAAGCAAGGGAGAAAAGAACTACAACGATCTTATGTATAAATAGGTTTTTTCTCCTGTTATGTATTCTGCATTAGACTGGATTAATGCTAGTAAGGCATCTAGCTCCTATGTTTACGTACTATGCTCAGTAAAGTATGCTGAATCAGATCTCCTTAATGTGTCAATAAAATACTAGACTTCCAGGGCATTTTGGAGTGTATCAGGGTTGCAAATAGCATGCAAGACACACTCACACATAAGAGCACCCAATTGACCAATTTGTGCAACTCCTATTATAGCATCTCATCATCATGTCAGGGTAGGCACATATATGCAGGCACTGGCTATAGAATGGAAGGGAACATCTTAGTATCCTACAGGTTATAACCTGCAGTTGTTCATAGATGAAGGATAATAGGACATTAATTATTGCAACCTCTTTCATTGCTGGTACATGACAGGAGTTAGTTGCTTGTGAGATTTTGGAGGCTCAGTCTGCACCTGATCAGTATTGATCATATCTGCTTTGTTTCATGTGAAATTTTGTTTGTATGTGATCGAGACCAGTTATTAAATACAGTACTATATATTGAAAACTCTGGCTAAAAAGCTGTAGATTAATTAAATTTAGGAAATATATTTTGTAACATTAAATAGATATCATATAATATATATTTTTTGCTTTTTATATTATATTTTTGAAAGAACAATGCTAGCATAGATTCTCCGTTACATTCCTCTTAACACATCTTTTGTTATTGGGGTAAATTTCATATGGGACCATATGTTTTAGTGGCTCTCACATTAAATCCATTTAATAATAGAAAGTATGTTGAAGATTAGTGTGGTAAAAAATGTGTTTTAACATTTTTCATACCTATATATAAAAATAAAAATATATATACAATATTAAGATATTAAGTAGCATAACTCTTTAATTTAAAAGTAAAGATATTTGAACATCTTGTATAAACATCATAGAGCTTATGAGTGTCTTGGGATGATGAAATACATTATTAGAAAGAAGAAAACAATAAACAAGTTGAAATAAGTATTTTTATACGGTGTTCGTAATAATTTAAACATTAGTGGTAATAATTTCTGTGTAATATTATTTGAACAACTAATTTTGACAACTGAAACCGTATAAACCTTAAAAATGTTTTTTTTTTACTATTTTATTTTACACCAACTGATTCAACTAAAAGAAGGAAAGATACTGTATTGATACATTTTGGTCACCAAATAACGCCACTCAATTTCTATTTCACAGTTCTGCACTTCTGCTCGAGTAGAGTATTGCTTTAGCCGTTGGGAGTCCTGGCATTGGCATGCAAATATCCACAATAATAAATGCTTTAGCTCCACACATTTTTGTAGTAATAAATGACAAATCTGATGATAATAATATTTGGTAAAATAAATGTACCATATAAACAACCAACAACAAAATATGTAGCTCAGAAGCCCACCTAATGTAAAATAATTTTTATTTGAAAAATTCCATGATACCTTTGATTTAAGTTTGCTCGGTTGGTAATATTAATTGATCAATTCAAAATGTTAAAGTTATAAACAGAGATGCACTTAATTACTGCAAAAACCATAAGACCTCAATTTATGTGCAGGCCTGGCTAAGGCGTGAATATTGGAGGGAACGGAAGATTTTAGTGCCCTCTGGGTTAGAGCGTGCCTCTGTTCAAAGATGGAGGGTAATAATAAGAAGAACAATACTAACATCACACTATTAAATACACTCTCTATTATTAGTTGGATTTTAGGTAGGATAATATGTTTTACATGAAATCCATCAAATAATAGAGAGAATGTTGAGTAGGAGTATGATAAAAAGTATGATAGTAACATTTTTCTAATAAGAAATTATTGCAAGCACTTTTTTGGAATTTGACAGGAGTTAGTTGCATGTGAAGATTTGGAAGTCAGTCTGCATGCGCACCTGATCTGTATTGATCATATCAGCTTTGTTTCATGGGAAAATTTGTTTGCAAGGAGAGTGGGATTTGCTATTACGTAAGTGCTTCGGCCACTCCCACACCACCGCTTTCAAATTAGATGTTTGATCATTGTAGACTAAAATTGATTACGCCAACAAAAACGATTGACTAGAAGTTATAAAAATATTGTTTTTGAATTGAGTTAAAAATTTTATATTAAGTTTTATATTAAACCTGCTTTTAAAATAAAAACATTCAAACATAAATCACTCTACTTCAAACTCAATTATAAAGAAATCAATTTTACAAAATAATTACATTTAAAATCACTTGTCAAATGATCATCCAAACACACACTAAACATTTAAATAGTTATGGGTTGACCACTCCTTATACTTCATTCAATATATATCTTATAAAAAAATGGATCCTACTAGCGGGTGATCTAAGAATATTATTTAATGATTCCAAACAAGGTAATTATTAATTGAAAAACTAAGCATATTCATTTTCGATATAAATTTTTTTTTTTGACAAAAGAAAAGTTAAGCAATTTCATTAATAATGGAGAACGCAATACACACTGCAAAAAAAGAGGAATTTCCGACGGACAAAACCGGTAGGAAATGAAGTAAAGCCGTCGGAAAACGGCATTACCAGCGGACCTAGTTCCGTCGGAAATAGGCACGTAAGAAAGCCTTTCCGTCGGATATGGGTCGTACGTCGGAAATTTCCGATGACTTTGTCCGTCGGAAACCTTGTCACACGGAGCCCCTAATTACCGACGGAAATTCCATCGGTAAATGTCTGTTGAAGTTACCGACGGAACCTTCCGTCGAAAAATCTAACCAACAGTTACCCACGGAAATGTTCGTCGGAAAGAAGGTTTATTTTTTATTTTTTTAATTTGAATTTTTTAAATTTTTTTATATTAATAATGAATTATTAATTATTTTTATTAAATTTTATATTTTGAATATTAATTATTATATTTTATTTATTAATTATTATTATATTTTATTTCAATTAATTATAATTTAATTATTGTTATATTTTATTTATGAATTATTATTATATTTTATTTTAATTAATTATTTTTATATTATTAATTAAAAAACAAAAATTGAAATTACAAATAAAATTTTAAAAGTAATTAAATTAAAATTAATTTAAAATAAAAACAAACTCAACATATAATCCATAAATAAAATATCTGTCTAGCTACAAAACTCTACTACACCTATAACTATCCTAATACCCATCACCATAATATCCGTTATCGTCGTCCTGTCGGGGGGAGTCTGTCGGCGACGGATGACCATCGAGCTGCGGCCCACAAGACAGACCGGCATCATGAGACTATGGTGGTGGATCGGTAGAAGTAGTGGAGGGCTGGGGCTTAGTGGCATGGAGGACCCCCTGCAGAGCGCTGCGCCTGTCTGGTGGGAGGAAATCGAGCACATCGGTCATGACCGTAGAGAACGTCTCCATCTGTTGCATGATGCACTCGTTCGTCTCCCTCTGCTGCTGCATGAGTCACCGGCAAGTGTACCGGGTCGTCGTAAGTAATAAAACACGGTAAGTAATTACCGAGGTCGGACACAGGGATTGGACCACCAATTCTACCAATTCGCGAGAAATCCGATACGTTTGATCAAATAAAAGCAGGTGGTTGAGAAGAGAGAGAAAATAGGATCGCAATTCAAATCGACAAATCAAATAGAGATATAGTATTAAAATCTGGAATTAAACATCTAAGGTCACAAATCCACCTACCCGATCATGCATAGTACCCAAGTGATGATGATCTTCTCCCTAAGTCCAATTACAATGTCAACCAGGACCCCCAAATTCTCCTAATGACACTGTCGTGCTCAATAAGATGTATTCAACGATTGAATTAATTACTTATTAGGTCTCATAACCCAATCATCAAACTCTATTAAATCTTGTTCCCTATAAGGTTGCACTGATCTCCTGCTCACTCTCGTGCAATATTCAATCAGTGATCTCAATTCAAGTTCTAAACGCGAATTGCCTATCAAGCCTCATCACGTTAACTAGTCAATCATGCATGCATATGATCAACACAATAAATTCAGAATTGGAAAACATGAATTGAGGTAAAGGAGGGAAACATACATCACATTGAACGCTACACCGCCATGGGTGGTTTAATTGATCCCTTAGACAAGGGGATTAGTTCCTCATGCTTGTAACAATACACAAACAATTAGAGTTCATCCTAATTGTAAAAGAGAATTGTCAAATAAGAAGAGAAATAGGGAGACGCAGCTCCAGAGAATAAGGATTCGTTCTAGAAAAACGCTCTAAAACAAGTGGTAAAACAAAAGGTTCCCTCATCTGCCCTAAAACAGCCTATAAATAGAAGTTCTGTGTCTCACCCGCTCGCGGGGCGAGCAGCCTCTCGCGAGGCGAAATTCAGTTTTGGCTCCATCCTGATTTTGAATACTCGCGAGGTGAGATGGTGATTCGCAAGGCGAGACAGAAAGGGTGACATCTCTGGCACAGTCAGGCCTCCAAGCTCGCGAGGCGAGATAGTGATTCGCGAGGCGAGACAGAAAGGGTGACTGTTGCTGTTCAGGCTAGTCTTCAGGCTCGCGAGGCGAAGTCCTGTTTCGCGAGGCGAAACTTCCAGAATTGCTTTTCCACTGTTTCCTTCATTTTCCTTGACTCTAAGAGCTTCACTTTTAACATGAAACAATAAAAGAAAACGAAAAGCGTAATTCTACTCAAAATAAACTAAAAACTACTAAAAATGCATAAAACGAATCAAATTCTAACTTAGGAACAAAACAAGGCTAATTTGGGAGATTAGCGAGGTTGACTCGCCCAATTAGGCACAAAATCCACCACTTTTCTAGCTGGAAACTAGATGAGCCAGAGGCTTATCAAAACACCCCAAACTTAAACCTTGCTTGTCCCCAAGCAAGCTAAAACTCAAAAAGACTCAAAACTTGGCAAGCTTAAAGGATTCAATCAATTTTTGTACAAATTTCCTGCAATTTAACACAACAATTTTTTTTCTTCAATGTTTCCCCCCTTGCAACAACGTAATCCCCACATTCATTTACTTTAAACAATTGAGAATTCCATCATTCATGCAATCAGTAATCTGGGTTGAGGATCCAAGTGGCACACAAAAGGGAGATCACCAAATTCAAACAATTGCTTTCCTCACAAGGGCATTTAATATTTCACTCATTCGCTCAATTCGTCTAAGCTACCAATTTTTCACTCAATCTCGCATTTCAAGAGCCCTTTACATGGGTTTGATTTTCATCTAAACAAAGTTCCCACAAAAATACGTATGCATCATCAAAAGGTCTTTCATAGGTTGTAATGAGGCCTAGCTCAAGGTAAGATATTCAAAGGGTAGAGGCTTAGTCCCTAGGGTCAATGAGAGCATGAAACTAGCATTACAACAATTGAATTTACTCTCATATTATTCCATTCCTTGCATTGGGTGGCTTGGCTACACACCTCTTCCTTTTTATACTTTTTTACTTTGCCCTTTTTGGCATATATTCAATACTTTTCATCACATTTTTTTTCCTCAAGCCTTCGGCCTTCAATTTTGCTTTTATTTTTCTCAACTATGATTCATGAACTTTGTAGCCACCCCAAACTTAGTTCCACAACAACACTCACAAAGCTAAAATTCCATGCTCTCCTAAATCCTAGGATAGGGGAAAATCATGGTTTTTCTGAGTTAATGGCTTGTAGTGTAAGGTCATCAAGAACAATAGGCTTCAAGGCTCAATGTGGCTAACTAGGGATCATTCATCAAGGTTGGTTCAATTTATGGCCAAGTAGTTATTTCAAAGAAAAATTGCCTAGATCATTTGATGCAACATATAAATATGCAAACCATGCACAGATTCAAGCAAATCCGAGAAAGTGCAGCTTAAAAGCGATTCCCACAATTAAGAACATATTGGAGGCTAAAATTCTCACCTGGACATTTTTTGAAAATTGTTTGACCGAGATACAATTCCTAGTGTGTGCACCCCTTCACCCCAAACTTGTCATAAATCAAGCAATCACAATAAAATTTCTCAAAGTTCAATTTTCAATTTTTCACATGGGGATCAAATTTTTGATTTTCAGAACCTAGGGGGAAATCATCAATGGTCAACATAATTCATGCAGTCAATCTATGCTAAATTTAATTAAAATCCACCAAGCTTGCCGACACAACACTCACACACATACTCTTGATCTTCTCAAATTATTCAAGAGCGAAATTCAAAAACAAGTGGAAAAAGGGAAAGAAAACAAAAACAAAGCAATGCAATTGGTTCCCTCCCCCACACTTAAGGCATACATTGTCCTCAATGAAGGAACATGAACATAACATACGAGTGAGGGAAAAGAGAAGGTGCTCCCTGATCAAGTTGTAGTGTAGGTGGGCGCTTCCAAGGAAAGCTCTTCTACGGTTGCATCCTCAGGTACCGAGCTCTCATGGAATAGCTTCAAGCGCTGCCTGACACGGACTCGGCAAGTGTACCGGTTCGTTGCAAGTAATAAAACGGTAAGACCGAATATCGTTCTCAGGGATCGTGGACAATTACCACTTCGCAAATTTGACTACTATCTAGGCGATCGAAATTTGGATTGAAGGTTGTTCTAACATCTAACAAGCAAACAAGAAGAAAATGTTTTTGTTCTTTTTGGATTTTTTTTTCAAATAGTTAATGTGAAAACAGAAAGATGAATAACAATGAGATAGAATTGCTGGGGTTAAACTAAGCTAATCCTCCCTTGATTGTTATGAAATGATAACTAACACAGTTCCTAGTTCTATTATGACAATCAAGTCTTTTCAGAGATACTCAAGCCTAATTCCTTAGGTGCATTGAGCCTAAAATCCCAAGTTAAACCCTAATTCCTTAGGTGGATTAACCTGAGATTTTGCATTAAGTAAAGACTTATAAGATTGCAAGCACCTCAAGACCTATTCCTAGGCTCATGAACTACCCGGCATTTGATTCATGAGCAAGCTCTAACACCAACCTTCCAGTTATCTATTAAAGCAACTAATCATTCATAGGGTGATCAAGCCTAAGAAAGCATTAAGCATGGAATCAAACACTCATAAAGAACAAAGAAACTGCATTATAATCAAGTCATTTTACAACCAAGTTCGAGATAGCAATAGTCTAACCCCAACAAAGGGGAGTTTAGCTACACATAATTGAAGATAAAACAAAAGAAATAATTACAGAGATGAACAAAGGAGAGAGCTCCATGAAATTGATGCCAAGAGCACCACAGCAGAGGATTTTTCTTTAGGGTTTTCTGAATGAATCTTCTTCATTGCTCGCTTCAGTTCTTTTATTACTGCGTGGCGGTCACGCGCTGGTGGACAGACCATCACGGCCAGGCCGTGATGGTTTCGACTTGGCACCGCTTCATTTACTGATTCATCACGGCCGTGATAGTCATCACGCTAGGCCGTGATCGTTTCGACTTTTCCAACAAGCGGTCACGTAGTGATAGCCATCACGGCCAGGCCGTGCTTTCGTTCGACTTTTCCAACTGATTCATCACGGTCGTAATAGCAATCACGGCTAGGCCGTGATCGTCTCTGACTTTTGGAGATCTGGCACAGCTGACACGTCACGGCCGTGATAGCCATCACGGCTAGGCCGTGACAGCTTCACGACTTTTGGCTCAATTCTTTCTTGACATCTTTGCTCCTCACGGTAGTGAGGCCATCACAACTAGGCCGTGATACTCTCTTGGCTCAATTTCTTATCTTTCAAAGCTCTAAGTCATCCAAGCTTCATACTTGCTAATTCTTGGGCATTTAATCATGAATATCTGCAAAACAACACACAATACCACCTTATCTCATTCCAAAGGAAAAACTAAACAAAATAAACACTAAAATGGCCTAACTATATGCAAATGCATGCAGAAATGTACATGGAGAATGAGGTGAAATCACACTCATCAAATTACCCCAAGCTTAAGACTTTGCTTGTCCTCAAGCAAAAACCAAGGCCATAAGATCAAAATAAACAAAGCATGGATAGTGAACTAAGAACCCGAGTAAAATGATCCAAACAACGAGGCATTCAATTATTTCAGCAAGAGACAATCAATTCAAGTCCAATTAGGGGCTTAGTTTCCTAGACTCACAATCTCACTGATTCGGCACTCTATCTCACTTGAAGCTCACCCCAAGCTTGTTCATTTGCTTGGCTCTCTTTCTTGCCTCACTCACTCAAGTGTTAAGGGAATATGACATTTCACTCCATTTTCCTCAAAGAATGATTCCTACCATAAGCTTGACTATCAACCAAATCTTCACTTTATTAATGAAAAACATCTAAGAATCAAGAGGTCTTATTCTTTGGTGTAATGGGGCCATGGGATCAATTTTCAGGTGGGGATTTCAAGAACAGGAAATTTCAAAAGGCAATACAAACAACCAAGCATTGCAAGGCACGACCTTCTAAAATACCTTTCTTTGGGTTTCAGTTTACTCTTCCACCATTCTTTCATTTTTTTTTCTTTTTCTTTTTACTTCTCATTCCTTTTTGTCATCCCTTTCCCCATTTTTATTTCTTTTTCTCTATTTTTTTTTTTTTTTGAAGAAGGGGAGATTTTGCAATTCAAGAGAAGTAAAATTTTTAGATTCCTTTTTTGTTTTCATCATCCCAAACTTTCAACTACATTTTCCAACCCATTTTTGCACAGTACTTTAGAAGGTCCCTCATAAGTATATTTAACACAACATTTCAGGGAACCAAGAAAAGCATGTTATTCATTCAGGCTCAAAATTGGGCAACTAAGGGTAGCATTTACACATTCAAAGCTCAGAAGGCCGGAAAAAATACCTATTGCCTCAATCATTTTCAAAAATGTTTCCAAAAATTTTCTAGTTCGAAATGGTTTCAAGTCAAGTTC
The DNA here is from genome assembly GCA_030762895.1 of Sophora flavescens. Taxonomy (NCBI): domain Eukaryota; kingdom Viridiplantae; phylum Streptophyta; class Magnoliopsida; order Fabales; family Fabaceae; genus Sophora; species Sophora flavescens. The sequence continues at coordinate 144,797,231 of CM061065.1, forward strand.
TAGAGAAAAACAATCCAAGAGGAAAACACTCTACACAAAGAACGGGGGCAGATTTAGTGAGTACCCCCTAATGGCTCAAAAGCTCACATTCATCAGTTCAAGAACCAGTGAGAACACAAATCCATAGAAACACATGCTAATCATCAACTATCCAAGAACATCTCAAGCATATTTAATGAAGCCATATCACAAGAATATAAAATCAGGGTCCAAAAATTCACTATCACAGACAAATTGGCACTTAGCTCTCACAATCAGGTGCTCAATCTAAGCAGGGGGCAATTAATTCATGTGATCATGCAAGACTAGAGCCTATATGAATGCAATATTTACAATGCAAGCTAAAAGATTACCCCTACCCCAAGCTTAAAGACTTACATTGTCCTCAATGTAAATAATTAAGATTAGAGAGGGGAGAAAATTGGAACAACTCACCAAAGTGGAAGTGGTGCTGAATCACATGCTTTCTGGTTTTGTTTCCTTCTGCCCTTCTTCTTCTCCTTCCTTCAAAATCTGGAATCACTCAACAAACTATTAACAAACCTCTTGAGCTTCTCAAATTATTCAAGAGGGGAAATCAAAACAAAAGAGAAGATGAAAATAAAATAAAATAAAAAAATAAAAATAAAAATTGGGTTGCCTCCCAATAAGCGCTTCTTTAACGTCACTAGCTTGACGGATGATTTCTAAGATGGTGCCTCAAGAGGGATGGAGACTGCCTGACGATTAAAATCTCCTCCAAGGTAGTGCTTGAGCCTGTGCCCATTGACAGTGAAAGTATTTCCTGATGATGGATTTTCCAATTCAACTGAACCAAACTGAGAAACTGACTTGACATAGAATGGGCCTGACCATCTTGATCTCAATTTGACCGGGAAAAACTTGAGTCTTGAGTTGAACAAAAAACTGACTGGCCTTCTTCAAATTGCTTGGGAAGAATGTACTTATCATGCCAGAACTTGGTTCTTTCCTTGTATATCCTGGCACTCTCATAAGCCAAGAGTCGGAACTCATCTAACTCATTCAATTGAAGCATCCTCTTGTCCATGGCCAGCCTTGCATCAAAGTTTAGGGCCTTCACTGCCCAAAAAGCACGGTGTTGTAGCTCTACGGAAGATGACATGATTTACCGAACACCAATTGGTAAGGTGACATACCAATAGGCGTCTTATAGGCAGTCCGATAGGCCCAAAGTGCATCATCCACTTTCTTCGCCCAATCCTTCCTTGCATTGTTCACAGTTTTTTCCAAAATCCTCTTCAACTCCCGGTTGGACAATTCCACTTGCCCACTGGTTTGGGGATGGTATGGGGTGGTAACTTTGTGGTTCACCCCAAACTTGGCAAGCACTGCATTAAACTCCTTATTGCAAAAGTGGGTACCCCCATCACTAATGATAGCCCTAGGGGTCCCAAACCGGGTAAAAATATTCTTCCTCACAAAACTGATCACAGTTCTTGCATCATCTTTCAGAGTTGGCACGGCTTCCACCCACTTGCTCACATAATCAACTGCCACCAGGATGTACTTGTTGTTGTAAGATGACGGGAAAGGACCCATGAAGTCAATCCCCCACACATCGAAGAGCTCCACCTCAAGTATACCCTTCAAGGGCATCTCATTTCTCTTAGAAATACTACCAGTCCTCTGACATTTATCACAATTCATTACCCAAGCTCGGGAGTCCTTGAAAATAGTGGGCCAAAACAGCCCGCTTTGCAAAATCTTCATGGCGGTCCTCTCACCACCAAAATGTCCTCCATAGGGTGAGTTGTGGCAGTGGGTCAACACCCCATTAATTTCTTCTTCCGGTATGCACCTCCTCAGAATTCCATCTGAACCTCTTTTGAAAAGATACGGCTCATCCCAAATATAGAACTTGGCATCATGAATGAGCTTCTTCTTCTGCTGCGCATTGAAGTCCTTAGGAATCTTATTGGCCGCCTTGTAATTTGCAATATCCGCGAACCAAGGTGCCACTTGCACCACAAACAATTGTTCATCTGGAAATTCCTCTTGAATTGGCAACTTTGCTTTCGCTTGGACATCTGCTTGTGGAAGCTCTGGACAAATGGCTCGGCTACCACATTCTCCACTCCTTTCTTGTCCTTTATTTCCAAATCAAACTCTTGGAGTAGCAGTATCCACCTAATAAGCCTTGGCTTAGCATCCTGTTTAGTCATAAGATATCTCAAAGCAGAATGATCAGTGTAGACTGTAGTTTTACAACCAATCAAGTAGGATCTAAATTTATCAAAAGCAAATACCACAGCAAGCAATTCTTTTTCAGTCGTAGTGTAATTCAATTGGGCATCATTAACCACACGACTGGCATAGTAAATGACATGCAACACTTTGTTTTTTCTTTGGCCCAAAATGGCTCCCACCGCATAGTCACTTGCATCACACATTAGCTCAAAAGGTAAACTCCAATCTGGAGGAGCAATGACCGGTGCGGTGGTGAGTTTTTCTTTCAAAATTTTGAAGGCATGCATGCAATCATCATCAAATATAAAAGGAGTATCAGCTACCAAAAGCTTGCATAAGGGTTTCACAATTTTTGAAAAATCTTTTATGAACCTTCTATAAAAACCCGCATGCCCTAGGAAGCTTCTAACACCTTTCACATTTAAGGGAGGAGGAAGTTTTTCAATCACTTCAATTTTGGCTCTATCAACCTCCATCCCCCGTGATGAAATTTTGTGCCCAAGAACTATACCCTCCCTAACCATGAAATGGCATTTTTCCCAATTTAAAACGAGGTTAGTTTCTTGGCACCTTTTTTAGAACACAGGCAAGATTATTCAAACAGGTTATCAAATGAATCACCAAATACAGAAAAATCGTCCATAAATACCTCAATAAACTTCTCATTCATATCGGAAAATATGGATAGCATGCACCTTTGAAAAGTGGCGGGTGCATTGCACAACCCGAAAGGCATTCTCCCGTATGCATAGACTCCATAAGGGCAGGTGAAAGCGGTCTTCTCTTGGTCCTCCGGGTCAACCACAATCTGGTTATACCCGGAGTATCCATCAAGGAAACAATAGAAAGCATGGCCCGCCAACCTCTCTAGCATCTGATCAATGAAGGGTAATGGAAAGTGGTCTTTTCTAGTGGCCTCATTCAGTCTTCTGTAGTCAATGCATACCCTCCATCCAGACACGGTCCTGGAGGGAATAAGTTCATTCTTTTCATTCGCTACCCACTTGTCATCCCCCCTTTCTTCTGACAACTTGGACCGGACTCACCCATGGACTATCGGAGATGGGATAGATAATGCCCGCATCCAACAACTTCACAATCTCCTTCCTCACAACTTCCTTCATATTCGGGTTGAGTCTTCTTTGCGGTTGCCTAACCGGCTTGAATTTTTCCTCCACACGGATTTTGTGCATGCAGAAGGAGGGGCTTATCCCTTTCAAATCGGACATAGACCATCCAATTGCAGATTTGTGCTCCCTAAGCACCCTCAACAGCTTCTCTTCTTCCAAGGAATTCAACCCACTACTGATGATAACTGGGAATGAAGAGTTCATCCCAAGGAAGGCATAACGGAGATGGGATGGCAATTCCTTCAACTCTAGCACCGGTGGGTCACCCTTGTCTTCAATTCTCACATCTTCCACCACTTTGTCTTCATCAGTATTCACAACAGCACAAGCCTCCAGAGATTTAATCATGAGATCAACTTCTTCTGCACATACTTCTTCTTCTACATCCTCTACCATTAGAGCGGCTTCTAACGAATCTTCAAACTTCTGGTGCAAACTCTTGTCAGCTAATGAATCAATGAGGTCCACTATCATGCATGTGTCCTTGTCGCTTGGGTGTTTCATCGCTTCAAACACATTAAAAGTGACCTTTTCGTCTTGTACCCGAAGTACCAATTCCCCTTGGTTGACATCGATCAAGGCTCTACCTGTTGCTAGGAATGGTCTCCCAAGAATCAGAGGAGTATCACCATCTTCAGCCATATCTAACACCACAAAATCTGCTGGAAAAATGAACTTATCTACCTTCACCAACAAATCCTCCACAACACCATAGGGATATGTAATTGAGCGGTCTGCCAGTTGAAGAGAAATCCTGTTGGTTTTACTTCACCAATCCCGACTTCTTGAAAATGGAGAGCGGCATCGATTAATACTTGCCCCTAAATCGCACAATGCTCTCCCTATGTTCAGATGACCTATAGTGCATGGGATAGTGAAACTGCCGGGTCCTTCATTTTTACTTGGCAGCTTCCTTTGAAGTATAGCGTTGCACTCTTGATAAGCATAACTGTCTCCTCCTTCCACCTTCTTTTGTTTGTAAGGATTTCCTTCATGAATTTTGCGTAGGAAGGCATCTCTTCAGAGAGCTTCAAAGCAAACGGGATGTTTATTTGTAGCTTTTTGAATACATCCAGGAACTTAGAAAACTGCTGATCTTTTGCTTCTTTCTTCAACCGTTGGGGGTACGGAATTCTGAAATATGGGGGCAGCTCCTTGGGATTATCAACCTCTTCCAGAATCTGTCTTCTAGTCTTCTTCTTTGCAAATTCTTCATCAACCAATTTCTCCCTCTGCGGTTCTTCAGCTTCTACATCAATAGGGATAGAGGTAGTACCTTGGGAAGTTCTGGGTTCTTCATTGTTTGCCTCTTCAAACTGCCCCTTATCAATTCCAGCATCACTTGTCTTCTCTTCCTTCTCTTTTTCTTGTGGATTTAACACTCTCCCACTTCTTGTAACAATGGCTTTACAATCTTCCCTTGGGTTCTTCTCAGTATCCCCAGGCAATTGTCCTGGAGGTCTCTCTGCCATCTGCCTTGCTAGTTGGCCCATTTGATGCTCCAAGTTTTTGATTGAGGCATTCTGGTTCTTTATAGTCTCTTGAGTAGCTTGCATGAACTGGCCTAGAAGGTTCTCCAATTTGCTTGAACTCTCTTGAGGAGGCTTTGCTTGAGTATTTGAACTTTGCCCTTGTCTCCAACTAAAGTTGGGATGATTGCGCCACCCCGGATTGTAGGTGTTGGAGTAGGGATCATTTCTAGGCCCTTGGTTGCCCATATAGTTCACCTCTTCTTGTCCCGAGCTTCCAACCACATTGATCTCACAGTTTCCATTTGCATGGTTGCCTCCACAGAAATCACACACTGAGGCACCTTGAACTTGAACAGCTTGTACTTGAGAGTTCTGCAGTTGAACCGACCCCAGTTGTTTGGTAAGAATAGCCATTTGTGCCTTGAGGGCACCAATTTCATCCAGCTCTAGAACACCTCTATTGACCATTGACCGAGAACTAGGCATTTGATAGTCATTGTTAGCCATGTTCTCAATCAAGTCCTTTGCTTCTTCCGGTGTCTTTTGACTCAATGTACCTCCTGCAGCCGCTTCAATCATACTTCTTGAATTCCTGTTGAGCCCATTAACAAAAGTTGCGACCTGCTGCCATGTCTCTAGTTCATGATTTGGACAAGCTGTGAGTAAAGACTTGAACCTCTCCCAGGCTTCATATAGTGACTCACCATCCCTCTGTGCAAAGGCATTGATCTCTGACCTCAGCTTAATCATTCTTGACGGAGGGAAGAATCGAGATAAAAACTTGCTGACTAAGTCGTTCCAGGTGATGATGCTTCCATGAGGATGAGATTGAAGCCATGCCTTAGCTCTATCCCTCAAAGAGAAAGGGAAAAGCCTTAACCGAATGGCCTCATCGGAAGCTCCATTTAACTTGATGGTGTCACACAGCTCAATGAAGGTACCAATGTGAGCATGAGGATCTTCACTCTCCAACCCTCCAAATTGGTTTTCCTGCACAAGGTGGAGAAGTGAGGCCTTGATTTCGAAATTATTGCAGGCCACTGCAGGTCTCACAATCGGAGTCCCACATCTATCAACTCTAGGGGAAGTGTAGTCCCCCATTGTTCTCCTTGGTGCATTCTCTTCCCGCCATGGTGACAATTTGCTATTTCAATTTGTGGTTCTTGCACACTGGGTAACTCAACTTGCTGCTCTTGTCTACTAGAAGATGCTCTTCCTCTGTTCTGTCTTGCCTTGGTTTTCTTTCTATTCCTTCTGCAGAATCTCTCGATCTCAGGTTCGAATTGGAGTTCACCTGGGTCGATTGTACCTCGCATACACTGAACAAACGGAGTAGCACAGAACAAACAGAAAAACAGCACTTGCAGAAATTCACAGCAGAGATACAGACAATAAGAACGAAAAAAAAAAAAACACAGTAGGAAAACAGTAAAAAAAATGCCTAAATTAGGAGTCCCCTTTGGTACTCGTGATATTGGCACACCGATCCCCGGCAACGGCGCCAAAAACTTGACACGGACTCGGCAAGTGTACCGGTTCGTTGCAAGTAATAAAACGGTAAGACCGGATATCGTTCTCAGGGATCGTGGACAATTACCACTTCGCAAATTTGACTACTATCTAGGCGATCGAAATTTGGATTGAAGGTTGTTCTAACATCTAACAAGCAAACAAGAAGAAAATGTTTTTGTTCTTTTTGGATTTTTTTTTCAAACAGTTAATGTGAAAACAGAAAGATGAATAACAATGAGATAGAATTGCTGGGGTTAAACTAAGCTAATCCTCCCTTGATTGTTATGAAATGATAACTAACACAGTTCCTAGTTCTATTATGACAATCAAGTCTTTTCAGAGATACTCAAGCCTAATTCCTTAGGTGCATTGAGCCTAAAATCCCAAGTTAAACCCTAATTCCTTAGGTGGATTAACCTGAGATTTTGCATTAAGTAAAGACTTATAAGATTGCAAGCACCTCAAGACCTATTCCTAGGCTCATGAACTACCCGGCATTTGATTCATGAGTAAGCTATAACACCAACCTTCCAGTTATCTATTAAAGCAACTAATCATTCATAGGGTGATCAAGCCTAAGAAAGCATTAAGCATGGAATCAAACACTCATAAAGAACAAAGAAACTGCATTATAATCAAGTCATTTTACAACCAAGTTCAGATAGCAATAGTCTAACCCCAACAAAGGGGAGTTTAGCTACACATAATTGAAGATAAAACAAAAGAAATAATTACAGAGATGAACAAAGGAGAGAGCTCCATGAAATTGATGCACAGCAGCCACAGCAGCAGAGGATTTTTCTTTAGGGTTTTCTGAATGAATCTTCTTCTGTTCTGCTCAGTTCTTTTATTACTCGTGGCCGGTCACGGCCGTGACAGCCATCACGGCCAGGCCGTGATGGTTTCTGACTTGGCACCGCTTCATTTACTGATTCATCACGGCCGTGATAGTCATCACGGCTAGGCCGTGATCGTTTCTGACTTTTCCAACAAACAGGTCACGGCCGTGATAGCCATCACGGCTAGGCCGTGCTCGTTTCTGACTTTTCCAACTGATTCATCACGGCCGTAATAGCCATCACGGCTAGGCCGTGATCGTCTCTGACTTTTGGAGATCTGGCACAGCTGACACGTCACGGCCGTGATAGCCATCACGGCTAGGCCGTGACAGCTTCTGACTTTTGGCTCAATTCTTTCTTCGACTATCGCTCCTCACGTAGTGGTGAGGCCATCAACTAGGCCATGATACTCTCTGCTTGGCTCAATTTCTTATCTTTCAAAGCTCTAAGTCATCCAAGCTTCATACTTGCTAATTCTTGGGCATTTAATCATGAATATCTGCAAAACAACACACAATACCACCTTATCTGTTCCAAAGGAAAAACTAAACAAAATAAACACTAAAATGGCCTAACTATATGCAAATGCATGCAGAAATGTACATGGAGAATGAGGTGAAATCACACTCATCACTGCCCATTAACTTTCCAAGGAAAACCCTAATTGCAGATTCGCGAGGCGAATATGGAAAAATTGTTCTTCACACTTTCCAGAATAGCGAGGTGAGTAACAGCGCGCGAGGCGAATCTGGAATTCCAACCGCTGATGATGCCCAGATTCTCGAGGCGAAAGTTCTCTCGCGACGCGAGACAGAGGCGTGAGCAAGCCTCCGAGATTCAGGGCTTCTGTCTCGCGAGGCCACTGTGGATTCGCGGGGTGAATCTTGGTTTTTTTTTTTTGACAGAAACTTAAAAAAATAAAAATAAAGGATACCTAGCTTGGGTTGCCTCCCAAGTAGCGCTTGTTTAAAGTCCCGAGCCTGACTCAAGCCATCCCTTCGTTGTTGAGCTTTTCCTTTGCACATTCATCTTTTGGGAGACTCGGTAAAGCTTCCATGGTTTTTAAGCACTTAAGATGGTCCTCATCCCCCAAGGGATCTTCTTCCTCACTATCATCATCATGGGATTCTACCAACACTTGTGCAAGTGAAGAACCATGGGCTTCTCTAGTGGCCTTTGCCTTGACAATTGAGTCCGGCCACCATATCCACTCGATACACATCTGCCCTGTCAGTGGGTTGCTTCATTGCTTCATAGACATTGAAGACTACAGTCTCGTCTTGCACCCTTAGGGTGAGTTTCCCTTGTTGCACATCTATCAAGGCATGCCCAGTGGCCAAGAAGGGCCTACCCAATATGAGAGGGATCTCGGCGTCTTCATCCATATCAAGCACCACAAAATCCATCGGAAATATGAACTTGTCCACCTTCACTAACAAATCTTCGACTACCCCATAAGGATATTTTATAGAACGGTCGGCTAGTTGGAGTGACATCCGTGTATCTTTGGCTTCTTTGATCCCCAACTTCTTCATCATAGAAAGGGGCATCAAGTTGATGCCTGCCCCTAGATCACACAACACCTTTCCTAGAGTCATCTCTCCAATGGTGCATGATATAGAAAAAGACCCGGGATCCTTCAACTTTGGAGGTAGTTTTCTTTGAAGAATGGCACTACACTCCTTGGTCAAAGCAACCGTTTCCTCATCCACTATTCTCCGCTTCTTGGAGAGAATCTCCTTCATAAACTGGGCATAAGATGGCATTTGTTCCAAGGCTTCCGCAAATGGAATGTTAATTTGAAGTTTTCGGAAGACATCAAGGAATTTATTGAACTGCTTATCTTGTTGAGGCTTCTTCAATCTTTCAGGATATGGTACTTTCATGTAGGGCGGGAGGTCTTTGGGTTCAACCCACTTCTTTCGTCGGAACTCTTCATCTACAAGTTTTAACCTTCCCCCTTGCTCCGGTGCCTTGTCACTTACCAACTCCCCTTTCTTAGGTTGCTCTTCCTCAACATGTGGTTGCTCCGAGGCTTCAGCTTCCTGAGAACTAGTTGCACCCTTATTAGATCCCAACACCTTACCGCTTCTAGTTGTTACGGCATTGCATTGGTTCTTAGGGTTGTTCTCGGTATCACCTGGGAAAGTTCCTGGGAGACGCTCATTTAGTTGCTTTACGAGCTGAGCTATCTGCGTCTCTAGATTCTGAATTGGTGACCCTGTATGAGCTGCCAACTTGTCAATGGCTGTGCTTGTTTTGATTGACAGCTTCTCAATTGCCGTATTCATCTTTTCTATAGCCAACTCCCAAGGTTGCCTTCCACCATCTGTTGTTTGCAATCGATTATGCCCTGGAAAAGTCTGCTGAGTATTGCGTTGATGGATCCCATAGTTTGGTCCCTGATTCTGTTGCGGTTGTTGTTGCCCGACTAGACCACCACTAGCATTACTCCAAGCGAAACCCGGATGGTCTCTCCTCATATAACCCCTATTCTGATTCTGACTGTAATCATTCTGTCTGTTCCTCTGATAGTTGTTCTGGGGCACGCTGTCATAGAAATTGTGGCATGAGTCCACATGTTCTTGAGAGAAGTTGAACGGACAACTCTGAATGTCATGATCTCCATTACAATCATCACAACCCGGAGGTATTCCTTTGTGTATCACATTAACCCTTTTGTTCCTGGACAATGCCGCATTTTACATCTTCAACAGTTTATTCTGCTCTAGATTGGCTTCTATTGTTGCAGCACTGACTCCACTTGAGGTTTCCCTACCACGGTTGTAATCATTGTTCGACATCTTCTCCAATAACGCCCATCCATCCTCAGCTGATAAATAAGAAAAAGAACCGCCTGTTGCGGCATCACAATTCATCTGGTAGCGCCCCCTTAACCCGTTAAAGAAATGTTGAACCTTGGAGACCGGGTCAAAGAAAGCCGAAGGGCATCTTCTCAAGATCACATTATACCTTTCCCAAGATTCATTATAAGATTCATCCTCTGTCTGCCTGAAAGATGTGATGGCTACTCTTGCTTGTGCTGCTCTCTGAGGAGGAAAATATTTAATGAGGAACTTTTGGGCCATTTGCTCCCATGTTGTGATACTGTTGCGATCCAAGCTGTCAAACCAATCGCGAGCGACATCCCTAAGAGAGAGGGGGAATAGCCGCAAGCGAAACTCATCTTGAGAAACTCCTCTTGTCTTCTGCAAGTCACAAGCTTCAAGGAAGTGAGTGATGTGTCTATGAGGGTCTTGTTTGCCATTCCCATCAAATTGATTCTCACGGATATGGTCTGTGACACATCCTTCCACTCTGAAGGAATCTGTGTTGAGGTTGCCCCTCACGATAGAAGAAGAACAATCATCCAAATTGGGTAGATTGTACTCGAAGAGAGGCTTGTAAGGAGGAGGGTTTGCTTCCGCCATCCCCTCAAAATTAATTGCTTCAAGTTTTTTTCGTTCTCTGGCTTCTTTCCTTAATCGCCTCTCGGTCTTGGTGATCTCCGAATCAAATAGAAAGTCCTCTTGTGAAAGGGTACCTCACATACAAAAACTAGGCAAGACCAAGTGGAATCAAAGAAGTAGAGAGAAATAATAGTAAATAAATAACATAAAAATAAAAATAAAAATAAAAATAGCTTAACCAAATAATCAAACTTCCCAAAAATTAGGAAAATTGGTTGTGCCAATCCCCGGCAACGGCGCCAAAAACTTGTTGAGTCACCGGCAAGTGCACCGGGTCGTCGTAAGTAATAAAACACGGTAAGTAATTACCGAGGTCGGACACAGGGATTGGACCACCAATTCTAGAGAAATCTGATACGTTTGATCAAATAAAAGCAGGTGGTTGAGAAGAGAGAGAAAATAGGATCGCAATTCAAATCGACAAATCAAATAGAGATATAGTATTAAAATCTGGAATTAAACATCTAAGGTCACAAATCCACCTACCCAATCATGCATAGTACCCAAGTGATGATGATCCTCTCCCTAAGTCCAATTACAATGTCAACCAGGACCCCCAAATTCTCCTAATGACACTGTCATGCTCAATAGGACGTATTCAACGATTGAATTAATTACTTATTAGGTCTCATAACCCAATCATCAAACTCTATTAAATCTTGTTCCCTGTAAGGTTGCACTGATCTCCTACTCACTCTCGTGCAATATTCAATCAGTGATCCCAATTCAAGTTCTAAACGCGAATTGCCTATCAAGCCTCATCACGTTAACTAGTCAATCATGCATGCATATGATCAACGCAATAAATTCAGAATTGGAAAACATGAATTGAGGTAAAGGAGGGAAACATACATCACATTGAACGCTACACCGCCATGGGTGGTTTCATTGATCCCTTAGACAAGGGGATTAGTTCCTCATGCTTGTAACAATACACAAACAATTGGAGTTCATCCTAATTGTAAAAGAGAATTGTCAAATAAGAAGAGAAATAGGGAGACGCAGCTCCAGAGAATAAGGATTCGTTCCAAAAAAAACGCTCTAAAACAAGTGGTAAAACAAAAGGTTCCCTCATCTGCCCTAAAACAGCCTATAAATAGAAGTTCCGTGTCTCGCCTGCTCGCGGGGCGAGCATCCTCTCGTGAGGCGAAATTCAGTTTTGGCTCCATCCTGATTTTGAATACTCGCAAGGCGAGATGGTGATTCGCGAGGCGAGACAGAAAGGGTGACATCTCTGGCACAGTCAGGCCTTCAGGCTCGCGAGGCGAGATAGTGATTCACGAGGCGAGACAGAAAGGGTGACTGTTGCTGTTCAGGATGGTCTTCATGCTCGCGAGGCGAAGTCCTGTTTCGCGAGGCGAAACTTCCAAAATTGTTTTTCCACTGTTTTCTTCATTTTCCTTGACTCTAAGAGCTTCGCTTTTAACCTGAAACAATAAAAGAAAACGAAAAGCGTAATTCTACTCAAAATAAACTAAAAACTACTAAAAATTCATAAAACGAATCAAATTCTAACTTAGGAACAAAATAAGGCTAATTTGGGAGATTATCGAGGTTGACTCGCCCAATTATGCACAAAATCCACCCCTTTTCTAGCTGGAAACTAGATGAGCCAGAGGCTTATCACTACACCTCCTGCCTCAGCCACTGCACCTCCTCAATGTCCTGTGAGCCGGAGGATGTAGGCTCCCTAATGGTCAAGCTCGGAGTCGAACCCCGACGGATCGACCTGGCTAGGGTCGCAGTACCGTAAATTTGTCCCTCGTTCTTCTTGCTCGTCACATCCATCCAGGCTGGCGTTGTACTCCACCTGCGATCAATACATTAAAATCAATATTTATTAAACTATATGTATATATAATAAATACCTATAGTTTAAATATAAAAAAACACTTTAGCTCACCACTATCCGCCTCGACCTCTCATCAACAAACTCACCGGTGTAAGAGCGAATATGTGTCTTCTCAAAGACCGTAGGGACATTAACGGACCGAGCTAGCTCTCCTGCCTACAACCGACACACCAATAAAATCAATTAGTTATAAAATAAATTTTTGATAAAAATATACAGTTTATAAATAAAATTATTTATATATGCATACCATGTAAATGGCATGCTACATGTGGCTAATAGAACCACCAGTGTGCATGCTCCCACCCTTCCCGGAAGCCCGATTTCTCTTCGCCTGTTGACACTTTAGCTTGTAAGATGAAGTGTCCTAGTACGCACATAGTTGGGCCCGATGTAATCCGAACGTATCTGGGTCTCCCTACGTTCCTGGAGCATGTCCCTCAGTCGAGCAGCTGCTCGATCGTCAAAGATAGCACGTATCTCTGAGGCATGCTCCGGTAACCAGTGCACAAGCTCCTGTTAACAAAGAAAAAATATTAATAACATTATACAAATAAATATATAAAATACGTGAAAAATAAAGGAAAAAATTACATGAATTAATAAACAACAACTTACCCCGAATCGTCTGAAGATACAATCCCGATCTTCCCCAGGAATCACCCCCATGATGGCTAAAAGCGATGATACTGTGCCTTGATGGCGTAGGTAACGTGCTTCGATCCCACTTTCGATGGGATGAAGCTGAAAAATTCATAATTTTATTAATTCAACAATATGACAACCAACAAATATATACTTATTGAATAGTAACTATTTTTAAACAACATTAAATTAAATTAAACTTACGATCCAGAAACAGGATGGATCCATGGTTGATCTTCAGGTGCGGGAACCCTGGCCCACTCAGGCAAGTCCTCCAACGCGGCCGACTACTGCATAGACGATAATGATGGAATGGTCGTGTTGTGACCGTATGCAGTCATGGATGATGAGGATGGAATGACTGTGTCCGGCTATGGTATCATCCCAGGAGTCGGCATAAATGATAATCCTGCTGGCTGTGTGACTGGTGCAACCGATGATGATGGTGGTGCTGGGTGTGGGTGTGGTGTGGGTCCAGTAGGGGGCGAGCGAGTGCAGGTCTGGACATGGGTAGAGGATGGGGTAGTGTGGGTCGGGGATAATGTAGTATGGGTAGGGGATGATGTAGTATGGATCGGTGGGGGTATAGAATGGGTGGGGTGTAGAATGGGTGGGGGAGGCTCCTGTAGGTGGTGATAGGGTAGGTGCGGTAGGGATGGGGGTGGGTGCGGAGTGACCTCTAGGAATGCGAACAAGCACCTGGGACTTGACGATGTATCGTCCTTTCTTAGCCTTCCCCTGCCCCTTATCACCGTTAGGTGGTGGGGGGCGGGGCGGTTGTCCTCCTGATGCTGACATATCTATTTTTATAGTACAATTACAAATCAATGTAAAAATAATAAGTAGTTGACATTTAACAGCCTAATCTAAGCAAATATTTAAAATAAAACAATATTTGTCAAGTCTTACATTTAATTGCATAAGCAAATATTTAAAATACAATAAAAATAACTTAATAGTAAACTTCCTATTCAGACTCGGTATCGTCATCTGATTGTAAGTCCGACTCTTCTTCTTCTTGCATTGAGTCATCACTTTGGATTTCTTCCTCTGATGATGCATGCATAGATGACCGATTACCAATGACCACTTCTTCCCCTTCATTTGCAGATCCCAACATGCCAGTAATATGCTCGACCTCAATTACTTCATTGACATGTGACGATTCATCCGCCTGGAAGGGCGTCTCATCCTCTGCAACATCGATTTCTATGCGACCCCTAGGCTTGGTAGTGACAGCAACACACCAACCTCGTTTGTCTGTTCGCATTGCTGGATAAGGGACATAATAAACTTCTTTTGCATTCTGAGTAATTATAAACGGATCAAACTGTTGATATCTTCTATCCATGCGAATGTCCATAGTTCCATACTTGGGATCCACCTTTGTGCCTATCGATGGATCAAACCAGTTACAATAAAATAAGACTACTTTTTTAGGATAAGTAGTATTATTGTATTGTAACTCGTATATGTGTTTTATGACCCCATAAAAATCGCCAGTACCTTCACCCTGTACGACAACCCTGCTATTAATTGTCTTTTTGCCCACGTTCCATTCATCTGTATGTCTGCCATGATCTAACATAGCTATAGGGCTCGTACGCTAAATCTCTCAAGTGTTGATTAGTCACGCTTAATGGTTGCTGATACACCTACGAATAGGTAAGTCATATTAAATAATTACTTTTTTCAAGAGGCAAAATTAAGCTTAATATATTGTTTGCTAAGTTATATGACACTTACTTGTTGCTTGAACCATTCAGGAAAATATGCATGTGTACAAGCAGAAGCATCTTGTTCACTTAATTGATTAATTTGAAGGAACACACTGACAAATAAAATTTGTACTATGTGTTAAAGGAGAAATTATAATAACATGTGATACATTATGTCAAAAATATGTCGTTAAAACTTACTCATGGTATGATTTCACCTCTGTACAATTTATCAAGACATGAACATGGGCCGATGCATACTCCTTATCAGTTAACCAGTAAGTAAGCTCCTTGCCAGCATGATGTAACATCCCTGGCTGCTTTATGGATTGACGACTGTCCCCACAAACCAACACGGGTCTTTTCAGCGTGCTTTGTCCTCACTCACACGCTTCCTGGGAAAACTTCCCAGGAGGTCACCCATCCCAGAATTTCTCCAAGTCAAGCACGCTTAACTGTGGAGTTCTTAAGTGATGGGCTCCCGAAAAGAAGATGCATATTGTTAGTATAGGTAGTACCAATCAATTCATATAAGCCTTCCTCAACTGTATAGTCCCATACCTACACAGTCTCAGGATCCCTCTCATTCGGGTGTCTAATCAGTTCATTCATGTGTCCCTCCGCCTAGAAGCCTGCCAGGAGCCGCTCCTTGTCCGTGCCTTCTTGCACCGGCGACCACTCCCCGCCCTCGTCGGCACCCGGGTGTTACATGCCTACCAGCTTCCGCTTGGTTCGTCCCCGAACCGCACCGTACTGTCTGATACCATTTGTAACATCCCTGGCTGCTTTATGGATTGACGACTGTCCCCACAAACCCACACGGATCTTTTCAGATTGCTTTGTCCTCACTCACACGCATCCTGGGAAAACTTCCCAGGAGGTCACCCATCCCAGAATTGCTCCAAGGGGAGTGGTCACCGATGCAAGAAGGCACGTACAAGGAGTGGCTCCTAGCAGGCTTCTAGGCGGAGGGACACATGAATGAACCGATTACACACCCGAATGAGAGGGATCCTGAGACTTTGTAGGTATGGGACTATACATTTGAGGAAGGCTTATACAAATTGATTGGTACTACCTATAACAACAAGATGCATCTTCCTTTTGGGAGCCCATCACTTAAGAACTCCACAGTTAAGCGTGCTTGACTTGGAGCAATTCTGGGATGGATAACCTCCTGGGAAGTTTTCCCAAGAAGCGTGTGAGTGAGGACAAAGCATGCTGAAAAGACCCGTGTTGGTTTGTAGGGACAGTCGTCAATCCACAAAGAAGCCAGGGATGTTACACATGACGCCCAGGAAGGTTAAATACGGATAGCATATAAGGATGCCCTGTATTATCAGCATCTACCTAGTTCCTAACATGTCTTGGTGCCAACATAAAGTTGTTGAAATAGTGGGAACAGAAATTGGTTGTCTCACGGTGTAAGTAAGATGCACCGATTGATCATTCCATCCTAGCCTTGTTTTTAACCGATCGTTTAGAGTCGCCCATGAATCTAAGTAATAAAAAACATTTGTCACAAGGCATTATTCAAGGGACGCTAATTATTTAAATGTCAAAATATAATAAAATTACCTTTCAAACAGATACATCCACCTATATTGTACCGGTCCACCATGCATCGCTTCATATGCAAGATGGACAGGGAGATGTTCCATTGAGTCAACAAATCCTCGGGGAAAAACATTCTCCATCTTGCATAGAATTATTGGAATGTTTTCTTCCATCTTCGCCAAACCATCCGCTCTTAAAGTTGCAGAGCATATATCTTTGAAGAAATGACTGATTTCTGTAAGCGGGTTCGAAACATGCTGGGGTAGCGAGCCGAAAGCAATATGAAGCAAACACTCCATGAATACATGACAATCATGAATTTTCATCCCATGAAGCCTCCCCGTTCTTACATCAGCACATCTTGCCAAATTAGAGGAATAACCATTGGGGGTCCTAAGGTCTTTTAACCACTGACAAATTGACTTTGCTTCATCGGCGGTTAGAGTGTAACAAGCTTTTGGTTTGACCATTTTTCCATTAGGCTGCGGCTTCAGCTTCAAATCCTTTCGTCTACAGTACAGAGCTATGCCCATCCTTGCCCATCCTTGCCTTCTCATTGTCCTTCGTCTTGCCAGACACATTCATAACCATGTTTAAAATGTTGTAAAAAAACTTCTCAATATGCATCACATCAAGGTTATGTCTTAACATATTATCCTTCCAGTACGGTTGTTCCCAAAAAATACTTTGTTTTGTCCAGTTATGCCATTCTCCATACCCAGGTAATTTTGACACACCTGCTTCGGTGACTTTAGGAAGATCTCTAACCCGACCCCATATTTGTTCAGGAGTCAACAAAGGCGGTGGACCTTCCTCTTCTGTTTGATTCTTTTTGAATGCTCGGATATTCCTTCGGAAGGGATGGTCAGGATCTAAGAACCGACGATGAGAATCAAACCAGGCATATCTTAGGGTAAAAGCCTTTCCATGTTCCATGCAATACGGGCACACCAATTTACCGTGTGTCCCCTAACCAGAGAGCATACCATATGTAGGAAAATCATTGATAGTCCACATAAGTGACGCCCTCATCATAAAGTTTCGCTTCTTGGAAAAGTCATACGTCAACACACCATCCCACAACATCTTCAGATCATCGACCAGAGGCTGCAAATATACATCTATCACGGCCTTTGGATTAGATGGTCCCGGTATGAGACAAGTCAGAAACATATACGGTTTTGACATGCACATCTCGGGAGGAAGATTGCAAGGTGTAACAATCACTGGCCAACATGAATATGGTGAGGTTGAGACCTGAATGTACGGGTTAAAACCATCTGAGCACAGCCCAAGTTGTACATTACGAGGATCTGCTGCAAAATCAGGGTGTACCCAATTTAATTGCTTCCAGGCTTCACCATCAGAAGGGTGGCGTATAACACTAGTAGTTCCTCTATTTTCATAATGCTACCTCATCTATCCTGCAGTTTGCATTGATGCAAACAGTCTGTGCAACCTTGAAATTATTGGCAGATGAACATTGCCTTCGCAGGAACTGGTTTGTTCCTACTACGGTCAATACTTTGAACGCGGTACCTTGGTATTTGACAAAATTTATATTCTTCCAGGGCGCTGTGTTGGAACCAAAGTGGTTTTAGATTTAATAATCTCTAAGTTTTGATGCTAACAAAAGGATTAAATTTTCTTGGCAAAATATTAGTTGAGATCTAACTAGTGCTTTCAGTTATCCAGGAACGCTTTTATAAGTAAAATAAACTTGGGATAAGTTTCGATTGAAAAATACGCGTTCACCCCTGTAGACGGCCTGTTCAAGAACTGTGGTAAAGTTACATTGTTGTTTAGTTAAGTAGACTGCTTTCTTTAGTAGACGAGGCTATAAATGAATACCTAAATAACTTGTTAGGTACAGCAAGTCCAAAGACTTGAAAATAAGCACGTCTATCTTGCCACGTCAGCAGACGGGAGTAACTAGTTGAAGAAAATGAACTAAAACACAAAGTAATCTAGTAGACAATCTCTAACTGCCACGTTACTAGACAGAGATCTTTATAACTCATTAAGGAATAGCAATTCTGAAGACTTGATAGATAAAAAGATATGCCACGTCATCAGACGAGCTAAGTAAAATATAGAATAGACTTGAACTCTCATATGAATGAGTAGATAGAGTTTCTTTTTAGACGAACTCCATATTAAAATGAATTAAATGAAATCCGAATCTCTTATATTTATTTCAAATGATTGATATTTATTTCAAAAGAATATTTGTTCTTCACATTTGTTTTATTTGCTTTAATATTTCACCTTGTTGTAAAAGAAATATAGTTCGTACTCTAAGATCTATACGATGACAACTTTATGACTGAAAAAGATGAATCATACACAAAGAAGAAACAACAAGTACTCAAGCTGCAATAAACAGAGAAGTGAACCTCCAATTTCATGCTACCTTGATAACCAAGAGTACTATTCAGCATTGATACAGTCAAGCTAACAGTCACAACGGATATCATGTATTAAATGCTATCTCTAAACGAGATTATTCAAAGTAACCGTTGAAGAATTACAAGAGAAGAATAAGGTCACTATAAATTGAAGACCTCGAATCTTCGAGGAGACTACTCTCTCTTGCCTGCACAATCTTGCTAGCTGAACTTTTGCCATTTGATTATCATTTATTCCTTTATTCTTTTAAGAGCAAGAGTCTGTATTCATTAGTTTGAATATTGTTGTATTATTCAACTGATCTTAAACTATCATATTCTCACCCATAGTGAGCTAAGAAGGTCAACCTTTAAATCGCTTTGTTAGAGTTAGAGCCTGAAGAGGCTTGGTAAGAAAGGAATACTTGTAGCCTGAAGAGGTGTTGAATACTTGTTTGTAATCTATTTGGAGAAATAGTGGAAAAATCCGTCAAGTCAAAGGGACTCGACGTAGCTCTTGGTTGGAAGAGAGTGAACCAGGATAAAATCTTTTGCTAGAGTTTTCTATCCCTAAACTCTTCAGTTTTATTTGCTTATACTAACTGTGGGATTTTGATATTGCTTTTGTTAAAGTCTTTTAAAAACGATCTTTGTCTTTATGTGCTTCTGTTTCATATATCTTTGAGTGCAAAATTTTTTTTAAAGGTTGTTTTCAAAAATTATTAACAAAAACAAATCAACCCCCCTTCTTGTGTTTGCCTGTGTCAACTTCAGTTGGTATCAGAGCTCAGCCTTGAAAGGGTTGAGCATCTAACAAGTGCTGAGGGAGTACGATCCAACAACCATGGATGCAGAAGGACAAGCTATCGATAGACCTCCTCTCTTTGATGGTTCTGATTATGACTATTAGAAGAAGAGGATGATGGCCTTTTTGGATGCACAAAGTCTAGACATCTGGGAGCTCATAGAAACCGGTTACACTGAACCCAGAAATGAAAATGGAGCTGCTGTTGTTAGAGCAGTCTGGACAGCAAATCAAAAGGCAAAGCATCATCTGAATCTTAAAGCAAACCATTATTTGATGTGTGCCATCACCAGATCTGAACATGACAAAGTTCACAACTGCAATACCGCTAAAGAAATCCGGGATACTCTTGCCCTAGCTCATGAGGGTTCCTCACAAGTTAAGGAATCCAAGATTAGCATGTTGGTTCATCAATATGAGCTGTTCAAGATGGGTGAACATGAAACAATAGACCAAATGTTTGGAAGATTCCAAACCATCACCAACAATCTCAGATCTCTTGGAAAAATCTATGAAAATAGAGATCTTGTCATAAAAATTCCGAAAAGTCTATCCAAGCAGTGGAGACCCAAAGTAACTACTATTCTGAAAGCAAGAAACCTAAATACACTCTCTCTGGAAGAGCTTCTTGGATCTCTCAAGGTTCATGAACTTGAACTCAATGAAGAAGAAAACTCCAGAAAAGGAAAATCTATTGCCCTAAAGGCAATGAAAGCAAGTTCTTCAAAAGTTCTCAAAGCTGCTGAACCATCTGATGAGTCTGAATCTTCTGATGATAATAAAGAATCAGCTGAGGATGAATTATCTTTTATCTCTAGAAAGATTCAACATATGTGGAGAAAGAAAGGTGGTTTCAGAAGGAAGCAACTCAATAAAAAGTTTTCCAAGGAGAAGTCAGACTCCAAGGAAAAAGGTCCACCCTTGTGCTTTGAATGCAAGAAACCTTGTCATTTCAAAGCAGACTGCCCTGAGCTAAAGGACAAAAAGAAGAAAGGGTTAATGGCCACATGGGAGGATCTTAATCTATCTTCTTCAGATGAAGAAAATGAAGTTGAGGAAGAGGCAAATATTTGTCTCATGGCAGACACTGCATCAGAAAGTGAATACACCGATGCTGAGGTAATGGACTCTGACTCGTCCACTCTTCAAAATGTTTTCGATGAATTGTTGCATGAGTCATCTATACTATCACGAGAATATAAGAGTCTAAAAAAGAAATTCTCTAAACTATCTAAAGAAGATGATAGGGTCTGCACTGAGAAACAAAACCTTAAAAATGAAAATGACACACTAAAATCAATGAATGTCGGTCTAGCTGACAAAATGGTGTGTGAACTCGATGTTTCTTGTGGAGTTACAAAACTGAAACAAGATGTAACATATCTAACTGACTCTCCGTCAAAGCTTGTGGGAGGCTTAGATAAGCTTAGTCTCATTTTATGGTACTCGAGGTCACCTTATGATAAATCCGGTCTTGGTTATGATAAAGAGAAGCAAGACGCATCTCACAAAAAGTCAAAACCACTTAAACAACATAGAGCTTCAAAAGCTCCAAATAAACATATCAAAGCTAAGTCTAGCTCGTATAACACCTTTTGTAAAGTATGTGGAAAAAATGGGCACATTACATCTAGATGCATACACTATAAATATGCTAAGCATACTCGTCCAGTTACAACTAACAAGAAAGGACCAAAGTCGGTTTGGGTACCTAAAGATAAGATAATACCTATTGCAGATTTGCTTAACAACAGTAAGAAAACAAATGTCTTGGTACTTAGACAGTGGCTGCTCACAACACATGACGGGAGAAAAGTCTATGTTCCAAAACCTTAAACCCAAAGATGGTGGCTGTGTCACATTTGGAGGAAATCAGAAAGTGAAAATCATTGGTATAGGTAAAATTGGTAAACATCCTTTTCCCTCCATTGATAATGTTCTTTTAGTAAATAGCTTGAAGCACAATCTACCGAGCATAAGTCAATTATGTGACAGTGGATGTGAAGTGTCTTTTGATAAGGATATGTGTACTGTCAAGAAAGATGATGGATCACTTTTATTCACTTTGAAAAAGGCAAAACAATCTCTATAAGATTGACTTGGAGGACCTCTCAAATCAAAGTGTCTCATGTCTAGTGTCCATTGAAGATGAGCGATGGATTTGGCACGAGAAGGCTATGTCATGCAAGCTTAAGATTAATTTCAAAGCTAAACAAGCATAACCTCGTGAGAGGACTACCAAACCTTAAGTTCAAATCTGATGCTCTCTGTGATGCATGTCAAAAGGGAAAACAAGTCAAAGGTTCTTTTGAATCTAAGAATGATGTTAGTACCAATAGACCACTAGAGTTGCTACATCTTGATCTTTTTGGTCCAACAAGGACTGCCTGTCAGTGGTAAGAAATATGGTCTTGTCATAATAGACGATTACACTAGATGGACTTGGGTTATGTTCTTAACTCACAAGGATGAGTCTTTTAAGGTCTTTTTTGTATTCTGCAAACGTGTACAGAATGAAAAAGGCATGTGTATCACTTCAATCAGAAGTGACCATGGGGGAGAGTTTGAAAATGAGCTATTTCATAAGTTCTGTGAAGAGAGTGGTATCCTTCACAACTTCTCAATACCTAGAACACCACAACAAAATGGTGCGGTAGAGAGAAAGAACAGATCTCTTCAAGAGATTGCTAGGACTATGCTCAATGACAATGACAACTATGTCCCTAAACACTTTTGGGCTGAAGCTGTTAATACTTCCTGTTACATTCAGAACAAAATATAAATTAGACTTATCCTGAATAAGACTCCCTATGAACTGTGGAAAGGAAGAAAACCCAACATATCTTATTTTCACCCATTTGGTTGTAAATGCTTTATACTGAATACTAAAGATCAACTTGGTAAGTTTGATGCTAAGACAGATAGTGGAATTCTATTAGGATATTCTGAAACATCTAAATGCTTTAGAGTTTATAATTCCAGGACTCTGATAGTAGAAGAAATTATTCATGTCAAGTTTGATGACAAACAGCTTGATAAGAGATTATCAGAGCTAGATGAAGCTTTTGCAGATCTTGATCTAAATATCTCAGGAGAGAAACCAGAAATCAAGACTGATATCCAAGTAGACGACACTTCTAAAAAACAACCAGAAACGTCTACCTATCAACAGGAAAATGCTCAGAAATCTTTGTATTTCAGAAACTACCATCCACAAGATCAGATCATTGGAAACCCCAATGACAAGCTAAGAACCAGATCAACCTTAAGAGAACAAGACAATTTTGTACTAGTCTGAGTTGGAACCAAAGACAATAGATGAGGCTCTGCTCGACAATGGTTGGATTCTAGCTATATAAGAAGAACTCAATCAGTTTGAAAGAAGTGATGTTTGGACTCTGGTTCCACTGCCCAAAGACAAATCAGTGATTGGAACAAAGTGGGTTTACAGAAACAAACTTGATGAAAATGGTAAGGTAATCAGAAACAAAACAAGACTTGTTGCTCAAGGTTTCTCTCAAGAAGAAGGTATAGATTATACTGAAACCTTTGCACCTGTTGCTAGATTAAAAGCTATTAGAATCTTACTTTAATTTACTGCACATCATAGTATTATGCTTTTTCAGATGGATGTTAAGAGTGCTTTTCTAAATGGTTTTATTAATGAAGAAGTCTATGTTATGCAACCTCCGGGTTTTGAGTGTGAAATCCATATTGAACATGTATATAAGCTTATGAAAGCTTTGTACGGTCTTAAGCAAGCTCCTAGAGCTTGGTATGATAGACTAAGTTCATTTCTTATGGAAAATGGATTCAATAGAGGAAAGGTTGATACAACCTTATTTAGAAAATCCATTAGGTCTAATTTCATAGTTGTACAGATATATGTTGATGATATTATTTTTGGCAGTACTAATGAATCTTTGTGCAAAGAATTCTCTAAGTTAATGCAGAAAGAGTTTGAAATGAGCATGATGGGAGAACTCAAATTCTTCCTTGGACTTCAAGTAAAACAAACCATGGACGAGGTGCTCATCCACCAAACTAAGTATACAAAAGAACTTCTGAAGAAGTTTAAGATGGATGACTGTAAACAAATGAATACTCCTATGCACCCCACTTCAATACTGAATAAAGATGATACGATAGGATCTCTTTTATATCTGACCGCGTCTAGGCCTGATATAATGTTCAGTGTTTGCTTATGTGCTCGTTTTCAATATGATCTTAGAGAATCTCACTTATCAGCAGTTAAGAGAATATTTAGATATTTAAAAGGAACTACTAATCTGGGCTTGTGCTTTAAGAAAAATGATGATTACAGATTAGTTAGTTTTTGTGATGCTGACTATGCTGGAGATAGAATTGAAAGAAAAAGCACCAGTGGAGGATGTCACTTCATTGGAGCTAACCTAGTATTATGGTCAAGAAAAAAACAAAGTACCATTGCTTTATCAACTGCTGAAGCTGAGTATATATTAGCTGCAAGTTGCTGCTCACAACTTCTCTGGATCAAACATCAATTGGAGGACTACAATGTATTTGTATAGTATTCCGCTTATGTGTGATAATAATGCTGCAATAAATCTATCTAAGAACCCAATTTTGCATTCTAGAGCTAAGTACATAGAGATCAAAATCATTTTATTAGGGATTATGTGCAAAAAGGTGTGATTGACATTCAATTTGTAGATACTGATCATCAATGGGCATATATCTTTACTAAACCTCTTGCAGAGGATAGATATATCTTTATTAGAAAGCATCTTAATATGATATGTGTGGATTGGTGTAGGCGTCCAGCCTAGAAAAATCTGTTTTGCTAATTCTGCGTCTGTTACCTATGCTCGTCTAATACATGTTTAAAGTTGTGCGTCTATTGCATAACGTATTGCACGCGTCCCTTGATATTGATGATCGCGTCCATTGTATAAGTTTCAGACGACTTCACATCTGCCTATTATTAAAGTTATTCTATTTGTGTGTTAATAAATGCATTTATTTTGTCATAAGACTATTTATCCTTTATTCTCTTTACTGAGTCAATGCTTCCATCAATCCCATCAAGACCTTTTTATGGTCCCAAGTTACCAGCGTCGTTTTATCATAATGACATGTCATGTCAAAAGTTTTTTTTTAAAAAAAAACCTTTGATATTCAAATTTCCTTTAAAAGAAATCTTTTCCCTCTAAGAAAGACTTTACGCTTCCATAACCTTTCGAGTTATCTCTCTCTTTACCTCTCTCTGCTTTCCAAACCCTAAGCACTTTGATCATCTACAATGGCATCTTCAACCTTCAACGTGGACAAACTCAACTTTGCTATAGAACATCGTTTCAACCTTAGTGTGCTGAAAGACTACAATCTTGACATAAGAAAATATGTCAATGCAGTTGGCTGGGAAGGACTCTTCGTGGAGAAAGTCTTTGTTTTCCCAAATCTTGTCAGGGATTTTTAGAGAAACATCCAACTGACAAACTGACTTCTACTCAATAGTATTAAAAAAAAATTACAGTCTCAGAAAAGACTATTGCCGAAGCAATCTTCTGTGCTTAGGAAGGTCTCGTTTTCACCGAGTCTTAGGAAGAAGACTTGGGCGACTCTGAGACTATAGAAGTCTGTCTCATGAAGGAGGACACGGTCAGGACTCACTCGTGGAAGGCTGTTGAAATGAAGGATATCGTTCGTATCCTTCACCAGCTTCTCAACAAAGTGGTGCTTCAAAAGGTTGGGTCAAAGGACAACCTATCATCTCTTCACAAATTCTGTCTCTGCCATATTCTGACAGAGACAAGAATCAATCTTCCAAGAATCCTTTATGGAAGATTCAGAGACGTAGTGATGAACAAGAAAAGACACTCCGCACTTCCTTTCTGCCATCTTCTCTCAAAGATCTTCAAGGCTCAAGGAGTACATGAGTTTCTTGCTGCTAAGACTCCTGAGGAGCAAGCGGGGTTACTAATTGATAAACCAATGTCTGCTGCAGACCTTGGAAAGATGAACATAGCCAACATGAACCTCAGTACGTATACTGTTGCTGCAATGGCTAAGACTGAGGAATTAATGGTGGCTAAAGAAGAGATGATTGAACAGAATAATGCTGAAGTCCTGGGGGTTAAAAGGGTAACCAGGGAAAAGACAACTGCTACAAGGAAGCCTGCCCCCAAAAGGCCAGCAAGTGGGATTGCTATCAGGGAGCCTTCTGATGCCCCTGCTGCAAAGAGGCCAAGGAAAATTATCCTCTCTCATAATAAAGATGAGGAAGCTGACGAGGATGGCATTCCTATCAGTTCTATCCTAAAGAAGCAGAAGACCTCTGCTGCTGCTGCTGCTGCTGAGGCCGTTGTGCCTGATCCTTCAACTGTACCAACAAAACCAAGAAGACAACCAGCAAGAAAAGCTAGGTCGACTAAAACTCCTAAGGTAAGTATCTCTGCTAATGATCTTGTTCAATTAGCAGTATATGACCTTGTATCTAGTTTAGAAGCTAGGATAGATGATATATCTATCCCCTCTCCAAATGACGTATATATTCCTACACCTCTCTCACCCCAACCAACACAAACAACCACTTCACAAGCCGATGATCCATGGTTAAATCAACCAGATGAAGGCATTTCCCCTGGTGCACCTTTCCCCAAACCTCTGAGAACCCTATTTCCTCCCCTCACCCCAACTTCCGTCCTTTACAATGACAAATATGAGGATTGGGCCAAAGTAAAAAGAGAATGTAAAATTCTATTTCATTCTCACCAATCTGAACCAGAACACATCCTAGACAGATGGTATCCTCTACCTGAATATGAGGAAGAAGTTAGCCAATCTGTTGAATTCTTTTTCCTACCTCACCCAGAGTGTCAATTAATCAAAATCGTGCCTTCTCAAATGCACAATGATCCAGGACCTTTAGTCAGTTACCTACCCTTAGTCAAATTTCCCCCCAAGAAAATTTACCCAAACCTTGTCAAAACTCATCCATTCATACCTCTTACTGATGGAGTTGAGAGACACATCATACCCGTCTGGAAGACTGACCACAAGAGGAAGAATCTTCCTACTATTCCTAAGAAGAGAGCTAGATCATCTAAGCATGTCCCCATGATCATGCCAAGGGACACAAAATGGATGTCCTTTGAGCATCCCGGAATCTACGGGAAGGCTGCTGATTTGTTTATGGATCAACTCTGCTATGATATGCTGAAATGGGAGTTCAGCCAACTCAGCTGATAGAGCTGCAAATTTTGTTCCTCCATCCTGGCTGAGGCATAAGGAAGCAACCAGGATTGTAATCAAGCCTTACAGGATTTGTCCGAGATTGCCAATGCTGGATCTTAACAAGGACAAGGACTTGAAGAACATAAGGTTCAAGGGAGTGATGCCTGAAGCTGAGTCAGCATTGCTTGACCTTGATCAAGAGACTTTTGATTACTCAATGTTGGATTTCATTCTAAATAATGATTCCATTGAGTTAATCAATGAGCACAAAGCTGCCGACTTTTGGAAGTGACAAATAATTCATTGCACCAGAGAAGCATCTTCCTCTGGGTTGTCTGAAGAAGAAAATGAAGATATTCCCAAAGTCAGAGGAAAGTGTGGACTCTCACACTTTAGGTACATGATATATAAAGACCTCTGGGGACTTCCTATCAACAGTAGAAATGTGGAGTTTATCTACCCTGTTAGATGAGCAAAGGAAATCATAGTAAAACCTAAACATACTCCAAAGCCTATCTCAGATGACCTTGTTGCTGAAGCAAATGGACAAATTGTCATTGATGATAATTTGGAAGACACTGTTGAATCCTGTCGCCAATAGAGCTCATCAGAAAGACAATCTTGTCAAACTCTGGTAATAGTTTTAATGCACCCTGAAGATCAATCAAGAACTCTGAGCACCTTTCAGGAATCTGCAGAAAGCTCAAAGCATCAGACTCTGCCATCAAATATTGAAGAAGTTCTTGGAAAGCTGGTTGATGAAAGGGTTGGAAAATTGGTAGATGAAAAGGTTGACAAGATAGCTGAGAAGATCAAGGAGGATGTTCATCAGCAGGTTCAAACCTCAATGGCTCCAACCTTAGAGGTTGTGAATAAAATGCTTGAATTTCTTATGGATTTCAAGAAGAGTCAAACTCAGAATCCTGCTCCACCACCTCCATCTGCTTAGCCTTTATTTTTTTTTCCTTCTTTTGTTCTGACAATGAGGATCCTCTCCTTTTTACCTTTTTGGCTGATGACAAAAAGGGGAAGAAAGGAAAAGAAAGAGAATTATATATAAAGTCAGTTGTTGAAAAGCTCTTATGTGTTTGAATTTGCATATTATCTTCTACTTGATAAATTGCTCCGCTTTATTATATTTAAATTATTTGCTTTGATATTTGCTGCTCTGACACTTGTGTTTATATAGATTCTAAGAATGATAAGTGTTTGTACCTATCTGTTGGTTTATAAGTCTGCTTAAGTATTTGAATGCTTTGTCTTAGGGGCAGCCCTGCAAGCTCTCTTAGACTTTTCTTTTCAAATTTAATTAGTTTTGTCATCATCAAAAAGGGGGAGATTGTTGGAACCAAAGTGGTTTTGGATTTAATAATCTCTAAGTTTTGATGCTAACAAAAGGATTAAATTTGCTTGGCAAAGTATTAGTTGAGATCTAACTAGTGCTTTCAGGTATCCAGGAACGCTTTTATAAGTAAAATAAACTTGGGATAAGTTTCAATTGAAAAATATGCGTCCACCCCTGTAGACGGGCTGCTCAAGAACTGTGGTAAAGTTACCTTGTTGTTTAATTAAGTAGACTGACTTTCTTTAGTAGACGAAGCTATAAATGAATACCTAAATAACTTGTTAGGTACAGCAAGTCCAAAGACTTGAAAATAAGCGCGTCCATCCTGCCACGTCAGCAAACGGAAGTAATTAGTTGAAGAAAATGAACTAAAACACAAAGTAATCTAGTAGACAAGCTCTAACCGCCATGTCACTAGACGGAGATCTTTATAACTCATTATGGAATAGCAAGTCTGAAGACTTGATAGATAAAAAGATATGCCACGTCATCAGACGAGCTAAGTAAAATATAGAATAGACTTGGACTCTCATACGAATGAGTAGACGGAGTTTCTTTTTAGACGAACTCCATCTTAAAATGAATTAAATGCAATCCGAATCTCTTATATTTATTTCAAATGATTGATATTTATTTCAAAAGAATATTTGTTCTTCACAGTTGTTTTATCTGCTTTAATATTTCACCTTGTTGTAAAAGAAATATAGTTCGTACAATAAGATCTGTACGATGACAACTTTATGATTGAAAAAGTTGAATCATACACAAAGAAGAAACAACAAGTACTCAAGTTGCAATACACGGAGGAGTGAACCTCCAATTTCATGCTACCTTGATAATCAAGAGTACTGTTCAGCATTGCTACAGTCAAGCTATCAGTCACAACGGATATCATGTATTAAATGCTATCTCTAAACGAGATTATTAAAAGTAACCGTTGAAGAATTACAAGAGAAGAATAAGGTCACTATAAATTAAAGACCTCAGATACTAAGGAGACTACTCTCTCTCGCCAGCACAATCTTGCTAGCTGAACTTTTGCCATTTGATTATCATTTATTCCTTTATTCTTTCAAGAGCAAGAGTCTGTATTCATTAGTTTGAATATTGTTGTAATATTCAACTGATCTTAAACCGTCATATTCTCACCCTTCGTGAGCTAAGTAGAACAACCTTTAAATCTCTTTGTTAGAGTTAGAGCCTGAAGAGACTTGGTAAGAAAGGAATACTTGTAGCCTGAAGAGGTATTAAATACTTGTTTGTAATCTATTTGGAGAAATAGTGGAAAAATCCTTCAAGTCGAAGGGACTGGACGTGGCTCTTGGTTGGAAGAGAGTGAATCAGGATAAAATCTATTGTGGGATTTTTCTATCCCTAAACTCTCTAGTTTTATTTGCTTATACTAACTATGGGGTTTTGATATTGCTTTTGTTAAAGTCTTTTAAAAATGATCTTTGTAATTGTGTGCTTCTGTTTCATGTCTCTTTGAGTGCAAAAATTGTTTTAAAGGTTATTTTCAAAAATTATTAACAAACATAATTCAACCCCCCCTCTTGTGTTTGCCTGTGTCAACTTCACGCTGTCATTTGTGCCCGAAGCACTGTCATAATATAGCATGTGAGACACCCCGTTGTTCCCCATTGTATTATTACATTAAAACCTTAATATTTATTTACTTAATCGTGCTCTTATCGTTGAAAACTCGTAAAAATACAGAATTGTAGGAAATAAAATAAAAACCTTAAGTCTTTCGTTCACGAATTAAAATTAGGTCTTTTGAGCAGTATAAATATACCGTCAGTGAAAATAACGGGCCGGGATTCGCCCGTCGTTTCAACCTCAATTTTAATCATAGCTTCCTACATTCAAGTAGGATTGAGTGATGAACTCCATTTATTTAAAATAATTTTCTAATACTCATATAAATCTATACAATAATCGTTCGCATTTCGATTATTTTGAAACAGTGAAAATCGAGGTGTTACATTACTACCCCTCTTAGAAAAAAATTCCGTCCTCGGAATTTCTTAACTCAACACTAGACATCATATTGTAATCGTATCTTAATCTAAAGCTCCAACAATATATTTCTCATTGATGCCTTCTTCTAAATGATAGCGGTAACATCATAACATAATTCATCCTTATATCATTCTATTTATCCTCTAAACAATAATTATGTATTATATCCAATTTACACATACCTTCTCCGAGATCTGCAAGGTGAGAGGATTCAGCTCCCCTGATGGTAAACACTCTCCCAGTCGCTTGAGGTCTAACCATCTGGCCACTAGGTTGCGGGAACTCCTCCCTGGTTTCCACCTCTATAACCTCCAGCTTCTCTATTCCCAGCTACTGGCTGCGGCATACCTTTTTGTCTACAATCTCGAGCAAAATGTCCTGGTTTTCCACAATGGAAACAGAAAGGTACCTCCCTGCAATTCCGTTGATAATGTGGTCCTCCACATTTATAACAAACTGGGCCTTGCTGTTGCTGACCCGTTCCAACCACTTGTGTTGTGGCAATTGTTGTTGGTTCTACTGTCTGCACTGGTTTGGGATATGGTTCTTGCCTCCCCTGAGAACCACTATCTACTCTCCGCTGAGTATCTGATCGAATAGGACCTCCAATCCTTTGTTGCTTCTGTTCAGCAACCATCCTCAGATCTATGCTTTCTATGGCAATGCATCTCTCCACTAGCTCCAGAAAACTCTGGATATCGAGAGATACTATAGCCCTATGTAGTTCATGTCGGAGTCCTTCCTTAAACCTTCTACATTGCCAATCTTCATCTGGGAATCTCTGATAAAATTCAGAATACTTAATCAGAGCCTCAAATCGTGATGCATAATCACCAACAGTCATGTTGCCTTGTTTGAGACTCATGAATTCCTTTTCTTTCTCGCGTCGAATTAGACGCGGAAAATACTTCTCAAAGAAGCAGTCACTAAATAGCTGCCAGTTGATAACTCTGCCTTCGGCATCTATCAATCTTCGCTTGCCTCTTGGTCGCGCTGTCGCGCACGCGCCAAAAAGGTTGAGCGGGTTTAAAAGTATAGTATAGTGCGACAACTCGGATGTCGTCTCTAAGGACTCTGAGAATATTACTTTTCACAAAAATAAGTTTTATTTGGGTGGTGGGGGGTTTGGATTGGAATGCAATTAAGAAACAAACAAAACAGTAATCAAAACAAGGCAGTTGAAAAGGGATTATCAATTATCAAACAACGATTAATCTACTGTCAAGAATTCCCAACTATCCCTGGTTAATGTAATCCCAAGCCCAAAGCAGATTCTTATCCCCTTCCAGTTGTAATAGTGATTTACAAGCGAAACTACTATCACAGATACATGTCCCTATTCCCGAATTAAGCAAACGGGATTAAGCCCTTCGTGAACTAAGCGAACACGAAATGTACACACGCAAATTAAGCAGATGCGATTAATTATAGGAACATGTATCACCAGAGATAAATCAATACAATACAGTATACTCCTGGATTAAGCAAACAGAAATACAAAGTATGGTATTGAAAAGGGAAAAGCAATTGAAATAGGGATTACATAACCTCAAGTATATAGGATCCTTAAACAGTAGACTAATCCTAAGAATTTAGTTCTCCATTACAGACAGAAGGAAAACTCAAAAGTGTAATGTAAGTGGTGAAAAACTGGATGCCTTTCTGTCTGCAGCGTTTCTGCTTTTATAAGAGGTTACGCATCACGGCCGTGATGGCTGTCACGGCCAGGCCGTGATCCTTTCTGACTTTTTATGATCTTCTCATCACGGCCGTGACCAGTGTCACGGCCTGGGCGTGATAGCCTCTGCTTCAGATACACTTCCTTACTTGCTCTTCTTATTATCCTGAAACAACAAAATATCCATAAGCTTTACTTTATTCAAAACTAGCTAAATTAACCTAAAACTACGCAAACGACTCAAAACCTTTCTTGAGGACAATCTAATCTAATTGGGGTGAAAGTAGGATATAATTTGCACAAAACCCTGGTCAAACTAGCCATAAAACTAGATGAGCCAGAGGCTTATCAAAATACCCCAAACTTAAACTTTGCTTGTCCCCAAGCAAACTAAGACTCAAAAATCAAAAGGACTCAA
The DNA here is from genome assembly GCA_030762895.1 of Sophora flavescens. Classification (NCBI taxonomy): domain Eukaryota; kingdom Viridiplantae; phylum Streptophyta; class Magnoliopsida; order Fabales; family Fabaceae; genus Sophora; species Sophora flavescens. Next base: position 144,829,504 of record CM061065.1, read on the forward strand.
GACCTGGCAAGCTTAAGAGATTCAACCAACATTGCACAAATTCAAGCAACTTCAAAAAAAACAATTTTTCTTCATTGTTTCTCCCTTCTCAAACAGAGCAATCCCCACATTCATTTATTCCAAACATTTGAGAGTTTCATCATGAAAACAATCAGAAATCTAAGCAGGGAATCCAAGTCACACACAAGAGGGAGATCACCAAATCCAAACAACCGCCTTCCTCACAAGGGCATTATTTGTTCACTCAGTCACTCAGTTTATGTCTGGCTAACAACTTGCACTCAGTTTCACTTTTCAAGTACACTTCCCAAAAATTTGATTTTCATCTCAAAATGGCTCCCACAGAAAACAAGCAAGCAACATCAGAAGGTCTTTATTGGGTTGTAATGGGGCCTGGCTAAGGGTAGGATATACAAAAGGAACTAAGCTGAAGACCCTAGGAACTAAGAGAGCATGAACTATATTTACACATAGAAATTCACTCAAGCTCCTTTCTTTATTTTTTTCTTTACATTTCTGGGTGGCTACAGCTCTTTTTATTTCCTTTTGGCACTCTTGCTTTTTTTTATACATTATTTTTTTTTTATATATGCACTTGTACACTTTTTTTTTTTTTTTTCAAAAGCCCTTGGCTCCAACTTTTTTTCTTTTTTGTTTTTTTTTTTCTTTCAATCCCAAAAACATATTACACCTTGCAGCCACCCCAAACTTTAGTTCTTGCACCCATTCTAAGATTACATGCTCTCCTAATCCTAAGATCGGGTTGACATGGTTTTCCAGATTTTTGGGCTTATAACATTAGGTTATCAAGAACTAATAGGCTAATAGGCTCAAAAGGGCTAACTAGGGAACATGCAAAAGGAATTAGTTTATTCAGGCCAAGTAGCTATTTACAAAGAAACTGCCTAAATCATTTGCTACTCACATATAATCATGCAAACCAAAAAGAGATTCAATCAAATCCAGGGAAGTGCAACTTGAAAGTGATTTTCACACATTTTAAAACATGTTGGAGGCTCAAAACCTCACCTGGACATTCATGCAAATTGTTTGAAAGAGATACTATCCCTAGTGTGTGCTCCTTATCACCCCAAACTTATCATTCATCATGCTATCATAACAAAATCCCAAAGTTCAGTTTTCAATTTCACATGGGAATCACATTTCAAAAACAAAAAATTTTTCAGCTAGAGGGAATTATTACATATCAATCATGCAAACAATCTGTGCAACATCAATAAAAATCTAACAAGCTTGCCAACAAAAGACTCAACACACAAATGCTCCTGAGCTTCTCAAATTATTCAGGAGCTTATTCAAAGAAAAGAAAAACTACAACTAGTTCCCTCCCCCACACTTAAAACAGGCATTGTCCTCAATGAACAACAGAATTATAAGATCATAGTGAGGGAAAGGAAAAGAGTACTCCCTGATCAAGTGCAGTGTAAGCGGGAGCTGTCACCTGGATCCCATTCCTTGCAGTCTAAGTCCAAAGAGGTAGAGAGGGCCTCCAGTGCTCCTTCATCTTCTTCATGTTTCTCATCCACTTGCACCGACAATCTTATCACCGCTAAACATGCAGCAATCTCAAGACAAACCGCAAAATGGTTAGCGTTAGTACAATCAAGAAAAGAAAGAATATCATCACAGCCAGAATTAAGTGGAGAATTAGAAAACAAGTTCTCATGGTTATCCTCAATAGTCTCAGATATCAGCTCAATGTGGAATACAGAGTGCTCTTCCGCTGGATGTTTCATGGCATCAAATATGTTAAACTTTGCAACTATATCCCCCAAACTTCATAGACATGGTCCCATCACCCACATCAATGTTAGTCTTGGCTGTCTTCATGAATGGCCGCCCGAGGATGATTGGTGATTTCTTCGGAATGTGTCTCTGCTTTGCCATGTCCAGGATGTAGAAATCAGCTGGGAAGATCGGATCATCAACTTGCACTAGTACATCTTCCACCATTCCCATGGGGCGGGCACAGTCCTGTTGGCCAACCGAATGGTGATACTGTGTACTTCAAAGGACCAAGATCCAGTTTATTAAAGATAGAGGTAGGCATGACATTGATAGATGCTCCCAAGTCCAGCATGCAGTTTTCAAACTTCTTGTCCCCAATAGTGCATGGGATAGTGAAGGTGCTCGGATCCTTGCACTTCGGTGGCGGTGCGAGTGAAAGCAACAACTTCTTCCGGCTTAGACTGGATAAGCGCGAGACATTTCTTCCCAAGTCAACCCTCTCATTAGTTTTCATCTTCCTCTTGTTGGTGCATAGGTCCTTGAGAAATTTTGCATATCCGGGCACTTGCTTGATCATATCCAACAGGAGGATATTAACCCCCACCTTTCTTAAAACATCAAGAATCTCCTTCTCCTTATTTTCACCACCACTTTTCAAATTTTTCTCGTAATCTGTGGTGGGAACGGAATGGGTGGTCTATACACTCTCTCGGTTGCAACTTCAACCACAAGTTCGGGAGTAACTTCAACAGTAGGCTCGGGAGTAGCCTTTATAGTTTCTTCATTCTTTCCGAGTGGCCTCAACAACCTTTCCGGACCTCGGAGATATAGAACTCACATTGGGGTTGGAGGCATTAGGATTGATCACCGGTGTCTTTGCGGCACTGGGTTGTTCTTTGACCTTGCGGTGTGCTATTCATGGATGTGGCCATCTGTCCGATCTGTGTCTCTAAATTTTTAATGCTTGGCATTTGTTTGTTGCTGAAACCGTGCTCGAGAGGCTCGAATCTGTCCCATTTCTTTGCTGAAATCAGATTTTGTGCAGCCATTTGCGCAGCCATTTTATTGAGCATGTCATCTATCTGAAGGTCCGGAGGGTGCTGAAGTGGTCACCGGAGGAGGATTCCGAGGTGCCATCGGTTGTTGGGATGAGTTCCCATACCGCAGATTAGGGTGATTACTCCAGTGGGATGGTACCTATTTGTTGAAAGATCCGGAATCTTGTAGATCTGCATTCGGTTATTGCCCCGATTATACGGATGGACTGCAAAGGCTTGAGGTGATTCGAAGATCACGACCCTCCTTGCAAAATGGGGCATGCTTCATATGGGTGCTCGAGAGAACTACACATGCCACACAACACCGCAGTCTGAACCCTATCCATTACCAATTTCTCTACCAAAGAAGTGAGCCTATCAATTCTATCATCACTTGTCATGGCCTGGAAGAGGAAGTGCGGACCTCATGTACACCTCTAGTCTCAACAGAATTTCTTCTTGTAGTGAATTGCTGGGAATTCAACGACATGTTCTCAATAAGTTGCTTAGCAAGCACTGGGGTCTTGTCAACCAATGCTCCCCACTAGCAAAGCATCCAAAATATTCCTATCCATAGGCTGCAATCCTTCATAAAAATATTGGATGAGGAGCTGTTCGGAGATTTGGTCTTTGGGGGCAACTAGATGTCAACTCGCTTGAACCTCTCCCAATACTCGGCTAGCGTCTCATTTCCTTGCCTTATTCCACAGATTTCTTTCCTAATTGCAGCGGCTCTGGAGGCAGGAAAATATTTCTCCAGGAAGAGCTTCTTCAAGTCATTCCATGTGGTAATGGAATTTGGTGCAAGGTATAAAAGCCAATCTTTTGCAGCTCCCTGGAGTGAGAATGGAAAAGCCTTCAACTTGATATGATCCTCAGTTACTCCTTCTGGCCTCAAAGTCGTGGAGCAGACAACTTGGAACTCCTTCAAGTGCTTGTGTGGATCTTCACCTGCAAGACCATTAAATCTAGGCAACAAATGGATTAGCCCAGATTTTAACTCAAAAGGGGTGTCAGCACCAGGATAAGCAATGCACAAACCATTGTAATTCACATCAGGGGCAGCAAGCTGCCTCAAAGTCCTTTGGTCTCCCATGTTTTCAAAAGCAGTTTTAAAATTGGTATCACTACCAGTGCTAGCCCGAAATTCCCTACGGAGTGTGTGCAATGTTCTTTCAATTTCCGGGTCAAAATCACACAGTTCAGGGCGATGAGACCTAGTAGCCAGACCAATTCAAAACAAAACAGAAAATAAAAGAAAGAAAAGAAAAGAAAATAAAAACAAATTGAGAAAATAACAACTCAGAGTCCCCGGCAACGGCGCCAATTTTTGGTCGCGCTGTCGCGCACGCGCCAAAAAGGTTGAGCGGGTTTAAAAGTATAGTATAGTGCGACAACTCGGATGTCGTCTCTAAGGACTCTGAGAATATTACTTTTCACAAAAATAAGTTTTTGGGGGGGGGTTTGGATTGGAATGCAATTAAGAAACAAACAAAACAGTAATCAAAACAAGGCAGTTGAAAAGGGATTATCAATTATCAAACAACGATTAATCTACTGTCAAGAATTCCCAACTATCCCTGGTTAATGTAATCCCAAGCCCAAAGCAGATTCTTATCCCCTTCCAGTTGTAATAGTGATTTACAAGCGAAACTACTATCACAGATACATGTCCCTATTCCCGAATTAAGCAAACGGGATTAAGCCCTTCGTGAACTAAGCGAACACGAAATGTACACACGCAAATTAAGCAGATGCGATTAATTATAGGAACATGTATCACCAGAGATAAATCAATACAATACAGTATACTCCTGGATTAAGCAAACAGAAATACAAAGTATGGTATTGAAAAGGGAAAAGCAATTGAAATAGGGATTACATAACCTCAAGTATATAGGATCCTTAAACAGTAGACTAATCCTAAGAATTTAGTTCTCCATTACAGACAGAAGGAAAACTCAAAAGTGTAATGTAAGTGGTGAAAAACTGGATGCCTTTCTGTCTGCAGCGTTTCTGCTTTTATAAGAGGTTACGCATCACGGCCGTGATGGCTGTCACGGCCAGGCCGTGATCCTTTCTGACTTTTTATGATCTTCTCATCACGGCCGTGACCAGTGTCACGGCCTGGGCGTGATAGCCTCTGCTTCAGATACACTTCCTTACTTGCTCTTCTTATTATCCTGAAACAACAAAATATCCATAAGCTTTACTTTATTCAAAACTAGCTAAATTAACCTAAAACTACGCAAACGACTCAAAACCTTTCTTGAGGACAATCTAATCTAATTGGGGTGAAAGTAGGATATAATTTGCACAAAACCCTGGTCAAACTAGCCATAAAACTAGATGAGCCAGAGGCTTATCACCTCTCCACCAAGACTCTGCTCCCCCAGTTAGCATGAAGGCAGCATACGTCACTTTCCTATCCTCTCTGCAGCGCATGGTATCGAATATCTTCTCGATCTCTTGTATCCACCATTCTACCTTCTCTGGATCATAATCTCCTCGGAATTGGGGTGGCTTCCATTTCAGGAAAGTAGCCATTCCGGCATCTTCAGCTGCGGCAGCTCTCCTTTGGTTCTGTTGTTCCTGCTGTTCTTTGTTCATCTGTAGCATCTCAGCATTCTGCTGTGTTTGTAATAACAGAGCAGTAACTATATTTTTCATGGTATCTTGAGTCTCAGAGGACTCTCCTCCACTTCCGGTATGATTATTTTCCACGTTGTTAGCTCCAACAATTCTTTCAGGAGTTCTGTCATTACTGTCGATCGTACGTCCTCTTCCACGAGCCATGATTCTGTAAAAGAAATCATTCGCTCTTATCAGCATGACATATAATACCACATAGACCAGTATATAAATACCATATGCCATATTAATGTTAATTATCGTATCGTATTCGAACACACTACCCATCTTCCAAGCATAGTTAAAATCCGATGTGGACTCAACTAGACACGGCCAGTAACAATATCCTAGACCTCACAGTCCGATTAGAATCGAACTGCTCTGATACCACCAAATGAGACACCTCGTTGTGCCCCATTGTATTATTACATTAAAACCTTAATATTTATTTACTTAATTGCGCTCTTATCGTTGAAAATACGTAAAAAATTAAAACTTATTTAATTATCATATAATTTCTGCAAAATTAAAACACACCAACGTTAATATATATAAATACACACCTGTTTATTTATGACAATACTAAAACACTGTTAAGGGTACCCTCTTAGTAGGATCCCTCACAGGTATAAACTGCACTACAGACATACTTAGCGGAAATATAAATACTCCTTAGACACACTGGCCATAATGTCTATACTCTAATCGCCATGGATCACAGCTCGACCTCCAGCATCCGGTTCATACGGAGTTCCATCTAACTCCTCAGCAACTGGTTCCTCCATCGGGTCTTCTCGTACGATCACATCAGAAATAAAATACAACACACAGAAAGATATAGGGGATAAGAAACAATTCTATCATCAAAGCGGAAAAGAATCATAGCATAAAATATAATAATCGTCAACCACACACATCACACCTAACTAGCAATCATCCTCAAATTATGATATCACCCTCTACTTTCAACTCCTGTAATTCAACATTTATACTAATATGGCAATCTATACTCCTGTCACACTAGTCAGTAGTCCAGAACTATTTATGTCAAAACTCAGTGCACCCCTATTCCTTTATCTCTCCTAGGAAATAGTGCATAAGCACACTATGCGTCACTATTTCCCCCATTGGAAATAGCACATAAGCACATAATAAATAAGAACTCGGTGTGCCCCTATTCCTTTACCTCTCATAAGGAATAGTGCATCAGCACAATATGCGTCACTATTGCCCCCATTGGAAATAGCACATAAGCACATAATAAATAATAACTCGGTGCGCCCTTATTCCCTTACCTCTCATAGGGAATAGTGCATCAGCATAATATGCGTCACTATTGCCCCCATTGGAAATAGCACATAAGCACATAATAAATAATAACTCGGTGCGCCCCTATTCCCTTACCTCATAGGGAATAGTGCATCAGCACAATATGATTCTCACTGACTTTTATCAATAGCAATCTAGCACCTCAAGCTTTTCCTCACAACCTCCACTTACATTCTATATCACATCACTTCTATAAAATAATAGCGAGGCACTTCTAATTCATATTCAAAACTCTCACCCAAACAAAATACCTCCGAGCAATATATATCTTTCCTTAAAATCATCTAAGCATAGTATTAAACCCAGGCAGATCATGCATAACACATTAATCAACAGAATATTCAAACATCTCAATATCATATACAACAATTTATCACAACCAACTCATAATAATCAAACCAAATAAATAACAAAGTCAGGCTCTGTCACGGCCAGGCTGTGATAGCCATCACGGCCGTGACAGACAACAAACATCCTCATAAATATTCAAACACCGAAATAATACGTCACATGCAGATGGAATACCTCAACCAGCGTATCACAGTAAATTTGATAACATAAAATCAAACATCCTCAAATACTTAAAATCAACTTAATGCCGATAAACCTACAATCCCCGAATCACCATTTTGTTTTACAGAAAAGGTTTCCAATGTGATTTTGGTCTTGTCGATTACTCAACTACTAGTAGGGTTTAGGTCGCCCTACACAATTATTATAGAATATACTACTTATCGATTCCGACGATAGGATGATTCTTTCCCCCACCTGAGTTATCACCGGAAACACGTACACGACGATCCTCGTTATCCCGCCACGAGTTAACACAACCACCTTCAACCAAACAACATAACTATAATTAATCAACTAACAACCATTTATGACACTTTAGGGCTAGGTTCGGCCAAGACTTAGAAAAAAGGTTTAGGCTTATCTTCTTAATGCCATCTTTTGGATCCTAGTTACTAGAGTCTTAACTAACATAGATTACTTATTACAAGACTAAAATTTGAAACAAAATCCTCTAACCTTTAGGGTTAGGGTTTCGGCCAAGGGCTGACTTTTAGGGTTCAAAATCCTTAAAATTTCTAATCATGATTAAGTCATGGATTAATGGTCCTTAATCAACCAAGATCATTTATGAAAACTTTGAACAAAACTCATCAAATCTCATCCATCTTAGCCCCCAACCCTAGTTTCGTACAACAATCAATCAGACTCTTGAAGCATGCAACCACTGCTACAGCATGCAACCGTTCGTACAACAATCAATCCTCTTAGCCCCCAACCCTAGTTTCGACACCAACCGCTTCGCATCATATTAAATTTTTGGCAACAACTCCTTGAAAGGTGTCACATCTTGAAGCATTTTACAAAAGAACTCCAAACACTGCTCGGGGACATTCCAATCTAGAAGCCTAACACAAATTGATAATTTTGAATCTGACTCCCCTTCAAACAATGGCTTATTTGTCTCTAACAATAGATTGTAGAATCTATGTGCCGATTCATTAGGAGGCTCTTCCATGTCATCAGACTCATCTGCCTCAAAATTCCCATGTTACCCAAGACAATCATCGACCATCATATGCATTGACTGGAGTTGTTCGACATAGTCATCGTGGTAGCCACTGCCTGATGCACCCATGTCAAGATCGTCACCACCGACTTCATTCAAATCAATATACGACAACTCCTTTCCCACTACCAGAAAAGGCCATATTACCGACGACATTTTTTCGATGGATTAAAGGGCCTCGGAAATCTTACATTTTCCGACGGTTTCTGGCCCTCGGTAAGCATAATTATATTTCCGGCCATGTTACCGACTGGCTCAGTCGTAGGTAAAATTATCGATGGCCCCTCGATAAGCATAATCATATTTCCGCGAATTCTTGTGAAGATTTCCGGCTACTTTTGCCATGGCCTAGGCCCTCGTTAAGTCATATTTTTTTTCGACGGTCTGAGCCGTCAGTAAGAGGAATCTATTTGCGAGGGTTAAAGCCCTCGGTATGTGCCAAACGTGTTTGCGACGGCCCAAGCCCTCGATAAGTACAATTAGTTTGCGACGACGTTTTTCGTCTGTATAGGAAACATAGTTTGCGACGGGTTTAGCCCTCGGTAGCGTTCCCTGGCCGTTTGCGACGACTCTAGCCCTCGGTAAACACAACGATTTTGTGACGACTTTGACACTCGGTAGAAGAGAAATAGTTTGCGAAGGCATTTGTCCTTCGGAACTGTTTCTTAGCCGTCGCTAACTTAATAGTGTAAATTAAAGAGTCACATTTCACACCCTTGATATTATGCGTCAGTTCCGTTTCCATTTCTCTCTATGCGTGAACGTTCTCTGTTTCCCACTCCGTGCCTCCGACCACCTCCCATGGGCGATGGCTACGACACCACCTCCAACCGGCGACGGTTGCGATCTTTCCCTTTCCCTCTTCTCTGCCATCTTTTTTTCCATCGTCTCCGCCATCTCGATTCTCGCACAAACTCCTTCAACGCACGACTCCACCACCTCCACCGTGCGAGTCCCCTGCCACCGCGCGACGCCACCCCTGCGTCCACCTTCCTCCTCTCTGGTTTGTTCTCCTCCTCTTCCCATGATTTTGAATTTTATTTTTGGTTTGTTATCTTTCTGGTTTGAATTTCTGGTTTGGTTTTATGTGACTGACTTAGTTAAGTGCAATTTTTAATAATATTTGAATCAAAATTAGAATAGTTCATATAATTAGTGAAAGGGGAATGAAAACCTTAGGGTCTAGTGGTTGTCACCGTGTTCCTCAGATTATAGAGTAGTGATAGAGATTCGTAGTTTTCAAATCTTGATAGGGATTGACTCTGCCTTAATCCAACACATATATGTTTTTGTTTCAAACAGAACAAAAACCAAAGAGGCACGAGACTCACACTGCATTTCTGCATTGGACTGAGTCCTGTTGAGGCTGAGTGACAAGGCTGTTTGGACCAATTGGTGAGGGTCTTGTTGTACGGTGGTGGCATAGACAGAGAGGGATTCAACACAAAGTGTTGGGTATCACGGCTGTTATTGAGAAGAAGTATCCGTGCTATTTGACCTCATGGGGACAGCTTGATATTAATGAGCGACAATCGTTCTTTAAAGCTTTTAGAGTAAGTTGCAAATTTTAATTTGTTACATATTGTTTTAGTTTTACTATCCAATAAACTTCATTGTAATCATTATTATTTATGTTCTATTAATTCAGGATAGAGTTACTTGGAAGGCCACAGATGAGGCCGCAATTGAGAAAAACTTTCACATGAGAGCTGCTCACCGCCTCTCTGATATGCTCTGTCGTGATATCGTGTCAGGTGAATGACCCCATTGGATAAGAGTGCCTATTTGGCAGGACTTGTGTACTTAATGGGCTTCTCCTGAATTCCAGAAGATCTCCTCCCAAGCAAAGAAAAATAGGGCATCGAAGAAGGGTGGTAGCTTACACATAGGAGGTTCTATCACTCAGGCACATGACACAGTTCGACCGGTACATTCATCACTTATTCTATATGTTCAATTTTATTAATATTATCATTCTTTAATTATTGTTTATATACCTTATACTTTATTTATGTTTATTTTATAGTCTAAGAAGTTAAAGCGGGGGGTGTAGTTGAACGAGCTTCACCTCCACACCCATGTTACGAAGGGAACCCGTGAATTTGTTGACGAGCGCTCAAAACGCACTCAAGTAATTTGTCGTATAAGTATCGATGTTACTATGTTTTTCTATATTTTGTTATATCAAATTTTGATTGATTTGTATCATTATGCATAACAGGAAGAGTTTGATGAGAGGATGTCTCAGGCTAGGTCTCAAGCATCATCCTCTTCCCCATCCACCCAGCCAGACCCTGAGGAGGAGAAGCAGCTAGCATTGCAGGTTTGGGTGGAGGTTGTTGGCGGGAAGAAGAAAGGTTGGTTGTACGGTGCTGGAGACCTTGTCGGTAACTACTGGAAAGGAGTCACTCGCACCCTTGATACTAGTGAAGCATCCACTAGTCGCAGTCGTCAACTCATGATTCACAGGAGATTGTTGAGCTGAAGCAGAGACTGACTGCATCTGAGGAGCGCGAACGTCAGATGATGACGATGATGCAGCAGATTCTTATGCAGCTTCCCCCTGAGCAGCAACAATAGCCATAGCAGCAAACTCCGCAGCCTCAACCACCGTAGCCTCAGCCTGGTCATCGCACCGAGGAGGATGGGGAGTCAGATTCATTTGAGGACCTTATGCGACCATCTCGTTATAGGGATTATTAGATGCTTATTGTTTTATATTTTTGAGGACTTCTAGATTGGTTAAACTTCTAAGATATTGTTATTTAACTTTTTTATGTGGTTATAATGATTACAATTTTAGTTTTAATTGTTGTATTTATTTTGTTTATATTAAAATTAACTAGTATACTTATAAAAATATAATAAATTTATTAATTTTATTATATAATTTAATATAAATATAATAAAATAATTATAATATATTTGAAGGGGAAATAAAATAATAATTTAAATATTAAAAGAATTTAAAATTACATTACTGATGGCCAACCGACGGTTTAGCCGTCGGTAACTAAAGACAATTTTTTTAAAAATTATAATATTAATAAAATAAACTGGATACCAACGACAAGATCTTATTTACCTAGGGCTAGGCCCTCGGTAATTACCTACGGTTAAGACCATTGGTAATTACCTACGGGTGAGGTCGTCGGTAACTATCGAGGGCTTAACCGTCGGTAACTATCGAGGGCCTAGACCGTCGGTAATTACCGATGGTCTAGGCCCTTGGTAATTGTTGATGGTTTTTTCAAAAGTCCGTCGGTAATAGTTCCTGACGCCCGTTTTTCCTACCGACTTGGGTCCGCCGATAATCCGTCGATAATTTTGAATTACCGACACCTTTTCAGGATTTCCGGCGGCTTTTGGCCCTCGGTAATATAATTTTTTCTTGTAGTGACCACAATCAGTCCATATCCAATAATTAGGCTTGAACCCACGTCGGTATAGGTGTAACTTCACGTCATCATCACTCTAAACCGCCATACAATTGCACTTTGTGCACGGACATCTAATCCCCCCTCTTCGGCATAATCACAATGATGCTTGACTTTCGATATAAACTACTCAACTCCTGCTACAAATGATTGTTTCAGAAGTCGTCTCCCAGACTCGTTCCTATCATACACCCAACTACGGTTCGAGGGATAATATTTCATCCTTCCGCATTTTCAGATAAATTGACGTATTTTTAAAATGATACTATAATCCCGAATCGCTCCATTTCCTTAAAAGGTGTGGTCCTATCCCATTCAAGGAAAAACATTTTCACCACTATATTATACTAGTTACTCATCACTTCTCATGTCTTATAGCTGACAAAATTTCGGCAGCATCTCCCATCGATCTCCAGTACGACTTGACTGCGGTGAAATACCACAATCAAGTATGGACCCGGAGAACAAAAGAAAATGCTTCGACCCGAAATTTAATCAACTGTTTCACAAATGAGAATCAACGAGTAATTAGTATATCAGTGGAGAAAAAGTTTCCTCCCAAACTGTCCCAATTGAACAATTCAAGATTCAATAAAATGAGTGATTCCATGACCACGAGTACACATGCTCAATAATATTGAACCTTAAATGGGAAACTACGATTTTTCTCAATTACGTATAATAATTGTACTCTAAAAAAAATAAAACTTTAAGTAACATGGATAATTTGCATAAAGTTTGACATTATTAACAAACAATCAAAAACATCATTAATTAACCATCATAAACAAAGCATTAACAAAAAACAAAAAAAAAATCGCATGCTTATTCATCTAACTTTTTATTATATCATTTATTTTTTAAATTAATTTTAATTATTAAAGTATTTTATTGAATTAGTTAACTACATAGTTAGTTAACTATATAAATATTATTTATTTAAATATAATTAATTATTTGAATTTATTGTTATGTAAGTATGCAACTTTTTTTGCACTATCTGTTTTAATCACGACAGCCGCCTCGTCCATGCTCTCCGATGCACCATGAGTACCTAATCGTCTCACATTTGATTAATATTTATTTAATATTTAATTTATATTAATTATCATAAAAATTAATTCAAATAATTGTGTTTGATACTCTCCGCCGCCAACACCTAGCCATCGATTCCATTCGCCACGGTAACACTTTGGATATTGGAAACACTTCTTCGATCATTTAATTTATTGCTTAAAATCATTACTTAATTTGATGGATGCTTCATTATTCCTAAGTTATTTAATTAATTCATTATTTCAATTAATTAATTTTATTAATTGAAATTTAATTGCATCAATTTATATGATAGCTAAATATTAGCTACAATAAGAATTAAAATACTACATTAATTATAAATCAAAATCACAAATTCCTACACTTCCAAATCAACAAAATATAATTGTGCAATCAGTCCAAAAAAAACCATAATAATTGTTTCATATCATTAAACACTCGACAAAATAAACAATTTCAAAAAAAGTCAAAAAAATTTATAAATTTAATAAAATAGACGCCTGGCAGTGCAGACAATGGTGGCTCCTCTACAACGGTGGTGATGATGGTATAATAGCAACTCTGTAACTAACAAATTAGCATCATCACTAATTAAACAGTAAACACTTAATTAACAAATTAAACATTAAACATTTAATTCAAGAAAATTAAAATTCAAAAAGTAAATACCTACCTAGGTTGGGTTGCTGTTGGCAGTGGGGGAGGAAGGTGGTGGTGGTAGTGGCTGGCGAGGCTGACAGTGAGGGAGCAAGTGGTGGGACAATGTGGTGGCAGCGGTGGTGGTGGGGCTCGCGGAGGAGAAGAAGACAGTGGCGAAGGTGGGGGCCGCAGAAGGAGAAGGAGAGAACAGAGAGAAAGAGAGATGAGAAGAAGAGAGGTGGTACAAGGTGGAGGTGGCGGTGAGCGGTGGTAGGGAGGCGGTGGAGAACGAAGAAGACAAAGAACCAGAGAGATGGAGAGGGAGGCGAAAAGAGAGGAAGAAAGGGAAAGTGAGGAAGAAAAGCTTTCGGTTGCACTTAATGAACATATTTCCGACAGCTTATTCCGTCGGTAATTCAAATTTTTGAATTACCGACGGGTAGGTTTGTTGGTATTGTAAAACATAGTTTCCGACGACTAAGCCGTCGGTACATTCACGCACCAAAATATTACAAATTTGGGCCACCATTTCTGATGGAGTTACTGACGGAATATTCGTAGGTAAGGTTACCAACGATCATTCCGTCGGTAATATCGTTGGCTTTTCATATTCATGATTACCGAGGGTATTTTCCGTCGGAAATTACCCTTTTTCTTGTAATGACATCCGGTAACATAATCACAAACATGGAGAATAATAATATATGTAGCCACCCCTTGTGAACACATATATTTGTCCGTCTTCATTTTATTTTATTCTAATTTTATTATTATGTTATTATATTTCAGGGAGACTAAAAAATAGTGAAGAAAGAAAGAAGAAAAAGAAAATAATGAAGAAAGGAGGAGATTTCGTTCGTTGCGTACTTAATTTTCTATTGGACGAGGAGGTTACGTCCATTGCATACTTAGTTTTCTGTTATCCGAGAAGGTTCTGTCCATTGCATACATAATTTTCTGATGGGCGAGGAGGTTCCGTCCATTGCATACTAAATTTTCTGTTGGACGAGGAGGTTCTGTCACTGCAATTTTATTTTCGAAAAAAAAAATAATGAAGAAAGGAGGAAGAAAAGAAGGAGAAAAGAACAATCAGCAAAAAGAGAAGAAAGGAGATTGAGTTACTTCTCCTAACCCTAAAAAACCTCATTTTACATATCAGACAAAACCTCTCTTCCTCCTCCCACTCTCCAATCGCCCCTACACCTCCTCTACCCAATGGTCCTTCTTCTCCGTCATCTCCTCCACTCTCTTAACCGCACCACACCTCCTCCTCCCACTCTCCAACCCCCTAGGCCCATTGGTTCTTCTTCTTCTTCATCTCCTCCAATCTCTTAACCGCACCACACTTCCTTCTCTCTTCAAACACGCAACCAACACATCAAATTGCCTCATTTCCTCTGCTTGCGCCACCTCCATCTGGACACACGCGATCTCTGCTCAGAACCGCCCAAGCTCCAGATTTCGTGGGACCAACCTTGAAGCCACTGGGTAAGGAGAAGCATGAAGCCCTCTTCTCTGTCTATAAAAGGAGGGGGGAAGAACGAAAAAGAAAAAAGTAAAGATCGAAGGGGGAGATACATAGGATACGAAGAGAGAGGGAGAGAGATATTTTTATCTGATGTTTTCTTTGTGAAGAAAAGAGATTGGGTTTGAGGTAGAAACAGAGGAGATCTTCATCTTTTAAACGGAAAGAGGGGATTTTAGGGTGAGGGATTTGAGTTTTTTTTTTTCTGTTCTCAGTCATTAGAGTGGTTCCAAATTTTCAGAAGAATAGAGAGTTAAGAGAGTCAGTGAAACTAAAATGTGTGGGTTTTGATCTTAATATTTTACTATTGGGAGAAAGCAAAATCATTGTTATTCTGCTCTCATTTGGTAATCCTTGTTCTCTTTGTTGATATTATTCATGAGTTTCTCTTGACATTCTTATTTTTGTGTCTCTGTTTATGATGAAAAGAAAATCCATGGATATTGAAACTGAATGAGTTAGTATGATGTTTTCTATATGAGTTCTTATGTCTGTTTCAGAAATGGTGTATCGTAGGGTTCATATTTCATTGTTTTCTGTCATGCATGATATACTAGTAATCTTCATACGGCTATACTGTTACTAAACATTTAAAATGTTTCATTTTTGTTCTATTTTCATAAGGCAAAACTAATTTTTTTACATAAAAATAAAATATGATCATTTAAATCCGCTTCAACCAGTTTGTTCCCTTTTTACAAAACAAAGAAAATTGCCTTTTGATAAATAAATAATTGAACTTGTTTTATTTAGGGATGGCCTATGGACTTGGTTGCCAAATTCAAACCCTTAGAATAAAGGTTGCCCTATGGACTTATGTGTCATGTTCAACCTATTTAGGACTTTTCAACATTTAATCAAGAAGGTAGAATAAAATAAAAAATGACATCATGAAATAACATTTCTCTTCCTAATTCCTATGTGACATTTTTCCAAATACTTGATTAAATCAATGTTATTTTGGGTTGCTCTATGACAGGTTTCATGCTCAACCCTTTAGATTTTGAGGTTGCCCAGTGGACTTGCATGCCATGTTCAACCTCATTTAGGTTTGATAAAACATTTTCACAAATACAAAATCGATAAAAATACAAAATATCTTAAAATTAAAAATAAATTTTCCATTAAATGATTTTCGGGGTAAAATAAATATTTTCAAAGTTACTAATAATTTACACAACTAATTTTGAGTAACCATTTTTATGGATGTTCTAGGGTGCCGTAGGGTTAAGTCTCCATGCCTTCCCAAGACGTAATCGACACTCGAACCCAAAGTTTTTTTTTTTAGGGTTTTCCAACTTTCCCGAAATTAAATAAAGTTGGTTGCGACTCCATGCTTATTCTTTAAAAGAAAATCAAGTTTTCTTCTTGTTCGCTGTTGCGCCGCAAGCTCGGTCGCGACAGATGGCGACTCCGCTGGGGAATCTTTTAAGAGAGTCAAGCCCGTAAAAATTAGTTTTGGAAATTTTTAATAACTTGTAGCTTATTTGTTTTACCTTTTATTGCTATATCTTGTTTTTTTTTTTTACAATAATCAAATAACAAAAACAAAAAAAAATGTTTTTATTTTAGTGATGTTTGTTTGGATTGTCCTTTTTGTTTGGGTTTTCCTTTTATTTAAATAAAAGTGAGAAAAATTAGTTGTATATACATTTTAACCCATGTTATTTTTGTATATGTTTCACTAACAATGTTTTTGTTTCCTCCTTCTTTATTTTCTTTTTTCCTATATTTTAACAATAGGGTAGAAGACTTATAACCATTTTTATATATACCTATGATTTTATTTTGTAGGTTTTTCTTATCTTTTCTTTTCTTTTTATTTTTTTAAGTGTTACAGGTTTGTATGCCCCCCTCACACACATCACTATCACATATTACGCACATTCTTGGCTCTATATTTGAGCTTGCTCAAAACCCAAGGATTAGGCCGTGCTCCGACATTGTCATTGAAGAGGTCTTGTACCTCCCTGATACTTGCCGGTTCACCACTCAGATTGTACATGAGATCTTGAAATAGTCATATTGAGAGGGTTTATCCCTACTTGTGGCTAAATTCATGAATTAGATCCTTAAAAGTGCAATCTGGGGACCATGACTTTTAGAGGTCTAGACCTGTCCCAATTTTCACTAATAGAGTAAACCTAGTGGCCGACCTGTTTAGAGTCCTAACTTAGGGTGTGTCCATCCTTAGGTTTTACCTGGCTCAGGACAAAGGGGGGGCATACTTTTCTTTTCTCTCTCTATCATCATAAGCATAAATTGCCATGCATGTTCATTGTGAATATTCACAAAACTAGGGGCGTCACATTGCCGCCTCAAACCTGAATGACATATTCGAATATTATTGCACATCTAATAGGCGATATGTCATAATGAAGGTGATGCATTGGCAGCATACCCGTTAGGGTTTTTCACCCGTGCCTCTTTGTTGGAAGACTTTGGTATTCATCTTATAACAAGAAAATGGAAATGTTTGGTTCTGAAAAGAGTACTAGCAATGCGAGTTGTTCCAAGAAAAGTATCTAGATCGATGTGACACTCAATGACGTGAAGTGTTTATGTGAACTAGCCAGCAAATGCCAGAAAAAGCACGCTCAGGCTTTATCAGCAAGTATGGTAGAATATTGGACCTATTGCATGTTCCGGTGGAAGCCCCCGCTCTGAGTGCGTTGGCCCAATATTGAAATTCAACTTTGAGGTGTTTTGAATTGCCTGACTTAGACATTACTTCGACCATAGAAGAGTATGCTTATATGCTAAGACTGCCCATTCAAAAGAAGACCCTTGTCTACATGTATTATGGCCAATATGTAACAGATTGGAAGATAGCAAGTCTATTGGAGCTTCAACCGGAACAACTAGAGAAAGCGGAAAAAGGAACCGCCAAAGGATTGAAGAGGCGATTTTTGGAATTGTGTCTCAACAAGCTGGCCCAGCAACAACGATGGGTTACTTTCAGCAAAGTACTAGCCCTCATGATATATGGGTTGGTGCTCTTTCCTTTTGTACCATATCTGATTGATCAGTCAGCCATGGATGTTTTCTATAGGGTTGAAGAATATGGTGTGAACCCGGTCCCTGCTATCTTAGCTGAAACTTTCCTCTCCCTACAGGTTTGTCATCATAATCAATAAGGGAAACTACGATGTTGTGCATCAATATTGTATGTCTGGATCATGACTCACTTGTACGCTCACGATAAAATTGATAGAACAGACGACCCGCTGAAAGGATTCACTCGCATGCAACTAAAGCCACGTAAGCAATATGAATGGAAACAAGAGTTTGATCAGATCGACCCGCGTTCATTTAGTTGGATGTGTCCATGGTACAATGGAGATTCAGTTGTATTCAGCTGTGGAAGTTTTTCAAATGTTCCATTGATGGGTCCCAAAGGTTGTGTATCATATTCACCTACTTTGGTGATGCGTCAACTCAAGTGGACACAGGATGAACCCCCCGAAGAGCTGCTCGGTGGGGTAATCTTCCTATAGCAAGAAAGTGAAAGCATCAACAGTCAAACAATAACAGTAAGGTCAGCATGGAATGATGTTCATATGAAAGGATCTGAGGAATTACGAAGACGAATCATAGCTCACACAAAAAGATACGAAGTATGGAGAGAAGCAAGAAGAGGTTACCCCCCAAGACCTGCATCCCTTCTCCGTAGTGAAAATAATCCTCTTACCGAAGATCAAATGTCGAAAGAAATCGAAATTTTAAAAGCTCAGATGAGGGTTTTGGATGAGAAGAACCAAGCTGCCGAAGTAACTATTGTCACGCCCCGAAGCCAAGTGCAGAAGCTAAGTTTACAGATTGAGCATTTGAAAGATGAATGCGCCAATGCCTACGAAGCCCCGAGTCGTGCAAAAAGGCCAGGAAAAGAAAAAGAAGCAGAGATTCAAGAGCTGCTGGCAAAGATATAATATCAAGAGAAGATACTTGTCAAACTTCAAAGGAAGAAAAAAGAGCTCAAGACAAATGTAGGGGTTCATGTTGAACCAATACATATACTAGAAGAGAGAGTTGAATCCCTCCAAGAATCCTTGTCCCAAACAGAACTGTACTCTGATCGAGGATGGAACGAAGCAGCCAAGTATCATTTGTGAACACCCATTTTTGTCCGTCTTTTATTATAACATTACACTTCAAGGAGACTAATAATAATAAAAAGAAAAAATGAAGAGAGTAGGGGACTCATAGCTAATTTGCTGTTGGTCCCGTCCATCATATGGGACTTACTGTTGGACGGGGAAGTCCCGTCCATCACATTTGTACTTGCTGTTGGACGAGGAAGCCCTGTCCATCACATTTGTACTTGCTGTTGGACGGAGAAGCCCCATCCATCACATTTGAACTTGCTATGGACGGGGAAGCCCCGTCCATCACGTGGGACTTGCTGTTGGACGGGGAAGTCCCGTCCATCACATTTGCCTTTGCTGTGGACGGGGAAGCCCCGTCCATCACATGGGACTTGCTGTTGGACGGGGAAGTCCCGTCCATCACACTGCTTTTGCCAAATGGACGGGGTGGCCCCGTCTAGTCCACTGCATTTGCTGATGGACGGGGTGGTCCCGTCCATTTCTTTGCACTTGCTGATGGACGGGGTGGTCCCGTCCATTACTTTGCACTTGTAGATGGACGGGGTGGTCCCATCCATTGCTTTGCACTTGTAGATGGACGGGGTGGTCCCATCCATTGCTTTGCACTTGCCGATGGACGGGGTGGTCCCGTCCATTGCTTTGCACTTTCCGTTGGACGGGGTGGTCTCGTCCATTGCTTCACACTTGCTGATGGATGGGGTGGTCCCGTCCATTGCTTTGCACTTGCTGGTGGTCCCGTCCAGTCATTACACTTGCTGGTGGATGGGGTGGTCCCGTCCAGTCCTGTCCCTTTTATTTCTGTTGGACGAGGGGGTTCCGTCTACTTCAATTATTTTAATTTCTGTTGGACGAGGAGGTTCCGTCCACTGCACTTGCTCTGATACCAATTGTTGTCCGTCCAGTGTACATCTACTTTTGCATATCTAAGTTTCTGTTGGGACGAAGAGATTCTGTCCACTGCAATTTTATTTTCAGGCTGAAGGCTAAAGAATAAAGAAAGAAGATAAGGAAGAAAGAACGAAGAAAACAAGGAGAAAAAGACAATCAACAAAAAGGAAAGGAAACTGAGTTACGTCTCCTACCCACTTTACATACCAGGCAAGACCTCTTTTCCTCCTCTACCCATTGGTCATTCTTCTTCCTTACCTCCTCCCTCGTTTTAACCTGGCAACCCTACTCCTAACCCTAAAAAGGCCATCATACACATCAGCCAAAACCCCCCATCTCCTTCTCTTTTCAAACACACGACCTTCAGGATAAATCACCTCCTTTCTGCTACTCATGCTGTCCCACTGGACACACGCTATTGCTGCTCATAACCCCCCTTTTTTTCACCTCCTCTAACCATTGGTCGTTTCGTTTTTTTCCTCATCTTCTCCCTCGTCTTAACCTAACAGCCCTACTCCTAACCCTAAAAAGCCATCATGCCCGTCAGACAAGACACCCCATCTCCTTATCTTTTCAAGCGTGCAACCCTCACATCAAATCACCCCCTTTCCGCTGCTCAGAATGGCCTAAGCCTCGGGTTTCGTAGAAACCGAACTTGAAGCCAATGGAGAAGAAGCAAGAAGCCCTCTCCTCCGTCTATAAAAGGAAAGGAAAAAGAGGAGGGCGATGAGGACTTTTTCTTAAGAGGAAACGAAAAATCAGAGAGGAGATAGAGAGGAAAGATACAAAGAAAAGAAAAAGAGAGAGAGAGATTTTTATCTAACGTTTTCTTTGGGAGGAAGAGAGATTATAGATCCGAGTTTCCTTTTTCTCTTCCCTGTTATTAGAGTAGTTAAGAAGGAAGAGTTGAAGGGGTCAGCAAGATTGAATGTAAATCTTGAGACCTTACCACTGAGGGTAAACAAAATCATTCTTATTCTGCTCCCATTTGGTAATCTTTGCTCTTTTCGTTGATATTATTAATAAATTTCTCTTGACATTCTTATTTCTCTGTGGTTCTGTTCTCTGAATAAGTTGGTAAAAATTTTAATTTCTACGTTTCTGTCCCATTTTCAAGAGATAAAAATTATTTATTCTTACAAAAAAATAGAGGATGATCACTCGATTAAAACAACATTTTTTAGGTTGCCCTATGACAAGTGTCATGTTCAACCTTTCAGACTTAGAGGTTGCCCTGTGGACTTACGTGCCATATTCAGCCTCATTTTAGTTTTAATAAAGAGATTCACAACGGGTAAAATAAATATTTCAGAGTTACTAATAATTTACACAACTAATTTTGGGTAACCATTTATGGATGTTCCAGGGTGGCGTGGGGTCGCGCACGTGTCAAAAAGCGAGTGGTTTGTTAAAAACTGTAGTCAGGGAGCGACAACTCGAGTATCGTCTCACAAGGACTCTTGGAGTGTTATTTGCAGAAAATTCAGTTTTTTTTGGGGGGGGGGTGGGGGTGGGTTTGAGATTCAAGAAAAACAGAGCAGAAAACAGAGCGAGAAGTGATTATCAATGATCAAAACGATTAAACTACTGCTCTCGGTTTCCCACTATCATCGATTCATACAATTCACATGCCCTAAGCAGATTCTAATCCCTTTTCGATTGTAGCAGCAATTAACAAGCGAAATTGACGCTACGAGATATATGTTCCTAATTCCGAATTAAGCAAACGGATGAAGCTCTCGTGAATTAAGTAAACATGATTGAACGCACGCGAATTAAGCAAACACGATTAAGTATAGGAACATAAAATCATCAAAATAAATCAATACTTAGTCTACACAATTCTGAATTAAGCAAACAGAAAATATAGCATAGCACTGAAAGTGACAAGCAATTTAATTCGGGAATTACATGAACCTCAAGTGTCGGCGAAGACCGATTACAGCAGATTAACCAGAGAGAATTAGTTCTCATAATTTTCCTTGTTTATCTTTGCTTTTAATCTTCATGATCCCTTCTGTAATTTTGTTCTCATATTGTTATTTTCTCTTAACAAACTAAATTCTCGTATTAAGGCAAGAGACTTTTCCTTCATACTCCCCTGTCGTGTTCACTCTCATGTTTAATCACTATGGTCATGTCTCAATAAAAGTAAATATAAGTTTAATGGTATGATTTGATAATTCTAATGGTAGCACCAATGAATGGTTTGAGCCAAAAGGACTCAATATTTCAAATTCAATGGAAGAGATAGCATGCACTGGACAACAAAAGAATGATGCAAATAGGCTTGAGAGAATAAACATAACATCCACCTCATATGATTCAGATTCTTGGGCGACCCATGTTGTTAAAAGAATGAATGAATCCTCGGCTCAGAGTGGTCGGTGAACAAGGGTTTGGTTGGTGGAGGTTTTTCCATGGAGCATTTGGTTCCGCTGTCTTCAAAAGGAAGGGATTCTCATTAGTTTCAAATTACTGATTGAATTTTGTCGAGATCTGAGGCTCTCTGCAATTTAATTTTCAAGCTCTGAGGCTCACTGCAAGTTTATTTTCGAGCTCTGAGGCTCGCTGCATTTTATTTTGCGTGATCAGAGGCCCATCGTACTTTCGAGTTCTGAGGCTCGCTGCGTACCTAATTTTCTGTTGGACGAGGAGGTTCCGTCGATTGCATAACTAATTTTCTGTTGGACGAGGAGGTTCCGTCTGTTGCATATTTAATTTTTTGTTGGACAAGGAGGTTTCGTCCACTGCAATTTTATTTTCCAACTGTGAGGTTTTCTTTTGAGCTCTTCACGTTTTGTCGGACAAAATATGTGTTCATTTTATTTACTTGTTCATTACTACAATACATGAAAAGTCACGACTAATCATGTCTTCTAGTATGCAATAAGTAAAGAGGGGCAACTGCGAACACCCATTTTTATTCGTCTTCATTTTATTTTATTCTAATTTTATTATTATGTTATTATATTTCAGTGAGACTAAAAAATAGTGAAGAAAGAAAGAAGAAAAAGAAAATAATGAAAAAAGGAGGAGACTCCGTCCGTTGCATACTTAATTTTCTGTTGGACGAGGAGCTTCCGTCCATTGCATACTTAGTTTTCTGTTGGACGAGGAGGTTCCGTCCATTGCATACTTAATTTTCTGTTGGACGAGGAGGTTCCGCCCACTGCAATTTTATTTTCGAACTGGAGACTAAAAAAATAATGAAGAAAGGAGGAAGAAAAGAAGGAGAAAAGAACAATCAGCAAAAAGAGAAGAAAGGAGATTGAGTTACTTCTCCTAACCCTAAAAAACCTCATTTTACATATCAGACAAAACATCTCTTCCTCCTCCCACTCTCCAACTGCCCCTACACCTCCTCTACCCATTGGTCCTTCTTCTCCCTCATCTCCTCCACTCTCTTAACCGCACCACACTTCCTCCTCCCACTCTCCAACCGCCCCTACGCCCATTGGTCCTTATTCTTCCTCATCTCCTCCACTCTCTTAACCGCACCAAACTTCCTTCTCTCTTAAAACATGCAACCTTCACATCAAATCGCCTCCATTCCTCTACTCGCGCCACCTCCATCTGGACACACGCGATCTCTGCTCAGAACCGCCCAAGCTTCGAATTTCGTGGGACCAACCTTGAAGCCGCTGGGTAAGGAGAAGCATGAAGCCCTCTCCTCCGTCTATAAAAGGAGGGGGGAAGAACGAAAAAGAAAAGGAAAAGATCGAAGGGGGAGATACGGAGGATACGAAGAGAGAGGGAGAGAGAGATTTTTATCTGATGTTTTCTTTGTGAAGAAAAGAGATTGGGTTTGAGGTAGAAATATAGGGGATCTTCGTTTTTTAAACGGAAAGAGGGGATTTTAGGGTGAGGGATTTGAGTTTTTTTTTTCTCTTCTCTGTCATTAGAGTGGTTCCAAATTTTCAGAAGAAGAGAGAGTTAAGAGAGTCAGTGAAACTGAAATGTGAGGGTTTTGATCTTAAAATTTTACTACTGGGAGAAAGTCAAATCATTGTTATTCTGCTCGCATTTGGTAATCCTTGTTCTCTTTGTTGATATTATTCATGAGTTTCTCTTGTCATTCTTATTTTTGTGTC
Source organism: Sophora flavescens (assembly GCA_030762895.1). NCBI lineage: Eukaryota > Viridiplantae > Streptophyta > Magnoliopsida > Fabales > Fabaceae > Sophora > Sophora flavescens. Next base: position 144,853,574 of record CM061065.1, read on the forward strand.
TCTGCTTATGACGAAAAGAAAATCCATGGATATTGAAACTGAATAAGTTAGTATGATGTTTGCTATATGAGTTCTTATGTCTATTTCAGAAATGGTGTATCGTAGTGTTCATATTTCATTGTTTGCTGTCATGCATGATACACTAGTAATCTTCATACGGCTATACTGTTACTAAATACTTAAAATGTTTCATTTTTGTTTTATTTTCATAAGGCAAAACTATTTTTTTTACAAAAAATAAAAGATGATCATTTAAATCCCCTTCAACCAGTTTGTTCCCTTTTTACAAAACAAAGAAAATTGCCTTTTGATAAATAAATAATTGAACTTGTTTTATTTAGGGATGGCCTATGGACTTGGTTGCCAAATTCAAACCCTTAGAATAAAGGTTGCCCTATGGACTTATGTGCCATGTTCAACCTATTTAGGAATTTTCAACATTTAATCAAGAATGTAGAATAAAATAAAAAATGAGATCATGAAATACAAAAATTTAGGACTTACGTGCCATGTTCAACCTCATTTAGGTTTAATAAAAAAATTTCACAAATACAAAACCGATAAAAATACAAAATATCTTAAAATTAAAAATAATTTTTCCTTTCAATGATTTTCAGGGTAAAATAAATATTTTCAAAGTTACTAATAATTTACACAACTAATTTTGGGTAACTATTTTTATGGATGTTCTAGGGTGTCGTAGGGTTAAGTCTCCATGCCTTCCCAAGACGTAATCGACTCCCGAACCCAAAGTTTTTTTTTAGGGTTTTCCAACTTTCCCGAAATTAAATAAAGTTGGTGGCGTTAACATGTTTATTCTCTAAAAGAAAATCAAGTTTTCTTCTTGTTCGGCGTTGTGCCGCGAGCTCGGTCGCGACACCCTTAACGAAGAGTGAGCAACTACCACTACTGGAAAATATAGAATAAACGATCAGATATAACATCCGTTAAGTAAAAAGTGGACGTTAAAAAGGAGGCGTTGGCAGAACCATAAATATGAGGTTCATTTAAATCATCTTTTACGTCATTTTTATAAACAACGGACGTTAAAAGTGATTAGCTGTTGTTTAAAAAACATACGTTAAAAGTGAATAGTTTACGTCCGTTGTTTCATCAACAGACGTTAAAGGTGATTTTAATAATTTTTTTAGTTAGTATACCCTCGCGCATTGCATGTCTTCCTCAAAGTTTCAGTTTCAGTTTCACTTGCTTTTGTGTTTTTTTTTGTATTTCAGTTCGATCTATTCTGATTTTGCTTTTGTGTTTATGTTTTGTCTTTCATTGAAAACTAAAATAAAGTTGAATCAATAACCCAAACCAGATCTCATTGAAGTGAATCAATAATACAAGTTACAAGATACACTCAAAAATTTAAAATCCTATAAAGTTACATTGAAAGGGTTTATGCCTAGCCTAAACATTTGTTGAGGCTTCGTTCCCTTCACATGTCGAGGGTGAGCAAGAGAGAGGAGAGTCGAGCGGCTGAGCAAGTGTGCACTCGATCTGTTTCAACAATGGTCCTGGAATAGTCACTTATTGCCAAAGCTGAGGTTTTGGAACTCTGGCAACCGATTCTCCGGAAGGATGATAAGGTGAGCAACTCACATTATGTGATTTACTCAACCTTATCACCCATGTTATGTGATTTACACAACCTCAGAAGTTGTTTGACCATTAAGACAAAAACCTTTGAGTCTAGGAATATGAAGAAACAATAATAATCTCCATGGCAGAGCCATATTGTGAAGCAGAAAACGAAAAGGGGTGATGCCTTTGCGGAGATTCATTATAGAGAGGGAGAATGGAGTAGTCATATTTTGGTCATGAAAAGGAAGCTATATATTTATAGTAGCAGATAATAGCATAAAGGAAGAATGGAGTTACTAAAAAATTAAATTGTTCATTAAGAGGATTAGGTTCCAAGGCGTATGGGAAGTTGATAGTCAAATAAAGTAATAAATGTGCAGTTATATATAAACGTGTAGAAATGAACAACCGATTGGGACGAATAATGCATAAATAGTGGGTTTTAACGTCTTTTAAGCATAAAGTATACGTTAAAAAGGAGGCGGTGGCATAATAATTATCAAATTCATTTAAATCACCTTTAACGTCTGTTGTTTAATCAACAAACGTTAAATATGGATTTTAACGTCTGTTGTTTTAACAACAGACGTTAAAAGCGATCTGTAATTTTTTTAGTAAGTATACGTTTACCCACACCTCTTTCTCTTCATCACTTTCATCAATTTCATCACCCACTGTCCTAACCCTTCTTTCTCTCTCCTCACCATCGCGACCGTCATCTTATCACCGGTGAGTTCTCTTCTCTTTCTACTTTTCTCTCTTCTCATCCTACTCCGGTTCCATTAATCTTGTTTTCTGTCTCATTGAAGCTTCGACCACCACTTCTCTTCACTTCTCCACTCCACTCATTAAACCACGCATTAAAAGAACAGGTATGGAACCCTAATGTGTTATTGTTATCTCTTTAGTTTATTTTCTTTGGTTTTCAGTTGTCTACCCATAATATTGTCCGCCACCGAATTTTTGGTTCCTGGATTTCTCACTTGTTAGAACTTGGTTGTCACCCCATTAACAGGTATGCACCCCCTCTGTCTTTCTTCATTTCATTTCACTTGCTTTTGTGGTTTGTGTTACTGTTATGTGTTGACGTTAGGAACTTGGGTTTTAGAAATGTCATTCTTACTGCTTTTTTGTTTTAAGATTTCTTGTTTGCTTGTTTGGATGATGGGAAAGTTGAAGGAACGATGATTGGATTTAGAAAAGAGATGAATCATGAATGATAGAAGTATCTTCTTTTGGAGTATATATTATGTGGATTTAGATCTTCTAGGCTTCCAAAGCAAGGAGTGCACTTTAGATAGTGGTGTGTATATATGGTTGTTAGGTTTTCAAATAAGTTTTCAAAGAGGTATAGAGTGTATTGGTGAATATATATGGTTGTCAGGTTTTCAAATACTAGTGCGCTTTTTCAATCTCCCCTGTTGTGCTTATATTGGATATATGTGTGTATATCTACAGAACTTATCTAGCTATGGATCGTAGTTGGATGGTTTGTAAACGCATAAGTGATGAGTATCTAAAGGGAGTGGAAGAGTTTATACAATTTGCTCAAAGGAATGATCCTAATAGTAAAGGAATGTTTTGTTGTCCTTGTGTCAAATGTTTGAATACAAGGAAATGTGCGGTCAAGGATATACGTACTCATCTTATTTGTTTTGGGATTTACTTGAATTATACAATATGGATATGACATGGTGATGTGTTGTTAAATAACACTACAAAAAAAGGTCATTTAGCGATCGAAAATAGTGACCGAATTTTTTGGTTGCTATTTGCGACCGAAATAGCGGCCGATTGTAGGATCTACATGAAACACTGGTTAGAGTTGAGTCTGCGACTGAAATAGCGACCGAAATAGAGCGTAGCAGAGATATCGGTCGCTATGTCGGTCGCTAAACAAAGGAAAGTAAAATTCAGAAATTTATGAATTTTTAGCTACTGAAATGGCGATCGAATTAAATGCAACGGTCAAACTTTATTTATATTAGCGACCAATTTCGAAATCCGTCGCTAAATTTATGAATTCATAATCTAAACTTTAGTTATATTTGCGAACGATATTAATTCGGTCGCTAAACGGCGCATATAAAAAATAAAATAGCGCGTGTTAGCAACCGAAATTTAAATCGGTCGCTAAAATTATAAATTCAAATTCGAACTAACCATATTAGCGACTGATTTAGCGACCGAATTATTTCGGTCGCTAAAACTTAAATCCCTAAATCGCGAAATCTCCCATTTCCTTCCTCACTTCTTCATTTTTCCTCTCTCAACTCTTCTCCCTACCTCCACTCCGTCTCCACAACCGCCACCACCGTATCACAGTACGTAAGTCTTCTTACCTCTCATCTCTTCCTTTCTTCTCTTCCTTTTCCTCCCTCTCATCTTTGGTCTTTCCTCCTCATGAAACAAGTGCCACCACCTTAGAGCACCGGCCACCACAGGGACAACCGCAAGGACCACTGCAAAGGTATCCCCTCCTTCCTTCTATGTATCCCCTGCACCCTTCATTCTGTTGAGGCTTGTTGAGTTTTGCTAGGCTTGGTCATTGTATTCTGTTAGTTGATTAAATCTGTTATTTAGTTGTTTTTCCGTTTTTCTGTTTTTTCTGTTAGTCTAGCATCTCTTAGTTGGTTGTGTTAGTTTCCTTTTATTTTGTACTTTCTATATAAAGAGCTTTGGTCTCTCAATTCAATAACAAGAAAGTTCACTTATTCCATTAAAGAAGTTGATCCAAGCTTAACACATTCTCCATTTTATTGTTATTTCACAGTCTCTGAAATTCTTTTTGCGACAATGATGGTTACTGTTTTGGTTGCTTTGTGAGTGTGTCCAAAAATTATGGTCTGGTGGTATGTCTAAGAGGGTCCAAAAATTTTCTGAGGGTTCATCTTTTTCTCTATGAATTTCAGAAGCAAGAGAGGAAGGAACTTTGAAATTTTCCTTTTTTTTGTGTTGCTGTTGGTGGTCATTATATTCAAAGGAGGGAGTACTCTAAATTTCGCATGTAGTATCAACATAAAGTGGAAATTGTTGTCACTCTTTTTGTGTTGCTGTTGCTGGTCATTATTTTCATGTTTGTGTTTGTAAAAGTCATAAAGGAAATGAATCAACAATATGAGAACATAAATTTTCTTCTCTTCCTTTATAAGTGTTGTGTGAGTTTGAGAGTTAAAAGTGAGAGAGAACAATTATCCTGGGTGAGTTTTATGTGTTTGTATAAACACCAGAGTAGAGTCCAGTGTCCTGGATGATTTCATGAATCATGACACTTGCTTTGCCCATCCAAAAAGCATTTGAAACATTTTTTTTAGTTTAGTTTATTATAGTTACGTTTTTGTCACTGATTAAAGCTTAAATTTTGTGTTTTGAATTTTGTTTTGAGTTCTCAGACATGCAAATATGACAAACCACAAACAAATGGAATTTGTAATTTAAGATTTAAACCCTTACCTCATCTTCCAAGACTTAGGTTTTGGGAGAGAAAAGGTTCCTTAGTACTTTTCTCCCTTTGTTTCCTCTTCTTATGAAATAAAGGAGATAGGGAGGAGAGTATAAGGAAGAAGGGAAGTTGCAAGTTGTTCTATATTTGTAACGGTATATTGTTGATTCTATTTTATATTAATTTATGTGTTTCTAGTCTTATAAATAGTTGTACTGGATTCTGTATATATAGAATAGTGATTTGATTTGAAATGACTAATTTCATTTATGCACGATAGGTCCTTGTTGTCATATTCTTATACTCTCTGTTGGCTCCGGCTCCTCCCCTTATCCTTGCTCGGTTGTGTTTTCTCTATCAGGTAAGTTCTCTGAACACTCAGTGTAATGTATTATGTGAATTATCGTGTTGTTTGGTAGTGGAGAGCTGAGCTCAATAGGATGTGATCTTGTCTCGATTGTATCTTTGATAATTTAATGTTTATGCATGTGTTTGTCAATATGTGTTGTTTGTTAGTGGAGAGCGGAGCTCAATAGGATGTGATCTAGTCTGATTGTATGCTGATAATTTAATGTTTATGCATGTGTTTGTCAATATGTGTTGTTTGTTAGTGGAGAGCGGAGCTCAATAGGATGTGATCCTGTCCGAAAGGCGGGATGCTGGTTGTGTGCTGATAATTTAGAAATTATGCATTTGTTTGACAATTAACTGCTACTTGTTAGTGGAGAGCGGAGCTCAATAGGATGTTTGCTACAATATTTAATCTAAGTTTGTATTGATTTACGCTTCAATTTATATAAGCTCAAAAATGTTGCAATATTTATAGGTTAATGGTTTTATTTTCTGTTAGAGGTAATAATTAATTTACGAAAGTCTTAGTTTCCTATTTGATATTCAATATTAATGAGCATGCGTAACTTATCAAGGTATGCATGCTCATTGTATTGAATCTTGAATTGTCCAAGTGGGACAGTTTGGGAAAAAACCTTTTTCACACTCGTACAATAGTCATTTCAATGTTCAAATGCCTTATATACTTGTTGAAATCTCGTCGATGCATTTCCTTTTGTTCTCCCGGTGCATACTTGATCGCGGTGATTCCCGACCGTGCTCGAGTCGTGTAACTTGGAGACCGATGGGAAATGCTGCCAAAATTTTGTCAAGTATAAGGTATTTGAATATGGGAATAACTATTAGTAGCCGAGTGTGGCAAAGGTTTCTTCTCGAATGGGATAGGTTCATACCTTGTCATAAGAACGAGATTGATGGAGTTATTGGAATGCACCGTAATATATAAGTGTTATTGTATGATTGGTCAGGCTATTTAATTGCCAGCAATGGATATTCCGGAGAATCGGAAATGGATGTATCGTAGGTTGGATCGGAATAAACATCTTAGGGAAGAGTATAGAGTTGGAGTGGGTGAGTTTATAGAGTTTGTTGTTAGCCAGGAGAGATTTATACAACTGGGCGGTGATCAATTGAGGTGTCCTTGCAAAAGATGCAAGTGTCAATCTTTCAAAAGCATGGATGGAGTTGTAGCCGATCTTTATGAGAAGGGCTTCATGCCTAATTACTATTGGTGGAGTAACCATGGTGAGACGTTGCCTGACTTAAACCCGATTGTGGTTGAAGGTTCGTACTATGGAAGTGGTGACCGGAGGGAAGAATTGAATCCATACGAGCAGATGATAATGGATCATGCTGGACCATCGGTTGGTGTTGTACTAGAAGAAGATGGGGGAGAAGATGGTGGAATGGGTTCCCAATACATAGAGGAGAATCCGAATCCCGAAGCTCAAAGATTCTATGATATGCTTGAGTCTTTGCACGATCTCCATTGTGGGAAGGATGTCGGGAGTACACAGAGTTGTCGATGTGCATGGAATGGTTGAGTATCAAATCTGACTACAATATGCAAGAAGGATGTTTTAATCGCCTCACCAGGTCAGTGTCCAAGGCGTTGCCAGAAGACAATCGGATGCCTACTAGTTTTTATCATGCTAAGAAGTCTGTGGAAAATTTGGGTCTGGGGTGTTTGAAAATTGATTGTTGCCCGAATAGATGTATGTTGTACTATAAGGATGATTCAGTGGAAAACATTACATGTTGTCGATTTTGTGGTGCGGATCGGTATAAGACAACCACTAGGATGGGCATTGAGAAGAAGAGGTCACTAACAAAAATTGTGGTATGATAAGCCTCTTGCTCATCTAGTTTTATGGCTAGTATGACCAGGGTTTTGTGCATATTATATCCTATTTTCACCCAAATTAGATTAGATTGTCCTCAAGCAAGGTTTTGAGTCCCTAAAGTAGTTTTAGGTTAATTTAGCCAGTTTTGAGTCAAATAAAGCACTTATGGCTATTTTGTTGTTTTCAGGTTTAGTAGAAGTTGAGGGAATAAAGAAACAGGGGATTCGCCTCGCGAACCTGAAAGCCAGCAGAACAGTAGAAATGTCATCCTCTCTAGTTCACCCCGCGAACAGCTCTTCGCCTCGCGACAATGAAGGGTGACTGTTCCAGAAATATGCCAGCTCTCGGGGTCGCCTCGCGAATAACTTCTTCGCCTCGCGATCATGGAAGTCAGAAAGCATCACGGTTGACCCCTGATGTTCATAACGGGCGTAATAAGAAGACTCTTCAGTTCTTCGCCCCACGATCCGTTGTTCGCCTCGCGAGAATGCCAAAGGTTGCTGACTCTTCACAATATTCGCCTCGCGAATTAGGGCTCACCTCGCGAGTGGACTGAATCTCTGAATAATTATAAAAGGCTGTTCTGGACAGATCGAAAGGACCCTTTTTGCTTCTCCATTGCTTCTACCTTTTTCTGTGTGTTTTTGTTTTCCATGGAGAACTAAATTTCATAGATTAATCTATTGTAATTGATTTCCACCGTACTTGAGGTTCTGTAATCTCTGTTTTGTATGTTTTTCCCTTTTCAATGCCATGTTATACAATTCTGTTTGTTTAATTCAGGAGTGTATAGTGTTGTGTTGATTCATTTCAGTGATGTTATGTTCCTATACTTAATCGCGTTTGTTTAATTCGCGTGTGTTCATTCATGTTCGTTTAGTTCATGAGGGCTTAACCCCGTTTGTTTAATTCGGGAATAGGAACATATATCCGTAGTAGCGATTTCGTTTGTTAATTGTTACTACAATTGAAAGGGGAATAGAATCTGCTTAGGGCTTGGGATTACATGAACCGATGATAGTTGTGAAATCAAGAACAGTAGATTAATCGTTTTTGGCTATTTGATAATCTCTTTGAACTGCCCTGTTTTAATTGCTTTGTTTTACTTGTTACTTAGTTGCATCCCAATCCAAACCCCCCCAAAACTGATTTTTGTGAAAAATAACACTTCGAGAGTCCTTGTGAGACGACATCCGAGTTGTCGCCCTAAACTACAGTTTTTAAAACCCGCTCGTTCTTTTTGGCGCGTGCGCGACAGCGCGTTCATGGTACTTTCCGCTCGTGCCAAGACTTACAAGATTGTACTCTTCGATGGCCACTGCAGCTCACATGAGGTGGCATAGTGAGCATGTGAGGGAGCAAGATATCTTGTGTCATCCATCTGATGGAGAAGCTTGGAAGCATTTTGATAGGGTTCATATGGCATTTTCGCAGGACCCTCGCAATGTCCGATTTGGGTTATCTACTGATGGATTTAATCCTTTTGGGCAGTCTGGAAAAGCATACTCTTGTTGGCCGGTTATCCTGACTCCGTACAATCTTCCCCCGGGGATGTGCATGAAGCGGGAGTTTATGTTCCTAACAGTCATAATTCCGGGTCCGTCTAATCCAAAAGGTAAGATTGATGTGTACTTGCAGCCGCTGATAAATGAGTTGACAATGCTGTGGAATGATGGTGTGTTGACATATGACGTATCTTTGAGGCAGAATTTCATCATGAAAACAGCTTTATTGTGGACGATCAACGACTTTCCTGCTTATGGGATGATGTCGGGTTGGATGACCGCGGGGAAGCTTGGATGCCCAATATGTATGGAGCGATCGAAGGCATTCACGCTTAAAAACAGTCGAAAGATCTCATATTTTGATTGTCATCGTCAATTCCTTCCAAAAGATCATCCTTATAGGCGGAACAAGAATGCATTCAAGAAGCGTTGTGCGGAGACAACACCGCCTCCACCACGTTTGACTGGTCCTAATGTATGGCGCAGAGTACAGTACTTACCGTTCATCCATGAAACCCAAGGAGAACATATTCCTGATTATGGCGTCAACCATAATTGGACAAAACAAAGTATATTTTGGAGGTTGTCGTATTGGAGGACGCAGCTACTCCGTCACAACATTGATGTCATGCATACTAAGAGGAATGTGTTTTTGAATGTGTTTGACACTGTGATGGACATCAAGGGGAGGACAAAGGATACAAATAAAGCCCGATTGGACCTGACTGACATTTGTAATCGTAAGGAGCTTGAGTTGCAGGACGGTGGTCGTGGAAGACTTATCAAGTTACCAGATGGGTATGCTTCCAATCTGGGTAGATGTGTTGACATTAAGGAAGCAAAGTTACATGGAATGAAGAGTCATGATTGCCACGTGTTCATGCAACGGTTGCTTCCAATTGCGTTCGACGCATTATCGAAGCAAATTTGGAACCCACTTGTTGAGCTTAGCCACTTTTTCAGGGAGCTTACATCGACAACACTAAATGTGAATCAATTAAAGGATATGGAAGTCAAGATACCTGTTTTGTTATATAAGCTGGAGCAAATCTTCCCGCCGAGTTTCTTTGATTCCATGGAACACCTACCAGTTCATCTACCGTACAAAGCAAGAGTTGGTGGCCCAGTCCAATACCGCTGGATGTATCCATTTGAGAGGTAAACAACATCAACTATTTTACTTAATACATATGAAATTCAAGAACATGAGAGCGTATTTTAGCTTTCCCTAAAACTAGTAATTATTTGTATGTATCTCTCTGTAATAGGTTCCTGCACTCCCTTAAACACAAAGTCAAGAACAAGGCACGAGTGGAGGGTTCCATTTGTGAAGCATACTTAGTAGAGGAGACTTCCACTTTTGCCTCTTATTTCTATCCGGACGAAGTTAACACGAGAAGGACAAGGATGCCTAGAAACGTTGATTCGGGCGAAGGAAGTTCAACTAGTCCTCCTATATCAATATTCAACTATCTGGGCAGATTTAGTGGCAAATCAAAAGGATATTTCTTGGAGCAGCGTGACATTAATGCTGCTCATCTGTATATCCTTCAAAATTGTGAAGAGGTCGCGCCATATTTAGAGTAAGTTTCTACAATGTCTTTTATAAGTTCAATTGACATTTATGATTATTAATCGTCCTGCTATTAATCTCCCATATGTAGGATGTACGACAATTTTCTAAGGGATCTCCAACCTGATATTTCAAACGATCAGGTTGATCGAGAAATTACTTTTTACTTTGCTACGTGGTTCAGTAAATATGTAGGTTAAGCACATTCATTTGTTGAAATACATTTTATCTCCTTAAATATATAGCATGTATAAGAATAATATAATATTTGATTTTTTAGGTACTAGATCCAGAAAACAATGTTCAAAATCCATTGTTGACAAATTTGGCATGGGGGCCTAACAGATGGGTTACATCATGGAATACTTATTTTGTAAATGGATATAAATTTAACACAAAAACATGGAATGAAGGAATGCAGACGTGTAACTATGGTGTTTGTGTGCGAGCCATTGATGGCAATGTAGAGGATGATTTCTATGGGGTTCTAACTGACATCCTTGAACTCGATTATACCGGTTTCCCCGTGATGAAGTTAGTTATCTTCAAGTGTGATTGGTTTGATCCTACTCTTGACGTAGGGACAAAAATAGATAAAAATTATGGTATTGTTCAAGTTAGGCTGTCTCGAAGTTATAATAAGGCATACGACCCATTCATTTTTTCACAACAGGCTGAGCAGGTTTATTACTCGCCATATCACGAGGGACATCATGGCTGGTTGGGTGTTATTAAGATAAAGGCTCGCAGTATAATTACTGATAATGTAATCAACCAGCCTGAAAAAGATGCTCCGTACCAAGATGATGAGTTTTCAAGACCCCACGTACCGTTGCAAATTACCCCGGACATTATTAATTCTCTGGCGGACATTTCCGGAAATGGGGAAGAAGTTGAAATAGAGTTAATGGATCAATCCGAGTTGGACGCATCTAGCGAAGGTACATTCCGATCAAGTGATACTGATGAGAGTGAGGGTGAATTTAGTGACGGAGTTTCTACTTAGGTAATTTATTTATGTCATAATTCATTGTGTAAATGTCATTCTACTTATTAGGTAATTTATTTTTGTATTATTTACATTGTTGTGTAATCATCTTTTCATTTTTTTCACAGATGGCAGATTCCTCTAGAGGTAGGGGTCGTCGTGGAGGTCTTCGTGGAGGTCGTGCTGCGAGAGTCCCTTCCCCGGCCGACCCACAGCCTTCAGATCGAGACCACCCTACCAGTACCTCTGTGGACGGGACACCTCAGGGTGATGGAGTTGCACCCCCCACCCAGCCTTATGTGGTCGGGACACAGGCTGCACCCTCATCATCCACACCTACGACGACAGGACCATCATCATCATCGGGACAGGAGAATCGCGGTCCATCCGACAGGAGGATTCTTCTTATCCCCAGGGGGGATAACGAGTATGCTAATTTAATTTTTTAATATATATAAAGTATTGCTAATTTCTATTTACTTGTTTTTTTAATTTATTTAGAACATTTATTAATGCTCTAATTTTGCTGCACCTTTCTGCCCGTGAAGGGCCCTTCTGATTCGATATCGAAGATCCTGCGACGCAAGTTTGATGGTCCATGGCCTACATGGAAGGCCATCCCACTGGGCCATAGGGATCAGTTGTTTCTAGAGTTTAAGGTAACAATTTATTAAGTTATTTAAATTAAATTTACATTATATATATATGTACACACGAATTTCCTAACAACTGTAAGTTGCAGAAAGAGTATAGGTGGGACTTAGCTTTAGAGGCTCTCGTCAGGGACATATTTGAGCATAAAGGCTCACTGGTCATGAAGAATCTGACGAACAAGCTGAGGAAGGGTCAGAATAAGGGGAGGTGGGTGGATCCTGAGATCAGGAGGCAGCTGGACCAGTACTGGGCTACCGAGAAGTTCCAGGAGATCCAGGCCACAGCTCGGCGTAATCGAGCTTCTGATGGTGGCACATGTTCTTGGACCGGTGGGTCTAAATCAGCCACCGCCCGCTACGACGAGCTAGTAATACATTAAACTTTTGACTTAATATACTATTTAATTAATTAGTTTTCATTTTTAATTATTCTTATGAATTTAATATTATATTTTTCTGTGCAGAAAGCACAGAAACAGCGGGCCTCGACTGCTATGGAGTTGGTGGAGAGGACGAAGAAGTTGAAGTCGGGGACATGGGTCAACGACAAGGCCCGTAACTATGTTGTAAGCAAACAATAATTTAGTGTTTACTTGTAATTTATTATAAATGATTTGTTAATATTAGATATAATTTTAACTAAATCTCTTCAACTATATTTTGTAGGTGGGCTTCAACGAGAAGAAGGACGGTGTCATATCACGTGCCTCACAGTCACAAGATGAGGCTTTGACTGGTGATGGGCCCTGCTCTCCTGTCTCCGTCGACGATAATGCCATTTATTTGGAGGTCGTCGGGGGTAGGAACAAGAAGGAGCACGTGTATGGCCTCGGACACCTGGGAGGCGAGTTTATCGCTTCATCGTCCGGCACGCCTGCTCCTTCATGCGCCGATACCGTCCCTCAGGAGCAGTTCCACCAAATACAGGACACCATCACGAAGCTGAACGCGGAGCTTCGGGAGAAGAGCGAGAGAGAGCAGCAGATGGCGAACCAGATTGCACAGTTGACTCAGGCACACCAGCAGCTGATGCAGGCGAGCATCGAGCAGGGCCAGACACTGCGGCTGGTGTTGGAGCAGATGAGGATCCAGACTCCAGTTGCTCAGGATGATGCTCTGACGGTTGTGCCACCTGCTGCCGCTCCTCCAGTTCCGCCGCCAGCTACTGATGCTGCTACTGCAGAGGACGATCAGCTAGCAGACGTCGGTGGTACGGACGCTGAGGATGATTGGATTCCTCCATCTCCCCCTCATCATGACTGATTTTTTTTCCATATTTTTGACTTTAAACGATTCTTGTACGACATTTTGGATTATTCTTTTTATATATATTTATTATTTTTTATGATTGTGTATTTCATAAGTTATTTGGTGTGTTTTATTAGTAATTTTTCTAACGTTTAAAGAAAATCAGAAAAAAAAATTTATTTTAAAAATTAAAATTAAAAAAAATTAATAATAACCAGTTTAGCAACCGAATTAGAAACCAATAATTCGGTCGCTAAACTTTATTTAACATTTACAGATGAGGTATAGCGACCGAAAATCCGTCGCTAATATAGGTTAACTGTAACCAAAATTAGCGACCGAACTAGCAACCGATTATCGGTCGCTAGAAATGGTTACCCAAAAAATGCGACCAACCTAATAGCGACCGTTTATTATTATTTAGCGACTAAAAATTCGGTCGCCAATTAGCGACCGAAATATTACGGTCGCTAAACAGTTGTTTTTTTGTAGTGTAATAAGCCACGTGTCTCCCAATGTGAGGACATTGACGTAGATATGGAGGATGATCGAGTAGAGGACATGATCTATGATATTGGACAAGAATCTTTTCAACAAGCACATGTGTATGAAAGATTGTGCAGTGATGCAGATAAGCCTTTGTATCCGGGGTGTACTACTCATACACGGTTGTCGGCGGTGTTAAAATTGGTTTGTGTGAAGGCGAGAAATGGTTGGAGCGATAAAAGCTTCACTAAATTGCTTGAATTGTTGAAAGACTTGCTTCCAGAGGGTAACACATTGCCTGACAGTAACTATAAGTCGAAGAAGGTATTGTGTCCGATGGGTATGGAGTATAAGAAGATACACGCATGCCCAAATGATTGCATATTGTACACGGGTGATTATGAAGAGATGCATGATTGCCCCAAGTGTGGGTTATCACACTACAAAGTGAAAGATGATGATGATGGTGATGATCTTGATGATTCTAGTTGTGATGTGAAAAAAAAGGTTCTCCTGCGAAGGTGTTGTGGTATCTTCCAATAATTCCAAGGGTCAAGCAATTGTTTTCTTATGTAAAAGATGCAAAGAACCTTGGGTGGCATGATGATGAGAGTAAACGTGATGGACAGGTTTGCCATCCGGCTGATTCTGTGCAATGGAAGAAGATTGATATTTTGTTTCCGGATTTCACCAATGAGCCAAGAAACCTTAGGCTTGGACTTGCTACGGATGGAATGAATCCATATGATAACTTAAGTAGTATTCATAGTTCATGGCCTGTTCTCCTGATAATTTACAACCTACCTCCTTGGTTGTGCATGAAGTGCAAATACATGATGTTATCTATGATAATTTCGGGCCCAAAGCAACTGGGAAATGACTTAGATGTTTTTCTAAGTCCCTTGATTGAACACTTGAAAAAGCTGTGGGTGGAAGGTGTTGATGTAGTTAATGGGTATTCTCATGATACTTTCAAGCTGCGCGCCATGTTATTTTGCACCATCAATGACTTTCCATCATACAGGAACTTGTCCGAGTACAGTGTTAAGGGGCATAAAGCATGCCCTATATGTGAAGAAGGCACATGCTTCACTCAGTTGCATCATGGAAGGAAGACGGTTTACCTTGGGCATCGGAGATTTCTTAGACGTGATCACCCATATCGTAAGATGAAAAAAGCTTTTAACGGATGCCAAGAAAGTGAAAATGCTCCGACGGCCTTAAATGGAGAGCAAGTTTATCAACGGGTGAAACACATCAATGTTATCTTCAGCAAGGCCAAAAAGAAGGCTAAGGCTAGTGAGAAAAACATATGGAAGAAGATATTCTTTGATCTCCCATACTGGTGCAAGCTTAATGTCAAACACAGTATTGATATGATGCATGTGGAGAAAAATGTGTGTGATAGTGTAATCGGAACGTTTCTCAACATTCAGAGAAAGACAAAGGACGGCGTGAGTGCTCGTCTCGATCTCGTTGCGATGGGTATACGAGAGCAGTTAGCTCCAATTGTTGAGGATGGTAAGCGAACATATTTGCCTCCAGCATGTCATACTTTGTCAAAAAAAGAGAGACAGTTTTTGTGAGTGTCTTCAGGGAATCAAAGTTCCACATGGTTACTCTTCGAATGTCAAGAGGCTTGTCTCAAGTGATCTCAAATTAGTTGGCTTAAAGTGTCATGATTGCCACGTCTTGATGCAACAACTACTGCCCGTGGCTATTCGTGGTATTGCTCCTAAAAATATTAGACATGCCATAACTAGGTTGTGCTGATTCTTCAATGCTATATGTAGCAAAGTTGTTGACCCTCATAAGTTGGATGAGTTGGAAGTTGAGGCTGCTATAATCCTGTGCCAATTGGAGATGTATTTTCCTCCTTCAATTTTTGACATCATGGTTCACTTAATTGTTTATTTAGTGAGGGAGATTAGATTATGTGGCCCCGTTTTCTTGAGGTGGGTGTACCCAGCTGAGTGATACATGAAGATCTTGAAAGGGTATGTGAAGAATCCACACCGTCCCAAAGCATCTATTGTTCAAAGGTACGCTGCAGAAGAAGCTATTGAGTTTTGTTCAGACTACCTTCCAAACACGGATCCTATAGGGGTTCCTAAGCCTCGTCATGATGAGAGAAGATGTCAAGGTAAGGATAAACATGGTGTAATGATTAAGGGCAAGGGTCGGGAGGAAATGCTTCAAGCACATTTGTATATATTGAATAACATCAATTTTGTTCAACCTTACTTTTGTGATCACAAAAGAAAAGTCAAGGCGGAAAACCCTCGAATGAACAAAAAGTGATTATTGAACAAGCATAACAAGACTTTCTTAAAATTGTTTAAAGAATAAATTCTGAAGGATGGTAGTACTGCTTCTAATTCATTAAAATGGCTAGTACGTGGGCCTAGCTTTAATGTCATATATTGGAGCGGATACGACATCAATAACTTTTCCTTTTATACAAAGGAACAAGATAACAAGAGTACCATGCAAAATAGTGGGGTTATCATCGTGGCTGAATCCATGCACTTCTCTAGTTCAAAAGATACAAACCCCGTTATTACATCGATACCTTACTTTGGAGTTATTGAAGAGATTTAGGTGATCGATTACACTAGGCTTACGGTGTCAGTTTTTAAATGTAAGTGGGTTGACAGTAAAGGTAGTGTACAAACCGACGAATGGGGATTTACATTGGTAGACCTTGGCAAGTTAGGTCATACAGATGAGCCTTTCATCATGGTTTCCCATGCAAAACAAGTGTTTTACATCACCGATCCTTCTAACAAAAGGTTGTATGTGGTTCTCCAAGGAAAAAGCATGCATAATGGTAGTGATGAAAATCAAGATTCGACTCTTGATATTCCCGAGACTCCTTCTTTCTCAACAAACATGCATACTATCATTGAGGAAAATGAGGTGGACGATATACATGCCACTCGTGATGATCATCACGAAAGGATATTGATCTAGCTAAATTAAACTTGACCATAGTGAGTTTCGTTCTTTTAGAGCAAGTGTTTTATTTATACATGTTAGTTTAGATTTATTTTTATTTAGCCATGTTTTTATTTATCCATGTTATACCTAACCTAATTTATTATTTCTTTGTCCAAAGAGGTATCACAGATGGCTGACATCCCTCATGCACTAGCCAGGGGTTGGTAGCCACCTGATAGTGTTATTTGTAGACTATATATGTATTATTATGTTATGTATTTTTCATGTATTGGCCTGAAATGATAGCTTTCACGTGCCCCCATCCCTTCCCCTGAAGCCATTTACCTTTTTCTCTGTTAGGAGTTTCTATGCAAAGGTGCCGCCAATCCCTTTTTCTTTGTTATATGGGTTGAATCTAAATCTAATGAGAATATAGGAAATTGAAATTGCGGCAAGTTCTAGATCTATCTCTTAATAGTTTAACAAGAAACAGTGAAGTTATTGAGGAGCTCCCATGGAGACTAGTGAACTTGCTGAATTCTTCTCCATCATATTTTGTGGGTAATCCTGGTTTATACGTCACTTGTTTTCCAGAGCAGCACAAGTGTTCCTTCCTCAACAATTTAAGATTAGAAACAAGGATTCTATCCCAATCCACTTGGAAAAACTTAAAAAACTAATTTAGGGACAAAATGGTAATTTACAGAAAGTTCAGGGACTTAACCGTAAAATTTCTAAATTTTTCTATTTAACCCCGAAAAACCTTCTAGACTTAAAAATATGATTCATCCCCTTGAATCATCTCAAAATCCTAAGATAAACCCTCTCACTACTCTTAGAAACTCTAATTTCCCTTCCGTCGTCTACCCGATTACGCTTTCCGCCCGTAATACGTAAATTATTTTATTTTTTATGAAAATAATTCTAAAAATACAGAATTGTAGAAAATAAAATACTAAATTTCGTTCACGAATTAAAATTAGGTCTTTTGAGCAGTATTATTATACTGTCAATGGAATTCGCGGGCCGGGTTTCACCTGACTTTCCAACCTAAATTTTAATTGTAGCTTCCTACAGTCAAGTAGGATTGAGTAATAAACTCTGTTTATTTAAAATAATTTTATAAGACTTAAATAAATTTATAAACATATTTATATGTATTACTGTTATTTAAAACAATAAAATACAGGGTGTTACATTACTACCCCACTAAAAAAAAATTTCGTCCTCGAAATTACGTACCTGTAAATAAATCAGGATACTGTAACTTCATTTTGTCCTCTACTTCCCACGTTGCTTCTCCAGTCACGTCATCCCAAACAACTTTGACCAACGAGATTTGTTTACCTCTGAGCTGCTTAGTCATCTTATTCGCGATTCGCACCGGTAAAATCTCATAAGACATGTTTTCTTTTAGTTGTACTAGATCAGGTTCAATTACGTGAGATGGATCAGGAATATACTTCCTTAATTGTGAAACATGAAAGACATCATGAAGATTGGATAGAAACGGTGGTAAAGAAATTTTATAAGCTACAGAACCTATCCGATGAAGAATTTGATATGGTCCAATGAATTTAGGAGTGAGTTTCCTGGATTTAATTACCCTACCAACCCCAGTCCTTGGTGTGACTCTCAAAAACACATGCTCACCTTCCTCAAATTCAAGAGGTCGTCGTCTCATGTCAGCATAACTTTTCTGTCGACTTTGAGTTGTCCGTATTTTCTCTTGGATCATTTTCACCTTTTCCGTCGTTTGTTGCACTATATCTGGTCCAACCATGAAACTTGCACCATCCTGGTACCAACATAAAGGCGTTCGGCACCGTCGACCATACAGCGCTTCATAGGGTGCCATTCCTATGCTAGAGTGAAAACTGTTATTGTAAGTAAATTCTATCAGTGATAGATACTCATCCCTGCTTCCAGCATTTTCCAATACACAAGCTCTCAACAAATCCTCAAGAGACTGAATAGTCCTTTCTGATTGTCCATCCGTTTGAGGATGATACGCAGAACTCAACCTAAGTTTCGTTCCCAACGAGTCTTGCAGACTTTGCCAAAATCTTGATGTAAATCTTGGATCACGATCTGAAACAATACTCAAAGGCACTCCATGTAACCTAACAATTTCATCGATATACAATTGAGTTAATCTTTCCAATGAATACTTCACATTAACTGGTAAAAAGTGATCTACCTTTGTTAATCGATCGATTATTACCCATATAGAGTTATACCCTTTCCGAGTTTTTGGCAAACCTGACACAAAATCCATCGCAATACCATCCCATTTCCATTCTGGAATATCTAAAGATTGTAGCATTCCTGCTGGTCTTTGATATTCTACTTTAACCTTTTGGCAAGTTAAGCATGCCGCTACAAATTCCATTACATCTTTCTTCATACCATGCCACCAATATAATTTCTTTAAATCCTGATACATCTTAGTAGCTCCGGGATGCAAACTTAACTTACTCCTATGAGCTTCTTCAAGAATCAACTTCCTCATTTCAATATCATTTGGTACACAAATCCTTTCAGCAAATCTTAAGATTCCATCATTTCCTTCTTTAAATTCTGACACAGCTCCTTGCCGCACTAAATCTCTTTCTCTTTGAAGATATTGATCACTTTCTTGTTTTTCCTTAATTTGCTCCATTAGTCCACTTGAAATAGTAATCATATCCAAACACAATTTTCCTGGAAACATCTTAATTGTTAATCGCATATCTCGGAATTGTTCCAGCAACTGTTGCTCTTTAACCATCATTGCCGATATATGCATTGATTTCCTACTCAAAGCGTCTGCCACAACATTCGCTTTTCCAGGGTGATACTGTAGTTGAAAATCATAATCCTTTAAAAATTCCAACCAACGCCTTTGTCTCATATTCAGTTCCTTCTGATCAAACAGGTATTTCAAACTTTTATGGTCACTGAAAACATTAAAAGTCGCTCCATACAAATAATGTCTCCAGATTTTTAAAGCAAATACCACTGCTGCTAACTCTAAATCATGTGTAGGATAATTCCTTTCATGAATCTTCAATTGCCTTGAAGCATATGCCACAACTTTCCGGTTTTGCATCAATACACATCCTAATCCTTGATATGAAGCATCACAATAAGCCTCAAAAATCTCATGGGGATCAGGTAGTATCAATACCGATGAAGTAGTCAACCTTCGCTTTAATTCTTGAAAACTTTCTTCACATGCTTCAGTCCATACAAACGCTTGCTCCTTTCGAGTTAACTGGGTAAGAGGTCCTACTATTTTATAAAATCCCTCAATGAATCTTCTATAGTATCTCGCTAAACCCACAAAACTACGAATTTCGGTCACCGTCTTAGGCCTTTCCCATTGCAAAATAGTCTCAACTTTCGACGGATCAACAACAATTCCCTCACTCGAAACTATGTGTCCTAAGAATTGAACTTGGTCTAACCAAAATTCACACTTCTCAGGTTTCGCGTAAAGTTGTTTCTCCTTTAAAATTTGGAGAACCACACTGAGATGTTCAGCATGTTTTTCTTTACTTGGAGAATAGATTAGAATATCGTCGATAAAAACAACGACAAACTGATCTAAATAAGGACAAAAAATCCTATTCATGTAATCCATGAATATCACTGGAGCATTCGTAACTCCGAACGGCATCACAAGATACTCGTAATGACCATAACGTGTCCTAAACGCAGTTTTACAAACGTCCTCCGCCTTCACTCGAATCTGATGATAACCCGAACGTAAATCTATCTTTGAGAAAACAGTTGCTCCAAGTAACTGATCCATTAAGTCGTCTATCCTTGGAAGTGGATACTTGTTCTTAATCGTCACCTTATTCAACTGACGAAAATCTACGCACAACCGAGAAGTTCCATCTTTCTTCTTTACTAATAAAACTGGAGCTCCCCAAGGTGATACACTAGGTCTAATGAATTCCTTCCGCATCAGTTCCACTAATTGTCCTTTTAATTCCTCAAGTTCTGATGGCGACATTTGATATGGTGCTATAGATATTGGTCCAGTGCCTGGAACCAGATCAATCGCAAACTCAATCTCCCGAACAGGTGGTAATCCAGGTACATCTTCAGGAAAAACTTCCAGAAACTCATTGACAACTGGTATACACTGCTAGTCTAACTCACTCTTAACATCTAAGGAAAATAATAGCATGTATCCTTGTGCTCCCTCCTTTAAAGAAGCTTTTACTTGATTAGCAGTTAACAATCCAGAAATCTCCTCCGTAGGAAAAACTAGGGTTTTACGAGCACAATCAATCAAAATATGATTAGAAGACAACCAATCCATGCCTAAAATTACATCTAACTGTATTAAAGGCAAACAGATCAGGTTAACAAGAAAACGTTTGTCCTGAATAATAATAAGACAATTCAAACAAACAGAAGTAACCACAACTGGCTTAGCATTAGGAGTTGAAACAATAAGATCACACAACAAGGAAGAAACAGGCAATTTCAACAGTTTCACACAATCCATCGAGATAAAAGAATGCGTTGCACCTGAATCAAATAGTACAGTTAAAAGATTACCGTTTATGTCACACTTACCTTGTACGAGATCGTCAGAATTTGAAGCTTCAGTCCCACTCATCGTATAAACTCTCCCTCTGGCTGTCGGTTTATTTGCTCCAACGTGATTGACAATCGACTCCCACTTTGGTACCATGCAATACCTCGCCATATGTCCCATTTGATTACAATTATAACATTTCACTTCCTTCCTAGGGCAAACATTTGACATGTTTTATTTTCCAACTCTGATTTTGATTCTTGAATTTAGAAGATCCACCAACACTCCCTCTATTATCTTTTCCTTTCCTCATTTGCTCAATCTTACGACTCATTTCCACTAAAGCTTGAAAATTTCGAAGTTGCAAAGGTAAAACGGACTCCTTAATCTCAAATCGCAATCCCGCCTCAAATCTTTCACACTTCCAACTTTCATTTGGTTGAGCTTGAAAGAAACGGAAGTATTTGGCCAGCGATTCAAACTTCACCGCATACTCCTCCACTGATAAATCTTTCTGATATAACCCCAGAAATTGTCGTTCTCTCACAATCCTTATACTCTCCGGAAAATATTTGTCCATAAACGCAGTTCGAAAAACATCCCAAGTAATGTCTTCATGCTCAGCCTCCAACAGTAGCCTAGCACCTTTCCACCAATATTCCGCATCTCCCACCAGTAGAAAAGCAGCATAAGTGACCCGAACATCTGCCGGCGTGGCAACTAACTCGAAGATCTTTTCCAACTCCTGGATCCACAGATCAGCCTTCTCAGGATTAGCATCCATACCAAACTGTGAAGGATTTTGACTTCGGAATGCCATCAAATCCTTGCCTTTCGCAGCTTGCAGATTCTGGACATTCATCGCTGCAGTTTGATTTGCAATTGCCGCTGCCATATTCTCCATTGCTTGAGCCGTATAGTCCATTCCTCTTTCATACTCCTCATTCATATTACCACGACCTCCCCTACGGCCTCGTCCATGACCGCATCCACGTCCACGTCCAGCTTCTGGTTCCATAACTGACCTACAAACCAACATCAGTTAAACCAAAACCAGAAACTGAAACACAAACTTACTCACTACCACACATTACTTCTAATAAGTAATTAAAACAAATCTAAGTCAGAGATCACACAACAAAGACATAACAGACCTATTTCCCGACATTCCCGAAAGACTCGACCAGCTATGATACCACAAAATGCGACACCCTTATCTAGGGTCATCACACTCTTACCCAAGAACAGAAATTAAATTATAAACGCTGGTTACTTTCGGAAAATATGTAGGTATATTAAACCTTTCTTTACAAAAATAGTGCTGAATTTTTTTTTCTTTAACATACAACATAAAACCATTGTCAACATAACAACATATATATAGATAGATATATATACATCACCTTTTATATACACTACACCTATAATAGGAGATAACAAAAGAGCCCTCATAAGTATAGGCTATTCTCCATCAACTAAACAAAAGAAATAAAGATATATACACATCAGTGACAAGTAGTTCAAAACTACATTCAAAACTCATGGCTCTCTAAAGCCAGATCAAAACTGTCAAGACTCACTACCCCAAAAACTCTACCTAAGCTGGTCAAGCTACTGAAATCCATTGGGAAGATCATGATGATCAATCCCTCCTACAACTGACGAATCTGATGATGATGTCTCTGCTACCACTGTGTCATCTGAAGAATCTTCATCTTCAACTGCAGGAGGTTGAAACTCAGGATCGTCCTCTATGTATTCCTCCGGATCTTCCTCTCCCTCATTTAACTCCACTTCAGCAGGAGGTTCCGCAGGTCCTAATATCTGAAGAGGATGTGGTTGAGGAAATGGATCCATCAAACCGTGCTCTTCCAGATACTGTAGGTAAAGCCAAATTGGAGGTAGAGATACCTCGATCATCTCCACTACGCGAATCCTCTGTTGGGGTCCTTCCTCTATCGTTCCGATCACCTCTCTACTCGGTCCATGATAGGTGGCGCTGAGTGCCCCAAGATTTATTTCCCAAACACCACCATATTATGCACGATCAAAAGTGATCGTTCGGACCCTCGACTGTACCAAGGGTATTTATGGGTCCATCTGAATGTGTTGTAAGAGTGAGAAACCATTACATGGATCTTACTCAATAACCACATACTAGTCACCATATTAACACATCAACATTTACCAATTACATACATTTTTAATGAACAGTTTATCAGTGGGTTTAACACCCCAAACATCATCCATAAAATTATGCACGACACTTCTATTCATCATCTAATTTTCGTCCTAATCTCATGAGATATCCCAACATCATATGAGTTGATCAGACTCCATAGCCACACTGGCTAACTTGGCCAACTGCCAACAGGTGCGCAACCTCTTCCCATCTTCAAAGGCATACATAGCCAGGCACACACAAGGCCAAACACATTGCTAACGTCCACAATCAGTGGCCTACCTATTAGCAAGTAAGATGGGGTCTCGATCTCAATGTCCTCACTAGGCACATGAGATAATGCATGTCGTAATTACCTTTCGCCGATGGTAATTGATGCATTTAAACCACAAATCGCAGGCACGTCTGCCAAATGCATGCAAAACACTATTGTTTTGTTCTTTTCTTTGTGCTCACTCTTTCTTTGCCGAAGCTCAAAATGGCTTACGACTCACATAGTTTTAAAAACACTTTTAAAACTTTCATTACAACACAGGACCTCGCTGTCCGAGTGCTCAATCACGACCCTCTCGACCGGTGCACCAGTCCCAGGTTCGTGCTACTAGAAAACATCTTCAATGTTTCAACATAGTATACCTCATGTATACAATATAGGCCCTCAAAGTCCAAATGACTGAGTCCATCACAACACAGAACATTAGTACCCCGACGTCTCGGTTACTAAGTCCAACTGTATTTTCCATATTGTTAAATCAACTTTTGATTTGTTTAGAAAGTCCTTTCCAATAGTAGAAATTCATTATAAAATCCTTAAATAATAAAAACTTAGTTTTCACAAACCATTGAGTCACTTGAGGTTTAATTTTCTCAAAATATGCACTGCCGTTTCGAAAATACTTGCCGTCTATATTTTCCAAATTTGCCGTCAAATATTATTTTTAAGGCTTTTGAGCCAAAAACTTAACTTTTTCCACTTAATTAATTTTCTAAAATCATGATTAACTTATTTTCACCAATTAATTTCATAAAAGAATATTTTGTAATATTCTGGGTTTTCTTACATAAAATTTAGCAGTACCAAAATATTTTCACAGTTTCGCACTCGTTGTGACTCATAATTCACTTTTCCAAAAATAAATTATTAAAGTAATAATATTTTCCAAAAACTCTTTATTTTTCTCAAAATAAATTCCCTTTAATATTATATATCAATATTTTGCCGTTAAAACATTGAATATAATTTGCGAAGCTTCTTAAAGCTTTTATCCGTCTTTCTTAATTGTGCACTGACCACTGTCAGGCTTCTCACACATCAAACAACAATTATATCACAGATATTTCCCAGGCAGATCATGCATCACAGTAACATAATATAATTGCAGATAAAACAATTAACGCAATTAAAACCACACAGATACAAATAACACAACAATAAACAACATAAATAAATACTAACAAACAAATAATTACAAACAACCATGGAATAGCATATAGCCATTGAATAGAATCCTTCGGTGTTCCCCCCTTACCTCTTGAAGACTCCCTGATAAACTTACAGACTCCTTCGGATTTTCAGTTACCTCGTAAACGTCGTACTCAACTAACCTTCAATCATTACAACCACATAGTTACAAATCAAGAAACTAAAACATTCTAAACCCTAATACATATTCACGGTCTCTAGGGTTTTTGAATGACTAAACTTCTAATCATGATTAAGTTATGGATTAATGATCCTTTATTAACCTAAATCATAGATTAGTAACTAAATCACTAAGTTTAAAACTCAAAACTTCCTAACTCTTTTATACATAGATTCGGCCTTAATAGGTTCCTAGAGCTAGGGTTCTTAGTTTAATAAATCAACTTGGATTCATAAAGCATACATACTAAGAGATTGATTTCTAAGACCATTTATGAAAATCATGAACAAAACTCAACAAAACTCACCCACTTAGGGTTCGGCCAACACAAAGATATTTTGAGAAAAATATTCATTTGAAGAGACTAACATGGATTAGAGTGTGTAGTCATACATGCCAAATAGAATACATGATCATACATGAAAACACATGAACAAAACTCTACCAACCGTAAGGTGATAGGTTCGGCCAAAACTAGGTTTTCAAGAAAGAAATTTTTGATTACATCATGCTCTTGGATTTAGATAATATGCATGATATCAAGAAGATAGAAAGTAGTTTCATCATCATTAGATTTTTCTAGAATTTATTATGACTTTTCAAAGTTCTAGGGTTAGAAACTTTAAAGTGATAAACAACTATGATAGAAGCCTTGAATCAAGAAACTTGCTAAAGAACATAGACATGATTAAGAATGAAGATTAGGATTTACCTCTTGAAAATCAATGACAAAGGAAATCCAAGAACTTGCTTTACAACTTAGAACTAAGGAACTTGTAAACTTTAGAGTTTTGGAAGCAAATGACAAAAGAAACTAAATAAAAAGTGAGAGTAAGGTATTTATAGTGAGAGTGGCGCCATATTAGGAAGACTCTAGATGATGGTGAGTTGTCATGTTAAAGGATCAAAATGCAATTAAGTTCTAAGGACCAAATTGCAAAGATTCCAATAGTTGAAGGACTAGTTTGCAAATTATCAATAAAGTGTCATGATGATGATTTTGCCACATTAAATTCTAGCTTACCTTGACTTTGTTGGCTGAATTTATGAGTCAAAAATAGATTAGGATGATTCATGCACTTAGGAAGAATCAAGAATATTGTGGAAAAATCAAGGATAAAGTAGAAACTTATAGAAACTTATAGAAAACTCTAGAATCAACATGATGAATCCAACAACAATGAGGCAGCCACAATTCACATGGCTTGCGCATGGGCTGGGTTATTTTGGGCTTGGATTCATTCTTGTGGGTCCCACTTAAAAATTTAGGCATTAGGCTTAAGATAGGAAACTTAAGGAAACTTTAATGGCTTTTTGAACTCAAACTATGAACTAGAAAAGTTTGGGCTTCTAAGCCACGACCATTTAAGATTAGAAACAAGGATTCTAGCCCAATCCACTTGGAAAAACTTAAAAAACTAATTTATGGACAAAAGGGTAATTTACAGAAAGTTCAGGGACTTAACCGTTAAATTTCTAAATTTTTCTATTTAACCCTGAAAAACCTTCTAGCCTTAAAAATATGATTCATCCCCTTGAATCATCTCAAAATCCTAAGATAAACCCTCTCACTACTCTTAGAAACTCTAATTTCCCTTCCGTCGTCTACCCGATAACGCTTTCCGCCCGTAATACGTAAATTATTTTATTTTTTATGAAAATAATTCTAAAAATACAGAATTGTAGAAAATAAAATACTAAACTTAAGTCTTTCGTTCACGAATTAAAATTAGGTCTTTTGAGCAGTATTATTATATTGTCAATGGAATTCGCGGGTCGGGTTTCGCCTGACTTTCCAACCTAAATTTTAATCGTAGCTTCCTACAGTCAAGTAGGATTGAGTAATAAACTCTGTTTATTTAAAATAATTTTATAAGACTTAAATAAATTTATAAACATATTTATATGTATTACTGTTATTTAAAACAGTAAAATACAGGGTGTTACATCGTTCCCTTCACAGGTGAGCAAGAAAGGAGAGTCGAGCGACCGAGTTTTCTAGAGCGGCTGAGCAAGGGTGCACCCGATCTGTTTCAGCAATGGTCTTGGAACAGTCATTTGCTTCCAAAGCTGACGTTCTGGTGCTGTAGCTAGTTGCCGATTCTCCAGAAAGATGATAAGGTGAGCAACTCACACTATGTGATTTACACAACCTTATCACCCATGTTATGTGATTTACACAACCTCAGAAGTTGTTTGACCATTAAGACAAAGACCTTTGAGTCTAGGAATAGGAAGAAAGAGTGATGAAGTTAATCTCCAAGGCAGAGCCATATTGTGAAGCAGAAAATTAAAAGGATGGAAGGAAGCTATTTATAGGAGCAGGGGATGAAGTTACTAAGCTATTATGATTTTCTTGAAAACTTACCTATAAACTTTAATGCTCATTAAGAGGATTAAGTTACAAGGTGCATGGGTAAGTAGCACAGTAGTCAAAGGAATGAATTCTTGCAGAAACTTATACACCTTTAACATCAGTTGTTTAATATAACTGACGTTAAAAGTGTTTTTAAATAAAAAATATTTATTTTTAACGTCAGTTTTTTATACAACTGACGTTAAAAGTGTGGTTTTTACTTCAGTATAATAAATAGCTGACGTAAATAATCCTATAAATTATAAACATGCAGAATGAATATTGGAAATAATGTAATATACGGGAACTTGGCAGTCATAAATTAAGTTGACGTTAAAAATGAGGTGGTGGCAATTTGGTAGTCATATTTATTTTTAACGTTAGTTGTTTATACAACTGACGTTAAAAGTGTGGTTTTTTACTTCAGTATAATAAATAGCTGACGTAAATAATACTATAAATTGTAAACGTGCAGAATGAATATTGGAAATAATGTAATATACGGGAACTTGGCAGTCATAAATTATGTTGACGTTAAAAATGAGGTGGTGGCAATTTGTAAATATTAAATCACTATTTGCGTCAGTTGTGTAAAGAACTTGTGTAAATATTAAACAAGTTTATTTTTAATCTACATTAATTAGCTTGAATTAGTAAACATATTCTTGTGAAAATTAAAATAAATAAACACTTAACATAAAAGTGTTATATGTATAATCAAATCGTATCTCATTGAAGCGATTCATAAGTTACAATTACATGATTAAAAGATAAAAAATTTCTGCAACATAGCACTAAAATATTAAAAAGTTTCTGCTTCAATAGCAATTTCTTCTCATTCTGTCCTCAGAAACTCCAATGGATGCATCGATCCCCTCCCTGCTCATTTGAAGTCCTTGATGCTCCATCTGTGCTTTATCCACAGTCGCTTGGGGAGGAGATGGAATAAAGTGAGGGAGTCATATTATGTGATTTACACAACCTCGGATGTTTTTTGACCATTAAGACAGAGACCTTTAAGTATAGGTATAGGAAGAAATAACAAAAGTCTCAAATGTGATAGAACCATACTGTGAAGGAATAGAAAACGCACGAAATATAGAGGAAATGAAGAGGGTGTATTTACATACTGATACAGAAGAATGACACTTTATATAGAGAATAGTCTCTCTCTGATTTTCTTGAAAACTTATCTATAAA
Source organism: Sophora flavescens (assembly GCA_030762895.1). Lineage (NCBI taxonomy): Eukaryota > Viridiplantae > Streptophyta > Magnoliopsida > Fabales > Fabaceae > Sophora > Sophora flavescens. The sequence continues at coordinate 144,882,109 of CM061065.1, forward strand.
CATAATTCTCATTAAGAGGATTAAGTTTCAAGATGCATGGGTTAGCACAGTAGTCAAAGGAATGAATTTTTTTGCAGATATACACTTTTAACGTCAGTTGTCTTCAAAAACTGACGTTAAAAGTGCTTTTAAAATAAAAAATATTTATTTTTAACGTCAGTTTTTTATACAACTGATGTTAAAAGTTTTATTTTTACTTCAATTAAATAAATAATCAAAGGAATGTATGTTTTTAGATAAAGGTATACACTTTTAACGTCAGTTTCTTAAGACAACTGACGTTAAATATACGATCTTTAACGTCAGTCTTTACAAACAACTGACGTCAAATGTTGTTTTATTTTGGTTTACACCCCGCGCGCCTTCTGCACTTCGCTCTATACGTCTCTTTTCTCTTTTCATCACACTCAACCCTCACTCTCCCTTTCACTCTCACTCTGCCCTAATCGCGAGCTCATCTCCACCGTAACCACCGCGAGGGCTTCTTCGCCACCACCGTGAGGTACACTATTAATCCTAACTCTGTCTTTCCATTCATTCTTTGCAATAACTTTACATCTCTCTTTCCCCTTCCCGCGCACTAACTCTCCTTGTCCCTCTGCTCTCAGTAACCACATCGAACGTTGGCCACCACTCGAGCTCCCCTCCCTACCACCACGCGAGCACCTATTTCGGGTGAGTCTTTAGGGCACATTTTTTTATTTTTGGTTTTGAGTGTATGTTGAAACTGTAGTCTCAGTAGTTGAAACTTGAAACCGTGAGTTTGAGTTGTTTGGAATGTACGTCTCTATTTTTGGTTTTGAGTGCATGTTGCTCTGTTGGTTGATCTGTCACGGTAGTGATGCCATCACGGGGCCGTGATCGATTCCGCATGTGATGGTGCAGTTCGGTTGGCACGTTACGTAGTGATGGACATCACTTGCCGGCCGTGACCAGATACTTGGCAATCTTCAAAAACTATAGTTTTCAATCTCCCGTATTGTCCTTATATTGGATATATGTTTTGTATATCTACAGGACCTATCTAGTTATGGATCGTAGTTGGATGGTTTGTAAGCGTGCAGTCTTTGAGTATTTGAAGGGGGTGGGAGAATTTATAGAATTTGCTCAAAGGAATGTTCCTAATAGTAATGGAATGTTCTGTTGTCCTTGTGTCAAGTGTTTGAATACGAGGAAATATACGGTGAAGGATATACGTACTCATTTGATTTGTGAAGGGATTTGCTTGAGTTATACAAGATGGATATGGCATGGTGATGTGTTGTTGAGTAGTACGGCAAGTGTCTCCCAAAGTGAGGACGTTGACGTAGATATGGAGGATGATCGAGTAGAGGACATGATCCGTGATATTGGACAAGAATCTTTTCATCGAGCTCATGTGTATGATAGGTTGTGCGGTGATGCGGATAAGCCTTTATATCCAGGGTGTACTACTCATACACGGTTGTTGGCGGTGCTAAAATTGGTTTGTGTGAAGGCGAGAAATGGTTGGACCGATAAAAGCTTCACGGAATTGCTTGAAGTGTTGAAAGACTTGCTTAGGAGGACAACACATTGCCTGGACCGTAACTATGAGGCCAAGAAGGTATTGTGTCCTATGGGTATGGAGTATAAGAAGATACACGCATGCCCCAATGATTGCATATTGTACACCGGTGTTCATGAAGACAATCACGATTGCCCCAAATGTGGGTTATCACGATACAAAGTGAAGGGTGGTGATGATGATGATGATCTTGATGATGTGAGAAAAAAGGGTCCTCCTGCGAAGGTGTTGTGGTATCTTCCAATAATTCCAAGGTTCAAGCGATTGTTTTCCAATGCGAAAGATGCGAAGAATCTTAGATGGCATAATGATGAGAGGAAACGTGATGGAAAGGTTCGTCATCCTGTTGATTCTATTCAATGGAAGAATATCGATACTATGTTTACGGATTTAGCCGATGAGCCAAGAAACCTAAGGCTTGGACTTGCTACGGATGGAATGAATCCTTATGGTAACATGAGTAGTATTCATAGTTCATGGCCTGTTCTGTTGGTAATTTACAACATGCCCTCTTGGTTGTGCATGAAGCGCAAATACATGATGTTGTCTATGATGATTTCGGGCCTAAAGCAACCAGGAAATGAATTAGATGTTTATCTAGGTCCCTTGATTGAAGACTTGAAAACGCTGTGGGTGGAAGGTGTTGATGTAGTTGATGGGTATTCTCATGAGACTTTCAAGCTTCGTGCCATGTTATTTTACACCATCAACGACTTTCCAGCATACGGTAACTTGTTCGGGTACAGTGTCAAGGGGCATAAAGCATGCCCTATATGTGAAGAAGGCACATGCTACACTCAGTTGCATTATGGAAAGAAGACGGTTTACCTTGGGCATCGGAGATTTCTTAGACGTGATCACCCATATCGTAAGATGAAAAAAGCTTTTAATGGATGCCAAGAGACAAAAGAAGCGCCGGCGGCCTTAATTGGAGAGAAGGTTTATCAGAGGGTAAAGGACATCGATGTTATATTCGGCAAGTCCAAAAAGAAAGGTAAAGCTGCTGAGAAAAACATATGGAAGAGGAGGTCGATATTCTTTGATCTTCCATACTGGCGCAAGCTTGATGTCAGACACACCATTGATGAGATGCATGTGGAGAAAAATGTGTGTGATAGTGTGCTCGGGACGCTTCTCAACATTCAGGGCAAGACAAAGGATGGTGTGAATGCTCGTCTTGACCTCGTTGCTATGGGTATACGAGAGCAGTTAGCTCCAGTTGTTGAGGATGGTAAGCGGACTTATTTGCCGCCAGCATGTCATACTTTGTCAAAAAAAGAGAGACAAAGTTTCTGCAGGTGTCTTCAGGGCATCAAAGTTCCACATGGTTACTCTTCAAATATGAAGAGGCTTGTCTCTAGTGATCTTAAATTGGTTGGCTTAAAGTCTCATGATTGTCACATCTTGATGCAACAACTTCTGCCCGTTGCTATTCGTGGTATTGCTCCAAAAAATGTGAGACATGCCATTACTCGGTTGTGCTCATTCTTCAATTCTATATGTAGTAAAGTCGTTGACCCCCGTATGTTGGATGACTTGGAGGTTGAGGCTACTACAATCTTGTGCCAATTGGAGATGTATTTTCCTCCTTCCTTTTTCGACATAATGGTTCACTTAATTGTTCATTTGGTGAGGGAGATTAGATTATGTGGGCCGGTTTTTCTGAGATGGATGTACCTAGTTGAGCGCTACATGAAGATCTTGAAAGGGTACGTGAAGAATCCTCATCGTCCGGAAGCATCTATTGTTCAAAGGTATGTTGCAGAAGAAGCTATTGAGTTTTGTTCGGACTACCTTCATAACACGGATCCTATAGGGGTTCCTAAGCCTCGGCATGATGAGATCAGATGTCAAGGTAAGGGCACACATGGCTTAAGAATTAATAGGAAGGATCGGGAGGAAGTGCTTCAAGCACATTTGTATGTATTGAACAACATCGAATGTGTTCAGCCTTTCTTATTTGAACATAAAAGAAAAGTCAATCAAGAAAACCCTCGAATGAGCGAAAGGTGGTTGTTGAACAAGCATAACAAGACTTTCTTACCATGGTTCAAGGAAGAAATGCTTAAGGATGGTAGTACTGCTTCTGATGATGTTAGATGGCTAGCACGTGGGCCTAGCTTCAACGTCATATGTTGGAACGGATACGACATAAGTAACTTTTCCTTTTATACAAAGGAACAAGATAACAAGAGTACCATGCAAAATAGTGGGGTTATGATCGTGGCCGAAGCAATGCACTTCTCTAGTGCAAAGGACACAAAACCCGTTAAAGCACCGAGACCTTACTTTGGATATATTGAAGATATTTGGGTGCTCGATTACACTAAGCTTACGGTGCCGGTATTTAAATGTAAGTGGGTTGATAGTAACGGTGGTGTACAAACCGACGAATTGGGGTTCACATTGGTAGACCTCAACAATTAGGTCATATAAATGAGCCTTTCATAATGGCTTCCCAAGCAAAACAAGTGTTCTACATCACTGATCCTTCTAACAAAAGGTTGTCCGTGGTTCTCCAAGGAAAAAGCATGTATAATGGTAGTGATGAAAATGAGTATTCAAATCTTGATATTCCTGAGACTCCTTCTTTTTCAACAAACATGCCTACTATAATCGAGGAGACACAGGTGGACGATGTACATGCCACTCGTGATGATCATCACGAAGGGATATTGATATAGGTAGTTTAAACTTAGTATACATTTATTTTTATTTATATTTCTGTATTTATTTTGAGTTATAACCTATGTTAATAAATATATATTGTTTCTGAACAGGCATACATATGGATCATTGTTCCATTTTTCCTTTGCAATTCTGTAATGTGTGTGATATTCTGTGTTACTGGGATATTTACTGAATGCAGGAATAGCTGAGGGGAGTGATATTTTAAACCCGAATTTTAAAAAAAAATACTATTAACGTCAGTTGTATGATACAACTGACGTTAATAGTATTTTGTAAAATATACATTACACTATTAATGTCAGTTGTTTATAACAACTGACGTTAAAATTAAGACCTTTAACGTCAGTTCTTTATAACAACTGACGTTAGTTTTAACAAAATTAACGTCTGTTCTTAAAGAATTGACGTTAATTTTGACAAAATTAACGTCAGTTGTGTTAAAGAACCGACGTTAATAGTTTTATATTTAACGTCAGTTCTCAACTGACGTTAAAATTTTAACTTTTAACGTCAGCTGTATTTACGTCAGTCAGTATTCTGACGTAAAAACTCAATTTTAACTGACGTAAAAAGCACTTATTGCACTAGTGATAACTTTCTACCAAAAAGAAAAATACAGTGAATAAAATAACAGTTTTTATCAAAATATAACTTTCTATAATATTACATGTTATAAACAATAAATTATAAAATGTAAATAATCATATATAACTCGATAATAAAATAAACTTCAAAATTATCAACTCATTAGACATGGCTTAGTAATTCGTTAAAGTATTTGTATGTGATCTAGGTGGTTGGTCAGTTATAATAAAGGAAGGTAGATATATAAGGAATTTCTTGATATTTTGTTTATAAAAAAATGAAATGTTCAAAACCTCTATATCTCAACGCATTTTGGTATGCAGAAAGAAACTAATATCTATGAAACATTCAACACTAAGGCATAAACCTTTAATTAAATTATAACTTGGTTTGAACAAATTCCACGTCAGTTTCTTCAAAATCTATATTATAAATCTTAGTAAAAGAAAGATTGAACACAACCAAATATTTTTCCACTAAAAAAAGAAAGAAACCATCCACCTTCTAACATGAAGTTAAGAATGTATCATTAACATTTTGTTATGATCATAAGAAGAGTTATTATATGTCAGTGAGATCATATAGGACATTGAACAAAAGGAGGTATAGACATTATCATACTTCAATATTAAGGACAGGAAAACATGTTCATTTATTGACAATGGCATATCACTTGTTCTTTAGTTCCCATACCATTCACTTTTTTTAAATTTTTTTTTGCTTTGGTTATTGGGATATGGTCCAGGGGTTTTACACTTATTTTACTCATTCAAATCAGTTAAAGTGCATGGGATCGAGAAAAAATGTCCACTTAATGAATCCTTACCATTACTAAGTCAGTAGCTGCAAAATTTCTTCTACCAAGACAACTCTTCATTAAACATTGCAAACATAAGTGATAGTGGGTTAGCATATCAAGATCCTGCATTTGTCTAAAATCATTAAAATAGGAAAAACTTTGATAACAACCACAAATCATAAGTGCAGTTAGCACCACTACATACCATGATTAATTTTTTTATTAACTGATAAAGGGAAACTACTGACAAAGTTTTCTATAAACTCTCACCATGAAAAGGTGGTGCCATGTATCTTAACCAAAGACCCTAACAAAATAGGAAATAATTGTCAAAACAAAAACATTACATTTCATCATACCTACAACCAGTACATGCTTCTTTCACAATATCGGTAGTTGATTAAAAAAATTAATAAAACAAAAAATAAAGGGAAACTGACTGCATTTTGCTTAACAGGAAAATAAAGCAAACTGACAAAATAAAAAAGGTTTCAAATGTTTAATTGATAACTCATTGTATCCCAAGAGAAAAGGGCTCAATAATTGAATAACTATATTTGCACATGTTTGAGTGCTATCTTGCATATATTTTACCTTGAGATCACTTGATCTGGCATTGAATGCTCCTTCCTATATGATTTCATGTGTTTTAGTCTATGAAACACTAATCAAGTTAATCACAAACAGACTCGTCCTATAAAAGAATTAAGGAGTAAAAAAGAATTATTAAAGAGTAAAAACTATATGCACCATATGGAGTTTGGTAGCCAACTTGGCTGGCTCATCTTCAGAATCATGGTATCGTTTGTGCAAAACCTTTGTTGTCCCAAACTCGACATTATGTGAAGAAGCCATTTCACTTGACATGTAGCACACAAGAAAAAGTCCATATTTCCATACCATGATAACCTCGGACTTGCTATAATATTTTATGTAGTTTAAGTGTAAAACTAATTTAATTATCAGAACCAATTTTCAATGCTGGTATAACCAAACTCAATGCAAAGAATTAAAATTCCCATGTCCAATAGCACCCATATAAAGCAGGGGCAAGCTTTTATGCTAGGCTCCATCACACTCTCACATGACCAGCTCCAATATGAAGAAAATTAAAAACAATAATAATAAAGACATGCAGAAAAGAGATCAATGTAAAAAAGACCTTAATAAGAAATGAAGACAAAACGACCCATGGTAAAAGAGGCAAGAACCTTAAATCCACAAATCTTTTGAAACTGAAGCAACAAAGGAACACGGAGAGCAAATCTATCCCTCTTATCGGTATCCCCAAGTCTAGCAGTTTTTCTTCTAATCAATGCAATGGGGATTAAAAATTCTTGTTTTAGGCCTTCCCCATTGTATGTCATCCTGCTTGTTGAAAAAACCAAGACCAAATACTTAGCACAAAATGTACCCAAAAAAAAAATCCATCTACAACTGTTAGGAAATCAAATGCTTGAAAAGACAAGCTCAATGTTGAAAGCAAAACTTTTGGTTTATATTAGCTTACCAAATTACTTCTGATACCCTGGAAAAAACACTCTAAAAAAGTACATTAAAACCACCAATTGCAAAATACTATTCCTCACATTTTTGGCATCCTCAGCTGGAAGATTGTATAGGAAAACACAAGAAAGAATCATTAATTGGTCTTCAAATGTTTTCATGTTCTTGATATGGTAGAATTCCAAGTTGCCCCAATCAAAGTTAGTTGTTTTCAAAATGTTTTCATGATCTTGACGTATTTTCAACTCTTTTCAAATCTAAGTAGAAAACAGTTAGCAATTCAAATCCAGTAGGATGTCACATTGCCTTTTTCATTGGAGAAAAAGCCTCATGTCAGACAGATGTCACATTGCTTTCTTCATTGGAGAAACAAAAGAAGCAAAAGAAAATATCAGTGCATACACATAAAGTGATATCATGAGTAAAAAATGAAAAAAAAAGACAAGTGAAAGTAAGGTGATGGTCAGAATCATAGGGAGGAATTACATGGGAATGAAACCATGGATTTGGGAAGAAGTTATAGATAGATTGAGCTCTGTTAAATGATTACAAATTTCAAGAAAATGAAAACATGTATATCCCTACAATAATAAAAAACACAACTCTTATGCAAATATCAAACACATAATATGCATAAGCAAAACACATCAAGCAAAGAGTAAGATTATAAAGGGAACAAAATTAAGGAGGATGAGGAAGGATATGATTTACCTGGAAGAAGAGGGGGAAGTTCAAACGAAAGGAAAGATGGTGGAAACCACCATAGGCGGTGGTCGGAACCCTTACCCGCGGCTGTGACAGTGACCTAGCGAAAAACCAAAGGAACCAAAGTGAGCGGGACAGTGAGCTCAAATGTGTGGTCAACTTCTTCTCTTCAAGCGTGGCCGAGATGTCTAGTACATATACACCGAAGTCAATTACCAACTCAAGCATGATACACCGAAAAAAAAACTATAATATGAATCTAGTATAGAGGATAAGAGGTCTAGTAATAATGTTGCAGACCGTAAACACCATAAGCATAAACACCATCATAATAATATGAAGCATAAGAAAGAAAAGTGCATTAATAGTGTGAAGAAGGAGAAAAGAGAATAAATGATTTATATGAGAAGAGAAGAAGGTAGGAAGAATAAAAGAGAGAAAAAGAGGGGACCTACCGCCGTGCCATCGCCGTCCCACCGCCGTGTCGGCACCGTCCTCCTCCACCACCACCATCCCTACCCCTACTGGTTCACCAATCAAAGCAAAACCCCACACCGCCCAGATTTTAATGGCCACGATGCAAGAGAGAAGAAGAAGGAGGGAAGGGTTTGAAAAAAGGAAGGAAAGATTGAAATGATAATTACCAATTGCAAAAACTAAGTAAAAAAAAACTCAAAAGTAATTGCCAAAAGTCAAAACACGGCACCACTGACCCTGAGTAAGTGAGTAGTTTTAGCCAATTAGTCTAATCTCATTTATGAGACTTTTATGCAAAATAGTGGAACACAACACGGTACCTCCGCTGTCTATCCAACAAATGCCAAAAAATATAAAAACAAAAATTCTAAAGGTTAACTAATAAAATAATACTACAAAAAATTACAGATTGACACCTATTTGCTACTGTTATGCTACAGTAAAAAATTCTTCAATATTTACAAGTGTATATTAATTATATTTAAAGTTTGAAGTGGTTAAAATCTCATAAGTGGCTCAAAAGAAGTTAAATAGATAGTTTTGAGTGTTTTGGGTCCGGTTTCGCATAATAGACTTCATATGACCTGCCATCCATCTTCAAATAGATATTTCATACTCAAAACGAACTCTTTTGGACTCGATGTCCGATAATAAATGTATCTTTGTCTCTTAGCTTTCTGTAGACTTCAAATTCGTCCAAATTGGATTCTTGTAGCTCAAGTTATGATCGAATTCGTACAAGATATTCAGGTTTCAGCGCCAGCACCATTTTTCTAACTTCTAGTGCAATTTTGACCCATTAAACGTCTGTTTCAAATTTTGTGATTGTCATAATAGTTGTAGATATTTTTGTTAGCTTTCCAACGATATAAAATTCATAATTGTTGGATGTCTATAATTTAAGATATATGGAAAATACTACACCATACACTGGATAAGTGTGCCATGATTCATTTTAATACATTTTGGGCTTTGTGGGAACTATAAATACGAACCTAATGTGAATTAGCAGCAATTTTGGAATCCTAATTACATTAGAAACTCAGGAAAACACTAGACAAGAGAGATTTCATGATTTGGGGAGAAATAATGGTGGAAGAAGGAGTCTAGAAAGAGGAAGATGAGGAGAACTCTTGGTAAACGCTAGGATTCGTCGTAGGAATCGCTTGTAGCTATCTTCAAGAGGTGAGTAAAAACAACTTTTTCTGGTGGGTAATCAGTAAGTACTTCTGTAAGCGCTCTTTGAGCCGTGAGACCTGCCCTAGCCCTGGCGAGCCCCCGGGACCCAACTCACCTAAACTTTTTTTAACCAAAAAATAAATTAACTTTTTCTTAACCTTCCATGGTGCAAATGATTTGGGAAACTGAGTTTTTAATTTAAATTATGAATTTTGGAGAGATTTGAATGCAAGAACCAATAGTTGATCAAATCCTATTTTTAAATTGGGGTTTTTGTATAAAAACGAAATTAATATTAAATTAAGTGATTTTTACTATGAATTATGTGATGATATATGAAATTGGTATGAGTTTATGGTTGATTGATATATGTCTTTATATGTTATATGATGTTATAGTGTTGTCGTGACATACTTTGTTATGTTATATGATGTTATCGTATTGTCGTGACATGCTCTGTTGTGTTATATGATGTTATAGTGTTTCCGTGACATGCTCTGTTATGTTATATGATGTTATCGTATTGTCGTGACATGCTTTGTTGTGTTATATGATGTTATAGTGTTTCCATGACATGCTCTTTTACATTATATGTTGTTGTGACATGCTTTTTTACATCATATAATGTTATAGTGTTGTCGTGACATGCTCTGTTGTGTTTATATGATATTATAATGTTGTTGTGACATGCTCTATTATATTATGTGACGTTACAGTATTGTCCCAGCATGACATTATATCATTGTTAGTGATACATGGAGTCTGAGAACATATTTAGTAGTCATCTGGGATGACATATTGCATTATGCATGGGTTGGTCGTCACCTTCCGGGAAAGGATGATGGTATACATTCTATTCTGGGAAATAGGATGAGAGATATCACCATCCGGGATCAGATATCAAATTATTGAAAATATCCACATCTGGGATAGGTTGGGAGATACCTCCACCTGGGATGGGGAAAGCAGTGGGATGCCATTGCATGGATATGAGCTCATAGACCTTAGTGGATCTGGGATTCACACCAGTTCTGGAAACCAAAGAGTAAAGTCAAGTGATTCCGGGAATCACCGAGTCGTATTCATGGATTTGCATTACATAGAGTATGCATGATTGACATGATTAAAAGCTTGGAGATGTGAATGCTTTAAGCTCTTTGAGATATTCTTTTAATTATATGTGATTTTGAATAATTTTTACTTATTTTAAAGAAATTATTATGTATATAATTTTTGTGGGTATACCATGGTTGATTTTTCGGTTATCGTGCCGGCTGAGAATAACACTATTTTGAGAACCTTTTTATTAAATTGTTTTTATTCACTGGATTATAAATCTCATTAAAAATGTTGTTTTCAGAGTAAGAAAACGTCACTTTTGAGACTGAGGAGCCTTGGAGACATAGTACTTGATTTTATCTATTTATTATATTTGGTTAGTATTATGTTCAATAAGGACCCATCTATGGCTAGAACCATATTATTTTATTTTTATCGTTGGGTTATTTTTAGTTGATGCCCGAGTTTTGATGTAATTAATTTTATTTATGTAAGGATTATTTTTCTAATGTTTATTTTAAAATTATGAAGGTATTTTCAAACATATCTAATTTGTGAATTGGAGTTTTATTCCTTATTAAATGTTTTAAAGAATTTTATTATATTTTTTTATTGGGTTAATGTAACGAAGGGCGTTAGAGTGATGATCCCTTGCCACCAACTACGCCGACATCCCGCTCGTGGAGCTCCGATCAAGACCCCGGTCAATGTGAACGAGTGGACCTTGCGACAGGCTCTGCAGCTTACATATAAAGAAGGGGTTCCGATGGTGAAGCATGCTGGAATAGAAATTGAACTTTTTATTGAAAGTATAGAGAATTGAACAAAAGTTCATTTTCATTTGTGAAAAAAAGTGCCTTGAATACAAGTGTGGCTATGCCTTATATACAAGTGTAGCTGAGGCTCTCAAGCTCTTTCATCAGCTCAACTAACTATAACAGAATAACGAAATTAACTAACTTTAAGTTACAACTTATTTAACAACTTTAACTGAATAACTGAAGTTCCAATACCTTTTGGTGACTTGAATACTGAAGCAGAAAGAAAATTGGGCCAGCTAGTACAAAGTGCCTGATGAAGTGGAAAATGCGAGTTTTCAAATCTGTGGTGATGAATTGGGGTCCATTGTTGAAGGGCATGGTGTAAAGAAGCTCAGATTTCATGGTGGGGTTAATGGTATTGCAGAAAAGCTTTCTACATCAACCACTGATGGGCTTAGCAGTTAACTTTGTCGTACAAAAATTCGTAAAAAAAAATATTTTGCAAATTTTTTTTTAAATCAGGAAAAAAAAACATTATTTGAATATAGGTGACATTTGCAAATAAAAAGAATACAGATACTATACTACAATATACTATATTTATGTACTTTGACTATACTACAAATACAACCTCAAAATTTGACGATTTGACCAATCCATGTGGAAAATTGATTGGCTCAAATTTTGCCACATGGGTGGTGCACCACCGCATTACTTTGGTGAGTGGTGCACCTTAGACGAAACCTTAAATCGTTGTTGTTCCAACTTCTAACTGTAGCCAAACTCTGCCCAAGAGTACCACGTGGATTGTTGCGCCACACCTATTAGGCCACTGTTGTCTGCCTGACTCGCAACCCAAACCTATTTTGTCGGAGAACCCACTGCTAGTTGCACCACACGCTGCCTCTGTTGTTCCACCGTATCAGCAGTGTATAGATTCACACACCATTGTTTTCCTCCTATCATCACTCCTTCGATGATGAAGGGTGATTAGGACACGATGATTGGTTAGACGACACGACGACAAGGGATGTGGAGAAGTGGTGGTGGGTGAAGTTAACACAGGGAAACACAGTAAGGGGGTTGAATTGTGTTTCTTAATTGATTTTTCAAAACACTTTTGAAAAAAGTTTTGCAAGCAAGCTAGGAAATAAATACACACAAGAGAAAACTTTTTCAAAGAGAGTTAATAAACTCAATATCAAATCCCTAAAGTTAATATGAAAATCAAATTAAAAAAGCTAAGGGATAAGAGATTCACCACACAATGATTTATCCTAGTTCGCTCTCTTCCAACTAAGAGCTGCGTCCAGTCCCTTCTACTTGTATATTTTTTTCCACTATAATCTAATAGCTTACAAGTATTCTTTACTCTTGCCTCTTCAGGCTTACAAACTCTCGAGTATTCAACACCTCTCCAGATACTCAAGTATTCTTTTTCAGTCAAGCCTCTTCAGGCACTTTCTAACTTAAGAGATTAAAAGATTGTTCTAATAGCAACCCACTTTATGTGAGGATATGAAGGTTCAAAAAAGATTACAATGAAAATAATCAAGAGAAGTTTTGACCGAGTTTCAACACTTTGAATATTCAGAGCTTCGTTGTTTTCTTTGCTGGGGTCATCTAGTATTTATAAATGTAGTCCAGCCTCAGTTCTTGTTCTTCAACGGTCTTCAAGATATCCGTTTAGAGATATCATTTAATTCTAGGATCCATTGAGTTATGATAACTTGATATTGTACTGTGAAAAGAGCTCTTGGTTATCATAAATGCTCAAAGTGGTATTATTACTCCTCTGTTGTATCTGAAAGTTGTCTTTTGTCTTTACTTCTTTGTACTGAGTCAGCTTTGTAGCAGCTTGTGTCAGAGTACAAAGGTATTTGTGTAATCGAGGGTACTATATTTCTCTTACCAAGAAATAATGTTTAAACAATTCAAACATACAAGGTAAACTCGTCAAAACATACATACATACATACATACATACATACATACATACATACATACATACATACATACATACATACATACATACATACATACATACATACATATATATATATATATATATATATATATATATATTAAACAAATAAACATTTTAAAGTTAAAGTATGAAGTAGACGAGTTGTGACGATATATGTCTTTGTATGTGCAATTATAACTTTGAAGCATAACAACTGGATAGTCTACTAAAATCGTCTAGTGTTTTACCGGGTAGTCTACTATTAGGTCGTTTAGCGTTTACCAGGTAGTATACTTAGCGGATCATCTATCTTTTACTGGGTAGTATACAAGTCTTTGGACTTGCTATTCTTAAACTAGCTAGTTTCTTGTGGAATATACTAGGGGCTCATCTAGCGAACTTAGTGTAGACCACCGATAAGCCTTTGAGATTGTTTAAGGCGTTCTAGACTTGTTCCCTCGTCTAGTGAGATAGATAGAATAGACATACTAAAATAGATGAGTTAGATCATAAACATAACTTTGCCATACAAATTTAATCTTTTTGTTTATATCAAAATTCCAGAGATTATTAACTATAACCACTTTGGTTCCAACGATGGGAGGAAAGTGAAGAGAGCTAGTGGTCGTGAGACGTTTAAGGGAGTGGAGCAGACCCGGGCCCATTAGCCTCGAGAATTTTCATAAGGGCCTCCTCAAAATTTCCTCAAAGTAGTTTTTTTTAAAAGATACTTGTATTTTAATTTTTTCTATGTAAACATGCTACATTTAAGAGCTTATTAAAAAGTGTATGACCAGGAGAAGTCTACTAGTGCAATAAGTGCTTTTTACGTCAGTTAAAATTGATTTTTTATGTCAGAATAATGACTGACGTAAATACTGCTGACGTTAATAGTTAATATTTTAACGTCAGTTGAGAACTGACGTTAAATATAAAACTATTAACGTCAGTTCCTTAACAAAACCGACGTTAATTTCGTAAAAATTAACGTCGGTTTTTTAAACAACTGACGTTAAACATAAAACTATTAACGTCAGTTCTTTAAGACAACGGACGTTAATTTTGTTACAACTAACGTCAGTGGTTATAAAGAACTGACGTTAAAGGTTTAATTTTAACGTCAGTTTTAATAAACAACTGAAGTTAATAGTGTACTTTATATTTTATAAAATACTATTAACGTCAGTTGTTGGATACAACTGACGTTAATAGGTTTTTTTTTAAATTCAGTTTTAAAATATCACTCCCCTCAGCTATCCCTGCATTCAGTAAATATCCCAGTAACACAGAATATCACACACATTACAGAATTGCAAAGGAAAAATGGAACAATGGGGGGACTTAAAACCAAAACCCATGTATATATATAAATAAATTTTAGTTCCAATGTCTAAAAAACAAAACTACCAATCTAAGGATATATATATACATGTTATTAATTAGTTTCTAAAGTCTAACAAAAAAAAACTATTTATCTAAGTATTGCGGAGGTATTTTTTCAATTCCTTTTTCAGCCGCATACTTGAAGAAGAATTCAGCGAAGCGCATCCTCAAGTTTCTTAACTCATCTTCTTGAATAGGCGATTGGTCGCTAAATGCCTACACACGTTCAAATAATAACAATAACATCAATGCAAGTCATCTTCAAAACTATAATATATAATTTAACAAGTTGTTTAAATATTACCTTAATCCATCCATCCGTAACAGATGTGGAGACTATGTTCAGCATATGAAGCATCACATAATAGCCGCACGACCACCCGTCAATTTGAAATCGAGATACCAACAAAATTAATTTCAACGTCAGTTGAATATACATATAAATTAGTAATTATAATATTAATTATTTGATAAATAAACTATCAAACCTTGAGGATGTTCCATACAGGATTTGCTTTAGCCTTAGAAGTCCTACTTCTCCCGTTGGCGCAACTTATGCTACTCGCCTTTAGCGCGCTATCATAAACAAATAATCATGTCGATCAATTAACAAATTCATATATCGTGTGTGTAATAAACTAAAAACAACTGATATTAAAACTTAAATTAAATTTAAGATTAGTCACTTACTTATTTACAGCTTCCACCACCTTCGGTGGCGGATCTTGGTGGAGAGAGCCGAAGAATATGACTCTATGCCTAGACGGGTGAAGTACCAACAACTGCCAATGGCTTTTCATACAGTAGGGAGCCAGATATAATTCTTTCGGATTGTCTCCCAACAAGTTCCCTAAGTATTTACTCAATGCATCGCCAGCAAAGAAATCGGGCAGAAGGATTGACGGATCTAACAAACCGTAAACTGATGCTACGCCCTTATCAAGCTGAAGACGATGGAGATACCTAAGATATGAAAAGGTGTGGATGTTAATTACATAATATATATATTGAAATTAAAATAAATTATTAAATGGAAAAATACCAAAAATAAATAAGTTATAAAATTAAAATTAACTTACGTGAACCAGAGACTGAAAACATTGCTGTTCATCCAGACGCTATTTCTGCAGGCATTCCCGAGATCATCACCACAGAAGGTAAATATCCTCCGTTGATCTGGGCGTGCCACCCATCCATCGTGCTCCAATGGACATTCAAAAATCTCAAACACATAATCCTCACCAAGTGAGAACAAACGAGTGATAGGTGACAACGACACCGACGTCGACTTGGCCTTCAGTTTAGGAAAAATAAAATAGATAAGTTTTTGATAATTAAAAAAAACACAAGTAATTATTTGACTAATTTGGACATTAATAATGAATAAATACCTTTGCTAACATTTCGAGCTCACGTTGTTTGGAGTCCAACTCAAGCTCATGCCTTTTCATTTCCAACTCATGCTCATGGCGCTGGACTTCCAACTCCCGCTCCCTAGCTGCCAACTTATCGTTCTCCACATGTGCCCTACTAAAACTCTCTTTTGAGCTCACATGTGAAGGGTTGGCAAGCCCTGCGGTGTCCTGGGATGTACCAACGGAGGAAAGCTCTCTGGCAAGCGCCTGCTTGAATTTTGGGTTGGATATTAAGCCTTGCATCAGATGTGTTGTAATAGCTGGGTTGGACATGAGGTGCTGAGTAATGTCAGCCAAAATTGATGCTTCATTGACCACCCGCTTTCGTGAAGCAGACATGCCATAATATTCTTTGATGGTCATGTTCCTAGGAACACCGAGAACCCGACCAGGATGGTCTTTCTTGCCTAGAGCAGTCATCAAGACGTCCTGCCGTCCAGAAGGGACGAATGCGCCTTGGGAGGATTTTGCTTTAAGATCCATCTACAATGAAAAAAAATGAAAAAACGTGCAAGTGAAAAGTGTTGCAAATATTTATACAAATATCAATTGAAATCGAGTTAATTATTTACTTACAATCTTATCTGCCACTTCGCGAGTGGCATCAACTTTAAAAGATCCCGTCTTTGTCATGCGGCCGGCTAACCAGACATCCTCGTGGTCGATGTCCGATGGAGGACTTGATGGTGTGCCCTCAGGCACCTCTCCTCTTTCAATCCTAGCAGAGTGCTCTTCCTGCTTCTCCCTCAGCCTATCCGCCATCATCTGCTCGATCCGAGTCTGGTACCCACCCTGAGACATGGTGTGGCGGTGGACGTTCTTCGCCTGATTCTGCCGACCCTTATTTGCCTTAGCCTATTCAAACAAAAACACATAATTAAATATAGTTAAATGATCTATAATAAGCATACAAAATTAACTTAATCAACCAACCTGAAATTCTCCATCCTGTCGACTCCTGGCAAACATATCCCAAGTATCCTGATCAATCCAGGGATAATCCGAGAACATTTTATCAAGCCGCTTCTTCCCAGATACATAGTACCTGGTAAGATCATGCTTGAACCCATTCCAACGCTTTGATGCCATTTTCATACATTTATGACGATGATCCTCGTCATTTGGCACAGTCCAAGCTACCTACACATTAGATACATATATAACAACTGGATGGATTATAACTCGGATAATTATCTAATAATGTAAATCAAACGAATGTAAAGGTAAAATACCGTGATAGCCTCCCAAATCTGATCCTTAACGTTACGTGGGAACGTCATTCCGATGGTTGTAGTTGATGCTTACGTCTTTGCTTCGCTTGTAGAAACACCCACTTATTAAATTCTTTAGCACGGGGTCCCTGGGCATTTAGATTAGCATCGAAGGACACCTTAAGCTTCTGTCCGCTCTGCCTGTCCTTCTCTAGTTTCTTCAACGAGGTGGCTCCTCTACCCTGTTTCCTATGAGCCTGTGATGTCTGCATGGACAAAAAAATGATAAAATAGAGGGTTGTAACATTATAAACTTACATTAAAAAGAAGGACTAAAGATAGTATATAACATGTAAACTTACACTAGAATCAGGCGTAGGCGTGATCGGGTCCTGCGAAACCCCCACAGTGTCCTCCCGTGCATGTGGGCTATCCGACTGATCCATATGTATGCCTGTTCAGAAACAATATATATGTATTAACATAGGTTATAACTCAAAAAAAATACAGAAGTATAAATAAAAATAACTAGATAGGTCCTGTAGATATACAAAACATCTATATATCCAATATAAGGACAATACGGGAGATTGAAAACTATAGTTTTTGAAGATTGCCAAGCACTGGTCACGGCCTGGCCGTGATGTCCATCACGGTCGTAACGTGCCAACTGAACCAGATCCTCATAGGCAGAACTGATCACGGCCTAGCCGTGATGAGCATCACGTCCTTTACAGATCAACCAGCAGAGCAACATGCACTCAAAACCAAAAATAGAGACATTCCAAACAACTCAAGCTCACAGTTTAAAGTTACAACTACTGAGACTACAGTTTGAACATACACTCAAAACCAAAAATAGAGACATTCCAAACAACTCAAACTCACAGTTTCAAGTTTCAACTACTGAGACTTTAGTTTCAACCAGCAAAGCAACATGCATGCACTCAAAACCAAAAATAAAAAAATGTGCCCTAAAGACTCACCAGAAATAGGCTCGCGTGGTGGTGGTGGGGAAGCTCGAGTGGTGGCCAACGTTCGATGTGGTTACTGAGAACAGAGGGACAAGGAGAGTTAGTGCGCGGGAAGGGGAAAGAGAGATGTCAAGTTATTGCAAAGAATGAGAGGGAAAGACAGAGTTAGGGGTTAAGAGTGTACCTAACGGTGGTGGCGAAGAAGCCCTCGCGGTGGTTGCGGTGGAGATGAGCTCGCGATTAGGGCAGAGTGAGAGCGAGAGTGAGGGTTGAGAGTGAGGGTTGAGCGTGATGAAAAGAGACAAGAGATGTACAGAGAAGTGGAGAAGGCGCGCGGGTGTAAACGTTATAATTAAAATAAAACAACATTTTACGTCAGTTTTTAGTAAAACCTGACGTTAAAGATCATATATTTAACGTCAGTTGTCTTAAGAAACCGGCGTTAAAAACTCTCACACTTATGATGTCAGTTGTTAGTAAAAACTGACGTTAAAGGTCATATATTTAACGTCAGTTGTACTAAGAAACTGATGTTAAAAACACTCACACTTCTTACGTCAGTTGTATTACACAACGGACGTTAAAAGTTTATTAGTATCTGCAAAAACATTCATTCCTTTGACTACTGTGCTACTTACCCATTCACCTTGTACCTAATTCTCTTAATGAGCATTAAGTTTATAGATAAGTTTTCAAGAAAATCAGAATAGCTTAGTAACTTCATCCCTTTGCTCCTATAAATAGCTTCCTTCCATCCTTTTAATTTTTTCGCTTCACAATATGGCTCTGCCATGGAGACTAACTTCATCACTCTTTCGTCCTATTCCTAGACTCAAAGATCTTTGTCTTAATGGTCAAACAATTTCTGAGTTTGTGTAAATCACATTACATGGATATTAAGGTTGGTTGAATCACGTAATGTGATTCTCTCACTTTATTTCATCCCCGTCATCCCTTTCACTTTGCTTTGGAAGCAAGTGATTGTGGATTCAAGATGATGCATCAAGGAATTCCACTGAAGAAGAAAGATGCAAAGATCCATTTCACTTTGCTTTTTTTGCTAGTGATCGAGGATTTACTTTGCATCATGGAATTCAAGTGAGGGAGGTGATGCATCCATTGGAGTTTCTGATGACAGGACTGAGAAGAAAATGATGTTGATGCAGAAACTTTTTTATATTTTAGGGCTATGTTGCAGAAATTTTTTATCTTTTAATCATGTAGTTTTAACTTATAAATCGCTTCAATGACATACGATTTGATTATACATATAACTTGTTTTATGTTAAGTGTTTATTTATTTTAATTTACACAAGAATTTGTTTACTAATTCAAGCTAATTAATAATAATTAAAAATAAACTTGTATAAAAAAAAGGTTTAGAAATAAACTGCAGTACTATATGGAGTGATATGCGTTAAGAGGGACAACAGGGACATGACAACCAATGAAATGAGTTTCATAATTATTTACGTCAGTTATTTATAGAACTGATGCAAATAGTGATTTAATATTTACAAACTATCACCACCTCATTTTTAACGTCAACTTAATTTATGACTGCCAAGTTCCCGTATATTAATTACATTATTTCCAATATTCATTCTGCACGTTTATAATATATAGGATTATTTACGTCAGCTATTTATTTAACTGAAGTAAAAAATCAAACTTTTAACGTCAGTTGTATAAAAAACTGACATTAACAATAAATATTTTTTATTTTAAAAACACTTTTAACGTCAGTTTTTTTAAACAAGCGGCGTTAAAAGTGTATAGATATCTGCAAAAACATTCATTCCTTTGACTACTGTGCTACTTACCCATGCACCTTGTAACTTAATCCTCTTAATGAGCATTAAGTTTATAGATAAGTTTTCAAGAAAATCAGAATAGCTTAGTAACTTCATCCCCTGCTCCTATAAATAGCTTCCTTCCATCCTTTTAATTTTCTGCTTCACAATATGGCTCTGCCGTGGAGATTAACTTCATCACTCTTTCTTCCAATTCCTAGACTCAAAGGTCTTTGTCTTAATGGTCAAACAACTTCTGAGTTTGAGTAAATCACATTACATGGGTGATAAGTTTGAGTAAACCACATTATATGAGTTGCTCACCTTATCATCCTTCCGGAGAATCAGCTGCTGGAGGGCAAATCAGGTGCTCGGGCGTCACAGTTCCAAAACCTCAGCTTTGGCAGCAAGTGACCGTCATGGAAGTCTCTGGAACCACTGCCTTTGCTTGAAACAGATCTAGTGCACCTGTTTTTGCCTCTCTTGAGCTCTCTCATGCCCCCCAGTTTTCTGAGGTCTTCGGAGTATAGTTTTCCCTTTGGCATATTTCATAAAACTCTCTGATGGGATGTAGCTTTAATGTTTAGGATTTTAAACCCTTTCAATGTAACTTTTTATAGGATTTTAAACCCTTTCAATCTTTTGTATCAGTCTGTATTACACTTCATGAATGAGATCCGGTTTGGGTTATTGATTCAACTTATACTTCGCACATATATTTTAGTTTTCAAAACAGAAACACAAAACATCAAAGCAATTCATGTGAAACTGAAACTTTGAGGAAGGCAATGCGGAAGGGATCGTATACTAGATAAAAAAATTATTAAAATAACCTTTAACGTCTGTTGATGTAAGGACTGACGTTAAAACTGAAGTGACTTACTTTTAACGTCAGTTCTTTATCGAACCGACGTTAAAATGTTCACTGTTAACGTCGTTTTTATTGAACTGGCGTTAAAAGTGAGTCACTTCACTTTTAACGTCAGTCATTAAAACAACTGACGTTAAAATTGAATTAATGAAGTCTGATATTTACAAAACTGCCACCGCTCCCTTTTTAACGTCTATCTTTTGGTTAACTGACGTAAACCTTTACCGTCTAATGTATATTTTCCACTAGTAAGGCAAAAAAGTTGGCTAGATAGTAGCTTAGCACGCATAATTATATGTTATTTAGGGGTATAGTCGAAATGGTTTGGATCAGATTTGAGGCAAGCATTCGATCTGATTGAATTTGATCGGATTTGAAAAAATCCTCCATGAATCCAAACCGAACCAATCCAATTAAAGTTGGGTTGGTTCAGATCGGATAATCAAATTACCCTATATTTTATTTACTTTAATTTTATTTTTGAAAATTAATAAAAGATTTTAAAACATAAAAAATAAAACAAAACGTTTATATAATGAATTAATATTAATGTTAGGATTATAAACAAAAATATTAAACTTTAGGAATAATATATTAACATATTAATTTTTTTAATAAAGATAATATTAGTATAATAAAATTAATAATAATATATTATTTCTTAAGGTGATCAATTTGATTTGGACTGCATTAGACCGGTTCTTATTTTTATAATCTGATATCCGACTGATTCTTCAGATTCAGCATTTCAAATTCGAACCGATGAACCAATTCAAACCACCAAAATCGGTTCAGATTGGCTCAAGTCCACAGGATTCACATATCGTTTCTAATGTTGTTATATCTTTAGCTTTTGTAAATAAAAAATGTGAAAAGTTGAACTATCAAGTATCAACATGTGATTGAAAATAGATGCAACAGACAAACTACATATTACATTGTCAATCATGTAAATGGCATAGATATGAAAAGGGTCACAGGCCTTTAATATTTCAAGTGGGAAGTGAATATGCATATATAAAAAATTGAACTTTAGTTTGGATCATTAATGTATCTTCATAATTACTTGAAATAAGTTAGATGTCCAAGTTTGCATGCGTATATCATCTATATCAATCTCTAATCTGCCATTGAGGTACTGGTTGAAAGAAAATTATCAGTTAGAGACATATCCCCAGATAGATCCTCCTCATGATCCAGTTCTGATATCAATGGTGCACGTATTTTCTTCACTCCTACCACCACACCACTCATCCCAGGACGATTTCTCTGGTAACCTCTCAATATGCAACACATTGCAATTTGAAGCAATCTTATCATCCCATGAATAGCACTATTTTGCACAAAACTTGTTTGTCAAATATTTCAGCAGTCCACTCTTCTCTCACTGCTCTTTGAACCCAACTGCATATGTCAACTCCACCTGCAAAATCAGGTGGAGCTATGCATGAAGATATTTTCCCAGTTAGAAGCTCTATGAGCAAGCAACCATACATCAGATTGCAATGTAACTTTTCTTGCATACCCATATTCTGGTGATTTGTGAACAACCATGCTTTGAACTACAATGAGTTGTTCTTTTAAGTAGGCAAGGCCATAGTCAGAAACAACAACATCAAGGGGGAGTTTGTGGTCTTCGAGTTGCCACGGGGGACAATGCTATGAGATTTGGCATTGTTCTTTTAAGTAGGCAAGGACATAGTCAAAAACAACAACTATCTGCTCCAAAAATAATATAAATGAATTGGATGGATTGGATTATTTTTTTAGTGGATGGTTTATGATCCATCCAATTCTTTTAAAAAAATCCATTGGACCAATAAACAAAAAGTAATGGATCAACTTTTATCCGCTTCATCCCTTAAAAAAAACTTTTATCTGCTCCAAAACCAAATTATTTTTTTAAATCATTTTTCACACAATAAAAAAAACCTCCATCTAATTTCTATTTTTTCCTATTATTTTCTCTTCACTATTTTCATTTTTTTTTTATTTGATTTTTTTAACTAACCATTTGTGTAGTTTCTGTTTCTTTTTCTTTACCATGGCTGTATTCTTCTAAATTCTAATTTTACTTCTACTGAGCACAATGTCTATTTAGAACTGTAATTGCATTGTCTAGATGTAACTCAACAGAATGAGATATCTACGTTGGCACAATATTGAACAAGGAGACATGACGGATAGGCACAAAGCTAAGAGTATAGCAGTTCCGATCAAATTCCTGGTGCAGATCGTTGTAGCAAAAGAACACAAGTGATCTCTTCACTATTTTCAATTTTTTATTTGATTTTTTTAACTAACTATTTGTTCTTAAGCACTAGTAGTAGTTTACGTAGGTTTTCTTTTTTCCTTGCTATTTTTGTCTGAGAAAACTTTAAAAAAAAGTATTAACTAAAATTGAAAGTGCTTAAAGTCAAAGGACAGGGAGGAGAGAGATGGTAGAAAAAAAAGGGAGAGAGAGAAAGAGGGGGATAGAGAGAATATTTTAAAAAATACTTTTAAAAATATTTTTAAAGATGAATAAAAGAGATATAAAATTATTTAATTTCTTAAAATAAATTTTAGTGGATGGATTGAATATCCATCCATAAAAAAGTTACTGAATTTTTAATGGATCGTAATGGATTGTTTTCAATCCATCCGTTACGATCCGAATAAAAATTTATCCAATCCATCCATTTGCCACCCCTCAAGTCCCTTAGCCTCTTCACAACAATAGTTGGTCAAGCATGGTGCATGGCCTTATAATTGTTCCCCATGATTCCCTGACCAAGTGCCTCAGCAGATGCTCTAGAAGATGCCCCATTTGAAATTTTGGCTTGTCCTCAAGAAATATGAGTTCCTTTTTCTCTCTTCTAGTGTCATCCTTGTCCCCTCCCCTATTTCTATCTTCTTACCAACACTAATATCTAAATCTCGATCTTTGGCCATGGGAATTTGCCCCTTTACTATTTTATTGAGCTTTCGGGTTGTGTTATAGTAAAGCAACAATAACAATATAATTGCTAGCAGAAGAATCACATTGAACATAAGTAACATTGTGTGATATGATTTTTATCTAAAGAGTTATTTTGGACTTCATTGCTGTTAGGATCTTCCACTGGTGCTGGAATAGGAGGACTAGGGCTAGTGTTGTTGCAGGAATTGAGAGAAGGTGGACCATATAATCTAGGATTTCCAGAATATAAAGCAGGACCAAATGATTGAAGAGCTTTTGTTTTTGGAATTGGACCCTCAAGATTGTTATTCGAGACATTAAATAGCTTCAAACTTGATTGACTAAACTTGGTATTGAACTTGTGAGCCTATTATCTTGCAAAAGCAAGGTTTCCAATAGGTTAAGACTCAGAGAGATTTTGGTATCGACCCACCAAACTCATTGCCTGAAAAATCAATATGCTTCATTTGGTGATTGTTGGAGAAATCGATCATCACATTTCCACGTAGGAAATTGTTTTTGAAGCTCAGGATGGATAATTGTTCTAGACTGATGAATGTGTTCACAATGACTTCTCCTTTCAGCCCCATACCTTCTAAAACTATACCAGTAACATGACCATTGGCACATTGAATCCCAAACCACCTTGGTGGATCACTGATATCACGGTCGAGTCCAGTCCAGTTATCATTTAGGAAAGGGTCATTGAAAGTGGTCTTGAGACCAACAGTGGCATCTTTCTCTGTAGGATGACCTATAGGACCTTCTTGAGTTATAGCAAATGTGATGAATACAACAACTGCCAAAAAAAAGTTATATGTTGTATGACAAATAGGGGAAAACTCACTTCTGATGGGAAAACTCACGTCTGAGGGGAAAAATCAGTGAGGTTCCTCTAATGAGAGAGAGATTCTATCTTTTTTAATTTCTCTTTTTCTGAGCCAGCGATCCGTGGCTGTTATGGCTTCCTGGTATTATCTTTCTTAGGTCTGTTCTGGTTCTGGTTTTATTTGCAGAAGCTCAGAGGATAGTGAGCAAATTACGTGTGTTTGGATAAGCGTTTAATAAAAGTGATTTTGAATGTAATTGATTTTGTAAAATTGATTTGGTTAGAATTGAGTTTGAAGTGAAGTGATTTATATTTGGATTTTTTATTTTGAAAGCAAGTTTGATGTAAAACTTAGTGTAAATTTTTCAACTCAACTAAAAAGCTACTTTTTGTAGCTTCTAGTCAGAATTGCTTCTAGAGGCAAAATCAATTTTACTTGACAGTAACCAAACATCTCAATTTTACTAAAATCACATTTGACATAGGTCAGAATCAATTCTGGAGGTTTCTAAGGTGAAACCAAACACACACAATAAATAAATAAATATATATATATATATATATATATATATATATATATATATATATATACGTCAGGCAACTTTGTTTGCTTCTTTGTCTGCTTCCTCTTCCTCCCAAAGTTTCAAAAATGATTTCAAAAATGATAATTCTGAGTTCAGCGAAAATCAATTTTTACTGAGAATCAAAACCTTACAGCAAAAATGGCATGTGAAAGTCAATTTGAAAATTAAAAACACTTTTCACAAACCATTTATTGCTTTGATTGATTCTGGAGCAGATCTCAACTGTATTCAAGAAGGTCTGATTCCAACTCAATATTACCAGAAAACAATTCAAAAGCTATATACTGCAAATAACGAGAAGCTTCAAGTTAAGTATAAACTTGAACAAGCTAGTATTTGCAATAATGGCATTTGTTTTAAAAATTCGTTTTTACTAGTTAAAAATATGTCTGAGCAAATAATTTTGGGAACTCCGTTTATCACACAACTTTATCCTTTTGGAGTCTCTGAAAATGGTTTGACGACAAAAAGAAATAATCAGGAAATTCTATTCGAATTTTTAAACCCTGTTAAATCAAGAGATTTAAATGCAATTTCTGATACTCTTGAAGAAACAAATTTTTTATCTATTTTAAATGGGAAACAAAATCAAATCTGTTTTCTTCAAAAAGATATTCTTTATCAAAAAATCGAAAAACAATTACAAGATCCTTTGATTCACGAGAAAGTAATTGCTTTACAAAAGATTTTTGAAACTGAAGTCTGTTCCATTATTCCAAATGCTTTTTGGAATAGGAAAATTCATACAGTATCGTTACCGTATGAAAAAGACTTTGATGAAAGAAATATTCCAACCAAGGCTCGTCCTATTCAGATGAATAGTGAGACTTTGGAGTTTTGCAAAAAGGATATTCAAGATCTTTTAAATAAGAAATTGATAAGGCCCAGCAAATCCCCTTGGAGTTGCACTGCCTTTTATGTTGATAATAATTCTGAAATTGAGCATGGTGAACCTCGAATGGTCATCAACTATAAACCTTTGAATAAAGCTTTACAGTGGATTCGTTATCCAGTTCCAAATAAAAAGGATCTTATCAAAAGACTGCACGATGCAGTTATTTTTTCAAAATTCGATTTGAAATCCGGTTATTATCAAATAGCCTTAAAAGAAGAGGATAAATATAAAACGGCTTTTACTGTTCCTTTAGGTCATTACGAGTGGAATGTAATGCCTCTAGGTTTGGAAAATGCGCCTTCCGAATTTCAAAATATCATGGATGAAATATTAAAGCCTCATTCTGAGTTTGCTTTAATATACATCGATGACATTTTAATATTTTCAAATTCTTTGGAACAACATTTCAAACATTTAAATGTTTTCAAAGAAACAATCAAAAGAAATGGAATGGCTTTGTCTGCCAAAAAGACATAACTTTGCCTAACTAAAATGAGGTTTTTGGGCCATGAAATATTTCAGGGCATAATAACACCCATCAGCAGGAGTATTGCTTTTGCTGATAATTTTCCAAATGAATTGAAAGACAAAACACAACTTCAAAGATTTTTGGGTTGTTTGAATTATGTTTCCGAGTTTATTCCCAATATTAGAATAAAATGTAAAGCCCTGTATAGTAGACTTAGAAAGACTAAGAATCCCAAACCTTGGTTTGATGAGTTGTCTAGATTAGTGGCTAAAATAAAACAGGAAGTCAAGTCTCTGCCGTGTCTTGGTATTCCTCATCCAGATGCTAGTCTCATTGTCCAGACCGACGCATCAGATAAAGGATATGGTGGCATCTTGCTACAGATCCTCCCAGAGTCAAAAGTAGAACAAATTGTCAGATACCACTCTGGTCTTTGGATCTCATCACAGGAAAAATATAGTACTATTAAAAAAGAAATTTTATCTATAGTGCTATGTATCACAAAATTTCAAGATGATCTTTTCAACAAAATTTTTTTATTACGAATAGATTGCAAAGCTGCAAAGGATGTTTTAGAAAAAGATGTTAAAAATCTTGTTTCAAAACATATTTTTGCCAGATGGCAAAGCCTTTTAAGTTGCTTTGATTTTGAAATTGAATATTTAAAAGGAGAAAATAATTTCATCCCTGATTATCTAACCAGGGAATTTTTGCAGGCTTTAACATAATGGCAAGCTCGGCCCGAGGAGTGTCTTCCAGAGGTGGGGCATCCCCTTCCTCTTCAAAATCAAGACCTTTGACATTAGATTCATTTGCACCTAGTGCAACAAAAATAGCCAATACCCCAATACCAGTCCAGCCCAAACAAAATACTTCCCTTGAAATAGCAAACAGATTTACCCCTTTGGGTAAACCTCCAAATACCCCACAACAAAGCCCAACAACTACCCAAACACCTGAAATTCTCGAAAGAGAACCTTTGCAACATAAATATAAGCCCAAATGCCAGCAACTATTGCTGTTGGAGCCCGAAATGGGTGATCCATCAAAATCTGTTTCAGAACCCTGGAACATTTACTCAAAATATATTTCAGAAGGATGTGGTTGGATCAGTACCTATGGATCCAAGAAAACTTTAAAATTTTATCAGTTGATTTTAAGAGACTCTGGGTCTGTTGAAATCATTGAAAATGAAAATGAAAAAGCAAAGGGAATAATGGCGTATTCCCAATGTAAAATTTTTAAAGTGTTGACCATGTCTGACTGGGGTCAACACCCTTCAAAGCCAAAAAGATTTTCTCGGGTATTTGACCCCCCAATATATGATTATTTGGATTACCAGCATGCTTGGGAGCAATTTCTTTGTCTTCCAAATCCAAAGCATTCCTGGTACTTTATAATAATCAGTAACCAATCTGTGTACCCTTCTTGGTTCATGAATTGGTTTGTGGAATTTGGTTTAAATGCTGATATTTTTCCAAATTCCATTTATGCAAAAATATTTAGAGTTTAAAACTCTAACTCCAAAATTAAAGGCTCATGAAAAATTGTTGCATTTTTGTGCACAATTTGGGATATCTTGGTTGCTTCAATTCGACTTTGATGTCCATTCTCATCTTGCTGAGCCTTTCCCAAAATGGATTTGCGCTTCAACAATCATATCTTGGTGGCGCAAGTTCAATGAAGATTTTGTAACATCAAAATTTGAGACTTGGAAGAAGCATGGACTTCAGAAGAGGAGACTTCCTCAGTCCATTACCCCTGCCAATTCTCCCTCAAGAAATAAAGAAAAGAATATTGTTGGTTCGGCTTCGTCTGTGATATCTCAGCCTGTCGGCCCTTACTCTCCATATTCATTAACATTGGATGCTTCGTCCCCATCAGAATTAAAAATAAATTATTGGAAGCTGCATCTACTGTTGGATCAGATGAAGAAACTGATCTACCAGCCGTTGATGAAGAGGATTTTGAATGCAATCCTTATCTGATAAATAAAGATCCAGATGAAGGATTTTTTGACTAAAATAAAATCAAAATTTGGTTTGTCGCATCTCCTTGAAAGGATAAAAAGATTGCCGACAAGTCTTTCCCACTCAGAATATAATAGTAGCGTCTTTTGACACAAATGTGGCCGCCCATGTGCCATGCTACTATTTGGAAAAGAAAAGTTGTTTGTCGTCTAGCGCCGACGAATCTTCGTGGCAGACAAAATGGCCGACAAAGTTAAAGCTCAACAGTTAAAGTAGGTACCAGAAGTCAAAAGAGAATAGTACCTGCTTTTCGGATTTGAAAATTTTGAAATCCGCGTCTCTCAGCTGAAGGCTCCTCCCCCTATATAAGGAACCTGAAGACTCAGTTGTTAGCATCGTTGAATTTCCTCAGAGTTTACTACTCAATCTCTCTTTTGTAATCTTGCAGTTATTCAAGTTTTCTTAAGAGCTTCTTACTTTGTAAGTTCTGTAATATTTTGAAATCTCTTGTAATATTTTCGCCTAAAGTGTGGCATATAGTGAACTTTGAAATCAAGTATTATTTCAATTTCTCTACTTTGATATTTTAAATACTCTGATATTTTCATATTTTGCTTCTTCACCTGTAATCTTCAATGTTTTCTCTAACATCTTTCTGTGAAATGATCCGTAGTGGCCCTCTTGGTATCGAGCCTAAGGGTATATATATATATATATATATATATATATATATATATATATATATATATATATATATATATATATACACTCTGCTACAAAATCTATCGTCATCACAGAAATGATATGGGTGGCCTGGTTTTTCTATTTCGTGTTCAGGCAAAAAAATATGTCATCTACTCTGCTTATACAATGCTACAATATCTGTCTTCTATTTGGTTTTGCTATACGGGTGGTTTGGTTTTGCTACTATTTGTTCCGTTGATCTGCTCTATTGTGCTGAGGTTTTTCTATTGTGGAATGGTCCTTTTAATTGTCACACATATAGCTTGGTGGATAGTAGCAATAAGCTTTGGGAGAGTGCAGTTTGACACTGCTGTTTTTGTTGAGGATGTAACACCCTGTTTTTCATAAGTGTTTTTCTTTAAAGTTTGTTTGGCTGGTTAAGTTGGTTTTGTTAAGTTAAGTTGTTGGTTAAGGGCTAGGTCGGATTTTAGCTTAAAAAGTCCATTTCTGGTAGATGAGCACGACCGTGCTCATTAGCCAGCACGCCCGTGCTTAAAGTCAGAAGCGTGTTTCTGATTTTAAGTTGAGCACGCCCGTGCTCAACAGTGAGCACGCCCGTGCTTAATGTGCGAACCGCATCTCGCTGACGCTAAGTCCAGCACGATCGTGCTCAGGAGGAGCACGACCGTGCTTCGTGCATAGTCTATATATTTGGCATAGAAACCGAGGGTTGCGTTTTTAACCCTATCTGTGTTGGCTGCTAACCCTATTGCGGCTAACACTGTTTCATTCCCTATTTCCATTGAACTCATTCAGTTTCTTGAGTATTGGAGACCTTTGGGAAGCCTTGTTTCATCTGTGCTTGATATATAGAGGTAAAGTCTTTCCCTTTCGTGTTTCCTTTTCTTGTTTAGAATTGGAAACTGATAGTTTGTGTTTACGTTGTTCTAAGACTTGGATTCGTTGTGAGCCGCTCGAAGGGAAGGAACCAGTTGCTGTTAAGACCATTGTTAGAGCTACCTTCAATCCAGGTATGGGGAGAAGGGTAGTGTAATCATTAGGCAGTGGGGGTAGTGTAAGGTAAAGGGGTTCCCATGACCCCGGTTCATATGTATGATTGTATGAATAATATGTTGGTTTGATTCGTTATGATAACATGTCTTGACTGTTAATATGTTGTTTTACATGCCTATGTTCATAATATGTCCCTTATGTTTATGTTGTTGTTGTTAGAATGAACATGATGCTATGTTGATGATTATTGGTATGATGATGTTGGATGATTGGTTGAGATGACTATGTTGCTGTTTTGAGTTTCAAAGTTAAGATATTAACTGGTAAAATAGGTTTAAAAACGTTATAAGTTTAATGGATAAAAGATCCTAAAAATTGGTTAAGACTTAGGTGTTAGTTTCCGTCCAGAACAGTGTAGTCATGCATTAAGCACGACCGTGCTGAACAGGGAGCATGCCCGTGCTCCCAGTTTGAATTCTGGAAAATGGTCGCGCATTTAGCACGGTCGTACAGCAGAGGAGCATGGCCGTGCAGCTGAACACGACCATGCTCAAAAGAAAGCACGACCGTGCTCCACTTAAGTGGCAGCACGCCCATGCTGGGGTTAAGCACGACCGTGCTCACCCCTCTGGACAGAATCTGAGATTAAGGACTTAAAAAGGGGGTTTTTAACCCCAATATCCCCCAATGATGATGACGACATAGCTAGTCAATGATGAAGGTTAGATGACTTAATTAAAGACAAATTAAGATGGTTAAGTCGATAACCGTTGGGTTTCCGCACGTTGATGAGTTGTACCTTGGTGCTTTTGGCCAAGGGAACCTTGATCCCGCGGTTTAAGTCTAAGGTGCTATTGATGTTGTACCTTGGTTGCCGAGAGTTTGCTCCAAGGGGGCCTTGACTCGGTTGGGTCTAAGGTGTTGCGATTGATTCCGCTAAAGGTTTAAATGTTGCGGTAGATTCCGCTGAAGTCTTCCGTTGATTCCGTCGAAGCAAAGGAGGTGGCGGTTGCCCGTTGTTTGTTGTATGCTGCATGCATCATTGGAGATGTTGTTGGTGGTGGATGATCGACATAGGAGAGGTCGCCCTGGAGTACGGCGATCTGGCCATCCACGGTAGGTTACCCAAGGTTTGGTAACCGGGCGCCCCCGTGACGAGGCATTCGTTGGTTTGATGCGTTGGCTATCCAAGGAGTAGATTCTCCGGTGTTGAGTAGATTCTCAATGTGGATATTTAACTCTGAAGTCATTCATCCTGAGTTAGTTTGTTAGATTCAGTTGTATTCTGATAAGCCTCTGGCTCATCTAGTTTTATAGCTAGTATGACCAGGGTTTTGTGCAAATTATATCCTATTTTCACCCAAATTAGATTAGATTGTCCTCAAGCAAGGTTTTGAGTCTCTAAAGTAGTTTTAGGTTAATTTAGCTAGTTTTGAGTCAAAATAATGCACTTATAGTTAATTCCTTGTTTTCAGGTTAAGTAGAAGTTGAGGAAATAAAGAAACAGGGGATTCGCCCCGCGACTAGCTCTTCGCCTCGCGACCCCGAAGGCTGACTGTTCCAAGAAAATGCAAGGTCTCTGGTTCGCCCCGCGAGTCACCCAGCCCTGAAAGTCAGAGACTATCACGGTTTACCCGTGTTGAAGGTCACGGCTGTGGCAGTTTTGAAGATGAAGAGTCTCGCCTCGCGAGTATCCATTCGCCTCGCGAGCCTGGAAGTCAGAAAGCATCACGGTTGGCCCTTGATGTTCATAACGGGCGTAATAAGAAGACTCTTCAGTTCCTCGCCTCGCGAAGGTGTGTTAACCTCGCGAGAATACCAAAGGTTGCAGACTGTTCACAAGATTCGCGTCGCGAGAGAGGCTTCGCCTCGCGAGTGGGGTAAAATTCTGAATAGTATAAAAGGCTGTTCTGAACATATTGTAAAGACTTTTGCTTCTCCATTGTTCTGTTTACATTTTTTTCTCTATGTGTTTTCGTTTTTGTCATGGAGAACTAAGGTTCTAGGATTAATCTATTGTAATTGATTTCCACTACAATTGAGGTTCTTGTATTTCCTGTTTTGTATGCTTTTCCCTTTTCAATGCCATGCTTTATATTTCTGTTTGCTTAATTCAGGAGTATATTGTGTTGTGTTGATTTATTTCCGGTGATATTATGTTCCTATAATTAATCGCGTTTGCTTAATTCGCGTGTGTACGTTTCGTGTTCGCTTAGTTCACGAAGGGCTTAACCCCGTTTGCTTAATTCGGGAATAGGGACATATATCTGTAGTAGTGGTTTCGCTTGTAAATTGTTGCAACAACCAGGAGGGGATTAGAATCTGCTTAGGGCTTGGAAATTGCATGGACCTATGATAGTTGGGAAATCGAGAACAATAGATTAATCTGTTTTTAGCTATTTGACAATCTCTTTAAACTGCCCTGTTTTTAATTGCTCTGTTTTGCTTATTTGCTTCCCAATCCAACCCCCCCCCCCCCCCCCAAACTGATTTTTGTGAAAAATAACACTTTAAGAGTCCTTGAGAGACGACATCCGAGTTGTCGCCCTAAACTACAGTTTTAAAACCCGCTCGTCCTTTTTGGCGCGTGCGCGACAGCGCGACCAAAAATTGGCGCCGTTGCCTGGGACTCTTGTTTTGTTATTTTCGCATTTTTATTTCTGTTTTTCTCTTTTATTTTCGTTCTTTTTGTTTTGAATTGGTCTGGCTACTAGGTCTAATTGCCCTGAACTGTGTGATTTTGACCCGGAAATTGAAAGAACACTGCACACACTCCGTAGAGAATTTCGGGCTAGCACTAGTAGTGATCCTAATTCCAAAACTGTTTTTGAAAGCATGGGAGATCAAAGGACATTAAGACAGCTTGCTGCCCCTGATGTAAATTACAATGGATTGTGTATTTCATATCCTGGTGCTGATACTCCTTTTGAACTGAAATCTGGTTTCATTCACTTGTTGCCAAAGTTTAATGGTCTTGCAGGTGAAGATCCACACAAGCACTTGAAGGAATTCCAAGTTGTCTGCTCCACAACCTCGAGATCAGAGGGAGTAACTGAGGATAGCATCAAGCTGAAGGCTTTTCCGTTCTCACTCCAGGGAGCTGCAAAGGATTGGCTATTGTATCTTGAGCCCAACTCTATCACCACTTGGAATGATTTGAAGAGGGTTTTCCTAGAAAGATATTTTCCTGCTTCAAGAGCTGCGTCAATAAGAAAAGAAATATGTGGCATCAGGCAAGGGAATGAGTCGCTAGCTGAATATTGGGAAAGATTCAAGCATTTGGTATCCAGCTGCCCCCAGCATCAGATTTCTGAACAATTCCTCATCCAGTACTTTTATGAAGGATTACTGCCGATGGATAGGAATCTTTTGGATGCTGCTAGTGGGGGAGCACTAGTTGATAAGACCCCCGCTGCTGCCAAGCAACTCATTGAGAATATGTCATTGAATTCCCAGCAGTTTACTACCAGAAGAAATTCAGTTGAGACAAGAGGTGTGCATGAGGTCCATAGTTCATCTTCCAACCAGGCCACCCTTGAGAATAGATTGGATGAGCTGACTTCCTTTGTAAGGCAATTGGCAATAGACAGAGTTCAGCCTGCAAAGTTATGTAGCATGTGCAATTCACCTGAGCACCCATATGATCCATGCCCCATTCAGAGAGAAGAGTTTGTCAGTGAAGTATCTCAAGCTTATGCAGTAAATCCATATAATCAAGGAAATAGTCAGAATCGGACAAAGACTCCCGGACCTCTCTACCAATAGGTACCATCCCAACTGGAGGAATCATCCTAATCTGCGGTATGGGAACTCCTCCCAACAACAACCGGTGGCACCTCAGAATCCTCCAGTGACCACTTCTGCACCCTCGGGACCTTCCCTAGAGGATATGATCAAGCAAATGGCTGCAAATAACCTCCAGTTTCAACAGCAAACAAATGCCAGCATTCAAGATTTGAGGACACAGATTGGACAGATGGCCACATCCATAAATAACATACATCAAGGTCAAGGGACAAACCAGCTGCCGGCACAACCAGTGATAAATCCTAATGCCTCCAATCCTAATGTGAGTGCCATATCTCTGAGATCTGGAAAAGTTGTTGAGGACACCTCTGGAAAGGATGAAGAAACTATTGAGGTAACTCCTGAGCCTACTGTTGAGTTTGAAGTTGAGAAGGTATACAGACCACCAATCCCAATCCCACACAGAATTCAGAAAAATAAGAAAATTGGTGGTGAAGACAAGGAAAGGGAGATCTTAGATGTGTTCAGAAAGGTAGCTGTGAATATTCCTCTCCTAGATGTGATCAAGCAGGTGCCCAAGTATGCCAAATTTCTTAAGGACTTGTGCACCAACAAGAGGAAGTTGAAGAACAATGAGAGAGTAAACTTGGGAAGGAATGTCTCAGCGCTTATCCAGTCTAAGCCAGAAAGAGTTGCTTCTTTAACCCCTACTCAGGCACTACCACAGAAGTGCAAGGATCCGGGCACATTCACCATTCCATGCACTATTGGGGACAGGAAGTTTGAAAACTGCATGCTGGACTTGGGAGCATCCATAAATGTCATGCCTACCTCCATCTTCAATAACCTTGATCTTGGGCCATTGCAGTATACAAGCCTTACCATCCAGTTGGCTAACAGGACCAGTGCCCGCCCCATGGGAATGGTAGAAGATGTGCTAGTGCAAGTTGATGATTTGATCTTCCCTGCGGACTTCTACATCCTAGACATGGCAGGAGAGACACCTTCCAGTAGATCACCAATAATCTTGGGCAGACCATTCATGATGACATCCAAGACTAAGATTGATGTGTATGATGGGACTATGTCTATGGAGTTTGGTGGTATTGTGGCCAAGTTCAAGATCTTTGATGCTATGAAACACCCACTGGAGGAGCACTCTGTTTTCCACTTAGAGTTGCTTTCTGAGCTTATTGAGGATACCCATGAGGACTTTATTTCGGATTTTCCATTCATTTCTGGTTTTGATGATGTATATACTTGTACTAACTGTACTGACACTAACCCTTGTTCTGTTTGTGCTGAGTTTCTTGATTCAACCTTGCAAGGTGATAGTGATAGTGATAGTGATAGTGATAGTGAGCGTGAAGCTGTCTGTTCTGCAGAAGTCCGTGGCATCATGGCTACTCCCAGTGTACCATCCATTGAGCAGCCGCCCTCCTTAGAGCTCAAGCCACTCCCAGAGAACCTGAAGTATGCTTACCTGGAGACAAATGAAAGACTTCCAGTCATCATTTCTTCCAGCCTTGACTCTGACCAGGAAGCAAAACTATTGGAAGTTCTGAAGAAGCACAAGAAGGCTATTGGGTGGACTTTAGCTGATATTCCAGGAATTAGCCCCTCCAGATGCATGCACAGAATTCTATTGGAGGATGGAGCTAAACGAGTAAGACAGGCCCAAAGACGACTTAATCCACTGATTCTGGATGTGGTGAAGAAAGAGGTGACTAAGCTTCTACAGGCAGGTATTATATACCCCATCTTTGATAGTACTTGGGTAAGTCCGGTGCAAGTTGTACCAAAGAAGTCCGGTCTAACAGTAGTTAGGAATGAAAATAATGAGCTTGTACCTACTAGAGTCCAGAATAGCTGGCGAGTCTGTATAGATTATAGGAAGTTGAACCAGGCCACCAGAAAGGATCACTTTCCTTTGCCGTTCATAGATCAGATCTTTGGATCGGCTGGCTGGTAAATCTCATTATTGTTTTCTAGATGGCTTTTCCGGGTATTTCCAGATTCATATTGCCCCTGAGGATCAGGAAAAGACCACTTTCACGTGCCCCTTCGGTATGTTT
This sequence comes from Sophora flavescens, assembly GCA_030762895.1. Lineage (NCBI taxonomy): Eukaryota > Viridiplantae > Streptophyta > Magnoliopsida > Fabales > Fabaceae > Sophora > Sophora flavescens. Next base: position 144,918,238 of record CM061065.1, read on the forward strand.
GCCTATAGGAGGATGCCATTTGGCCTTTCTAATGCTCCTGGCACCTTTCAAAGATGCATGCTTAGCATTTTCTCTGAATTTATTGAAAATGGCATAGAGGTGTTCATGGATGACTTCACTGTATATGGCTCCTCATTTGATGCATGTCTGCATAGTCTGAGTTTAGTTCTACAAAGATGCATTGAGACTGATTTGATTTTGAACTATGAGAAATGTCACTTTATGGTGGAACAGAGGATAGTTTTAGGTCATGTAATTTCTAAAGAGGGTATTTCAGTAGATCCTGCAAAAATTGATGTGATTTCTTCATTGCCTTACCCATCTTGCGTACGCGAGATCCGTGCTTTTCTTGGCCATGCAGGTTTCTACAGGCGCTTTATAAAGGACTTCAGCAAGATAGCTCTGCCATTGTCAAACCTGCTGAAGAATGATGCCGTGTTCCAGTTTGATGAAAAGTGCAAGAAGGCATTTGACTTTCTGAAAAAAGCATTGACTTCTACCCCTATCATCCAGCCCCCTGACTGGACACTCCCTTTTGAACTCATGTGTGATGCTTCCAATTTTGCTGTGGGAGCGGTTCTGGCACAAAGGGTGGGCAAGGTTGCCCATGTAATTCATTATGCTTCTAGGACATTAGATGCTGCACAATCAAATTACACCACCACTGAGAAAGAACTGCTAGCTGTTGTATTTGCACTTGATAAGTTTAGGTCATATTTGCTAGGTTCTAGGGTTATTGTTTTCACTGACCATGCAGCTCTGAAATATCTGTTTAAGAAACCAGAAGCTAAGCCAATACTGATCCGGTGGATGCTTTTGCTCCAAGAATTCAATGTGGAGATAAAGGATAAGAGTGGAGCTGAAAATTTGGTAGCCGATCACTTGAGCCGGATAGCAAGGGATGGGGATCCTTATCCCATCCAAGATGATTTCCCTGATGAGAGACTGCTACATCTGTATGGGGTAACCCCCTGGTTTGCTGACATAGTTAACTTTCTGGTTGCTGGTGTTGTTCCTGCAGGTACAAGTAGATCCAAATTCCACAAGCTCAAGAGCGATGCAAAGTACTATGTGTGGGATGATCCCTACCTGTGGAAGTTTTGCAGTGATCAGGTTATTCGGAGGTGTATCCCCGATCATGAGACAGAGTCCATCCTGCATTTCTCTCATGCCTCTCCAGTTGGAGGACATTTTGGACCACAGAGGACAGCAAGAAAAGTCCTGGATTCTGGGTTTTACTGGCCCACAATTTTTAGAGATGCCTATGAGGTATACAGGAATTGTAAAGAATGTCAAATAACAGGCCCTGCCATCACTCGTAGGAGTGAGATGCCTCAACAGCCCATGCTCTTTTGTGAGGTCTTTGATGTGTGGGGGATTGATTTTATGGGTCCTTTCCCTCCTTCTTTTGGTTTTGTATATATTCTTTTGGCTGTAGATTATGTTTCAAAGTGGGTGGAAGCAATCCCCACTAGGACTAACGATGCTAAAATTGTTTCCAAATTTGTTAGGTCCAACATTTTTTGCAGGTTTGGCATACCTAAGGCCATCATCAGTGACTAGGGCACTCACTTCTGCAACAGAACCATGGAAGCCTTACTCAGGAAGTATGGGGTTGTACATAGAGTTTCCACTGCTTACCATCCCCAGACCAATGGCCAGGCTGAAATATCAAACAGGGAGATCAAGCAAATTCTAGAGAAGATGGTGCAGCCGAATAGAAAGGAATGGAGCCGCCGTCTGGAAGACGGGATTTGTGGGCTCAGAGGACTGCTTTCAAGACACCTATAGGAATGTCCCCCTTCCGGCTTGTATTTGGTAAGGCATGTCACCTCCCGGTGGAAGTTGAGCACCGTGCATATTGGGCAGTCAAGAGCTGTAACTTGGACATGAAGGAAGCTGGTGTTGAAAGAAAACTGCAGTTGCAGCAACTTGAGGAGCTTAGGCTTGAAGCCTATGAAAGCTCCAGGATGTATAAAAAGAAAACAAAACTTTTTCATGATAGGATGATTGCTAGGAAAGAATTTTTTGTGGGTCAGAAAGTCTTATTGTTTAACTCCCGCCTGAGATTGATGGCTGGGAAACTTAGGTCCAAGTGGATTGGACCATTTGTTGTTACTAATGTGTTTCCTTATGGTGCAGTAGAGATTCAAAGTACAGGTACCAACAAAACCTTCAAGGTTAACGGGCAGAGACTGAAGCCATTCCATGGTGTGGATGATGGTGTTCCTGTGGATGTTAATATTGAGGAGCTCTCCTTGGAAGCTCCCACCTACACTGCTACTTAATCAGGGAGTTTCTTTTTCCTTTCCCTCACTCTGATTTTATTGTTATGTTGTTTCATTGGGGACAATGCATGTTTTAAGTGTGGAGGAGGGAACTAGTTGTAGTTTTTCCTTTTCTTTGAATAAAGCTCCTGAATAATTTGAGAAGCTCAGGAGTATTTGTGTGTTGAGTCTTTTGTTGGAAAGTTTGATGGATTTTGATTGATGTTGCACAGATTGCTTACATGATTGATATGTGATGATTCCCCCTAGGCTGAAAAATTTTTGTTTTTGAAAAGTGATTCCCATGTGAAATCGAAAACTGAACTTTGAGATTTTGTTATGATGGCATGATTTATGATAAGTTTGGGGTGATAGGAAGCACACACTAGGGATAGAATCTCTTTCAAACAATTTTCAAATAATGTCCAGGTGAGGATTTGAGCCTCCAACATGTTTTTGACTGTGTGAAAATCACTTTTCAAGTTGCACTTTCCTGAATTTGCTTGAATCTCTTTTTGGTTTGCATGATTATGTGTTTGCTTCAGATGATTTAGGAATTTTCTTTGTAAATAGATACTTAGCCTAAAAATAACCAATTCCTAATGCATGTTCCCTAGTTAGCCCCATTGAGCCTATTAGCCTGTTAATTCTTGATAACCTAATGTTATAAGCCCAAAAATCTGGAAAACCATGTTAACCCGATCTTAGGATTAGGAGAGCATGTAATCTTAGAATGGGTGCAAGAAACTAAGTTTGGGGTGGCTGCAAGGTGCAATGTGTTGTTTGGGATTGAAAAAAAAAAAGAGAAAAAAAAATACAATAAAAAGGTTGGAGCCAAAGGCCCATAAAAAAAATAAAAAAAATTTAATAAAAGTATTAGAAAAAAAAAATGGCTGTAGTCACCCAAGGCAATTGAAAAGATGAATGAGAAAAGGAACTTGAGTGGAATTTCAAGGTGTATAAAGCTCATGCTCTCTTAGTTCCTAGGGTCTTCAGCCTAGTACCCTTGTATATCCTACTCTTAGCCAAGCCCCATTACAACCCATAAAAGACCTTTTGATGTTGCATGCATGTTTTCTGTGGGAATCATTTAGAGATGAAAATCAAATTTATGGGAAGTGTTCTTGAAAGTGAAACTGAGTGCAAAGTTGTTAGCCTGACACAAACTGAGCGATCGAGTGAACACTAAATGCCCTTGTGAGGAAGGCAATTGTTTGAATTTGGTGATCTCCCTCTTGTGTGTAACTTGGATCCCCTGCTTAGATTTCTGATTGTTTGAATGATGAAATTCTCAATTGTTTAGAATAAATGAATGTGGGGATTGCTTTGCTTGAAAAGGGGGGGACATTGAAGAAAACTGTTTTGATGTATTGCTTGAATTTGTGCAATGTTGATTGAATCTTTTAAGCTTGCCAGGTCTTGAGTCTTTTTGATTTTTGAGTCTTAGTTTGCTTGGGGACAAGCAAAGTTTAAGTTTGGGGTATTTTGATAAGCCTCTGGCTCATCTAGTTTTATAGCTAGTATGACCAGGGTTTTGTGCAAATTATATCCTATTTTCACCCAAATTAGATTAGATTGTCCTCAAGCAAGGTTTTGAGTCTCTAAAGTAGTTTTAGGTTAATTTAGCTAGTTTTGAGTCAAAATAATGCACTTATAGTTAATTCCTTGTTTTCAGGTTAAGTAGAAGTTGAGGAAATAAAGAAACAGGGGATTCGCCCCGCGACTAGCTCTTCGCCTCGCGACCCCGAAGGCTGACTGTTCCAAGAAAATGCAAGGCCTCTGGTTCACCCCGCGAAGAAGATCTCGCCCCGCGAGTCACCCAGCCCTGAAAGTCAGAGACTATCACGGTTTACCCGTGTTGAAGGTCACGGTTGTGGCAGTTTTGAAGATGAAGAGTCTCGCCTCGCGAGTATCCATTCGCCTCGCGAGCCTGGAAGTCAGAAAGCATCACGGTTGGCCCTTGATGTTCATAACGGGCGTAATAAGAAGACTCTTCAGTTCCTCGCCTCGCGAAGGTGTGTTAGCCTCGCGATAATACCAAAGGTTGCAGAATGTTCACAAGATTCGCGTCGCGAGAGAGGCTTCGCCTCGCGAGTGGGCTAAAATTCTGAATAGTATAAATGGTTGTTCTGAACAGATTGTAAAGAATTTTGCTTCTCCATTGTTCTGTTTACATTTTTTTGTGTGTTTTCGTTTTTGTCATGGAGAACTAAGGTTCTAGGATTAATCTATTGTAATTGATTTCCACTACACTTGAGGTTCTTGTATTTCCTGTTTTGTATGCTTTTCCCTTTTCAATGCCATGCTTTATATTTCTGTTTGCTTACTTCAGGAGTATATTGTGTTGTGTTGATTTATTTCCGGTGATATTATGTTCCTATAATTAATCGTGTTTGCTTAATTCGCGTGTGTACGTTTCATGTTCGCTTAGTTCACGAAGGACTTAACCCCGTTTGCTTAATTCGGGAATAGGGACATATATCTGTAGTAGTGGTTTCGCTTGTAAATTGTTGCTACAACCGGGAGGGGATTAGAATCTGCTTAGGGCTTGGAAATTGCATGAACCTATGATAGTTGGGAAATCGAGAACAATAGATTAATCTGTTTTTAGCTATTTGACAATCTCTTTAAACTGCCCTGTTTTTAATTGCTCTGTTTTGCTTATTTGCTTCCCAATCCAAACCCCCCCCCCCCCCCCCAAACTGATTTTTGTGAAAAATAACACTTTAAGAGTCCTTGAGAGACGACATCCGAGTTGTTGCCCTAAACTACAGTTTTAAAACCCACTCGTCCTTTTTGGCGCGTGCGCGACAGCATGACCATATTCTGTGGATGTTTTCCGGAACGGTTATACCAGCTGAGTCGTGCATCGGGGTTGGGTTTTCTTTATGGTTTATGTTTATGTTTAAATTGTTTAAACTTGTTTTAAATTCCATGATTTTGAGAACTAGTTCATGTGGGACCTTCCTACCCATGGACAAACGTTTTTATTAAATATGGATGCATGACTGATTTTAATTGTCCATATATATATTTATGCTTTATAACATACGGGGTAGAAGGGTGTCACAGAGGTGGTGCGTGTAATACCCTGTTTTACGTGTTAAGCCTTTAAGTGCTTATGTGTGTGCTATATATGTTAAGTTTGACCTTAGGAGTGTTATGAAGGGCTAAATGGGATTTTTAGGCTTGAAATCCCTTTCTGGTACATGAGCATGGCCGTGCTCAAGGCGCGTGCCTTGTGGCTGTCTGAGCCACAAGCACGACCGTGCTCAAGGGAAAACACGCTCATTGACGGTGATGTTGTATGCCCGTGCTTAAGTGAGCACAACCTCGTGCTCATGTTAAGCACGACCATGCTTAGGGGGAGCATGACGTGCTGGGGTCTGAAGTTATAAACAGAGAACAGTCTGCGAGGGTTTCGAGTGAAAACCCTCTTTTTGGCACTTTGGGCAATCCTAGTGTGATAGAAATCTCTTCCCTTTCCCTTCCCTTGAACCCTCCGAAGTTCTTGGTGTTCTTGAGTCCATTTGGGAGAGAAGTCACGTGCTAGTGCCAATTAAAAGGTAACGTGGTCTTCCCTCTTTAATCTCCTCTTCCCTTTTTCTTAAATTGGAGATTAATTGGTTAATCCTCCTGTGTTTGGCCAAGTATTGAAGAGTTCGTCAAGCCGCTTGAGGGAGCGAGATTAGTTTGCTTGCTGAGAAGCCTCTAGCTTATCTAGTTTTACAGCTAGAAAGGCTAAGGTTTCTATGTCATTTGTGTGATTTAACCTTGCTTATTATCCAAATTTAGCTTTTTTTGTCCCTAAGCAATTAACATTTTGAGTCTCTTAGATATTTTTTTGGAATTTTTGATTAATTTTGAGTCAATAAAGTATTTTGATGCTACTTTTATTTTTCAGGTTAAAAGTGAAGCTCAAGGAAGGTAAGAAACTTGAAGAAAACAAGCTTAAAGACAAAAAGGCCACTTCGCCTAGCGAACCAACTCTCGCCTCGTGAGCCAGATGAGCAAATTGAGCAGGAAAAAGCCAACATTCAGCCTCGCCTTGCGAGGCTGTGCTCGCCTCGTGAGCCAGACATAGGAAAACTGAAGCTCATTCAGGCTCGCCTCGCGAGAATTCAAAATCGGACTGGAGCCAAAACTAAGGGCTTGCCTCACGAGCCCCCGCTCGCCGAGCGAGCGAGCGCAGACCCAGCCCACTATATATAGCTTGTAACTGTGCGAATTTTAGGGATCGAATCCTAGTTTTCTTTGGCATTGTGTCTCGTGCTGTATTACAGAGTTTTTCTTTAGTTTCTCTCTTGTTTAGGATGATTTATATATTTTCTTGCGTTGTTTCTATTTCTATGAGGAACTAATCCTCTTTTCTAAGGGAACGATGAAGCCGCCCATGACGGCATAGTTAATTCCATGTGATGTTTTCTTATTCCCTCATCTCAATTCTTGTTTCTTAACTCTGATTTGTTTGCGTTAATCAAAATGTATCGTGGTTAACTACTCTAGTGAGTTGAGACCGGAAGAAGATTAGTGCTTAGGACTTGGGTTAGGAACACCGATTGAGTACGACTAGAAATAGAGTAGGAAATCAGTGCAATCAAGATAGGGAGCCAAGAACATAATCGAATCTAACTGTGGGTTATCAGATCGGAAGATAGGTAATTTGCATGTTTAGGTAATATCCTTTTGAACATCGGAAGAGACATTAGGATAATTGAGGGTTCCGATTGGCAAAGAAATTGAACATAGGGATAAGAAAATAATCACTTGGGTAACTTGTATGATTGGGTAGGTGGATTCATGACCTTAGAGCTTTAGCTAAATTTGAATTTTGCTTGTATCAATTAGTTTTAGATAATTGCTATTTGATAATTGATTGTTATTGGATAATTATATCTCTCATCAATCAACTAATCTTGTTGACTTGGTCAAACTGGTTTGAATTCCCTTAAATTTTGGTATAATTGGTCTTCCAATTCCTGAGTTCGACCTCGGTAATTACTTGCCGTGTTTTATTACTTGCCTCAATCCGATACACTTGCCGGAGTCACACCAAGTTTTTGGTGCCGTTGCCTGGGATTGGCACAACCAATTTTCCTAAATTTTAGGAAAATCAATTCTTTTTGAACAAGTAATTTTTCTTTTAATTTTCTGCATTTTTTTATCTCTTTAAACTTCTTTGATCCCACTTGGTCTTGTCGTGCTGTATGCAAGGTACTGTTCCACCGGAAGACTTACTATACGACTCCTAGATTCGGAGGACTGAGAAAAGGTTGAGGAAGGAATTAAAAGAGAAAACGAGACTTAAAGAAATCCAACCTATCAATCTTGAAAGGATGGCCTAAGAAGATCCTCCGGCTTACAAGCCTCTTTATGAGTACACTCTTCCTAACTTGAAGGATTATACGTCTACTATTGTGGCACGACCAATTATTTTGAGATCAAGACATCGGTTCTTAATCTGGTACAACAAAATCAATTTGATGGAAGCGCACTTCAAGATCCTCACAGGCAAATCTCTCACTTCTTGGAAATATGTGACTTCGTAAAGTGTGCTGGAGTTTCAGACGATGCCTTTCACTTGCAACTATTCCCTTTCTCTTTACGGGATAGAGCACACGATTGGATAAATTTGAATTTGGATCGCAAAAGCATCACTACTTAGGAGGACATGGCTAAGAAATTCCTTACAAGATTCTTTCCTCCTCAAAAAGCGGACAATTGAAGATAGCCGTTACATCTTTCAAGCAACATGATGATAAAACTTATAATGAAGCTTGGGAGAGGTATAATGTATTTTTGAGGAGATGTCCCTCTTCATTCTTTGACTTGGTATCGAAGGTTCAGTACTTCTTCAACAGTTTGAGAGGTCGCTGCCAGATGAATTGTGACGTCGCAGCTGACGGTTCTTTCTCTTGCAAGTCAATGGAGAATGCATGAGCTTTATTGGAGAAGATGTCAAGGAATGAGTACAACCATAACGTGCATCAACCTACTAATGCACCACTTCAAAATTCTTCAGGGCTTTGTGCAACATGTATTGAAGCCATTCTTGAGCAAAATGCACTTCTGAAGAAGCAGAATGAGGCACTTAATAGCAAGATAAAGGTGAATGCAGTGCGGGAAGGATTGCCGCCGGGGTGTGACTTTTGCAATGGGGATCATGACACTGAATGTTGTCCAAGTAACTTTTCTTAAGAGCATGGTGACTCGTGTCATAATTTCTCTGACACAGTGCCACAACGCAATGACTATCGAGGAACAGACAGAATGACTACCACAATGGGCGGAATTGGAACCTCAAGAGAGACCATCAGGGTTTCTCCTGGACCAACACTAGTGATGGGTAGGCCGGGCAACAACAACAACATCAAAGGCAGAATTATGGGATTCACCAGCACAACACCCAACAGGCTCTCCCTCAACCTACCCAATTACAAATCACATATGGTGGGAAGCAGACTTGGGAAGTGGCCTTTGAGAAATTAGCTAGTCATACAAGCACGGCCATTGAAAAACTGACAGTACACATTGATACTTCCATTGATAAGCTAGCAACTCACACAGGATCGACAATCCAACACTTGGAAGCACAGGTAGCTCAACTAGCAAAACAAATGAATGAGCGTCTTCCAGGGACTTTTCCGGGTAAGACGGAGAATAACCCCAAGGCCCAATTCAATGCCATTACCACTAGAAGTGGTAAAGTGTTGGAGCCGAAGAGGAATCCATTAAAGACTATTGAAGATCAAATTCCAGAGGAGCCACATGAGGAAGCAGAGCAAGCTAGGAAGAAGAAGTCGTGGAAAACGTACCAGAGAAGGAGTTGAAACTTAAAATGGTAGATGAAGAATTTGTGAAGAAGAAATATGTTGAAGCCAAAGATCTTCCATCTTACATGAAGGTACCTTATCCAGAAAGACTCGACAAGCCAATGCAAGATCAAAAGCAATTCTCAAAGTTTCTAGATATCTTTCGCAAGCTTCAAATTAATATTCCTTTTGCAGAAGCCTTGGAGCAAATGCCATCCTATGATAAATTCATGAAGGAGCTTCTCTCCAAGAAGCGGAAAATTGTTGTTGAAGAGATGATTGCTTTGACCGAGGATTGTAGTGCAATCTTACAACGCAACCTACCTCCTAAGTTAAAGGATCCGGTTTTATTTAGTATTCCATGCGCTATTGGGGAGATGCCATTTGAGAAGGCGTTGTGTGATCTAGGGGCAAGCATTAACTTAACGCCCCTATCCAAGATGAGGAAGCTTGGGATTAAAGAAGCCAAGGGAACAATGATGTCACTCCAACTTGCAGATCGGTTAATCAAATACCCTTATGGGGTTGTTGAAGATTTGCTAGGAAAGGTGGGCAAGTTTATTTTTCCGGCGGATTTTGTGATACTTGACATGGATGAAGATCTGATGAGTGTGATTTCACCTCATTTTTCATGTACATTTCTGCATGCATTTGCATATAGTTAGGCCAATTTAGTGTTGATTTTGTATAGTTTTTCCTTTGGAACGGATGAGGTGGTTTCTGTGTGTTGTTTTGCAGGATTTAATGGAAAAATGCCCAGAAATCAGCCTTGGTGGAGCTTGGATGAAAAAGAGCTTGAAAAGTGAAGATTATGAGCCAAACAGAGCCCATCACGGCCTGGCCGTGATGGCCGTGATGACCATCACGGCCGTGATCAAGCAGAGCATAAGGCAAAAGTCAGAGACTGTCACGGCCAGCCCGTGATATGAATCACAGCCGTGACTTAGGATTCGCGTCGCGAACAAAGGGCTCGCCTCGCGAGTGATCATTTTGTGCAAATTCGCCCAAGTCAGAAACCATCACGGCCTGGCCGTGATGACCATCACGGCCGTGACGCGATACTGATCTTTAAATAGGGCTGCGATGAACAGAAAAAGGGACTAACTTCTAACCTAAAATAATCTGCACTTGGAGGCAGGCTGAGGCTGGCGGCTGGAGAGGGTTTCTACCCAAAAAGGGGGGCGTTTTCTCTGCTCTTGGATGGAGAGAAGATTGGAGGAAGCTTGTCTATGAGTGTTCTTCATCCCTTCTCTTTTTCCTTTTTGTATTTCCTTATCATGAGTAGTTAAATCCCCCATTGTTGGGGTTAGATGTAACTTTTCTGAACTTAGTGTATTTGATTTGGTGTTTAATGCAAGTCTTTATTTCTCTATGAGTATGTGATTCTGTGTTTAATGCTTTCCTTGGATTAGCTACCCATAGGAATGATTTGTTGCTTTGATAGATGACTGGAAGGTTGGTATTAAGGCATGCTCATGAATCATATGCCAAGTAGTTCAAGAATCTAGGAATAGGTGTTGAATGCTTGCAATCTTATAAGTCTTGACTTAATGCAAAATCTCAGGTTAATCCACCTAAGGAATTAGGGTTTAATTTGGGGTTTTAGGCTCAATGCACCTAAGACATTAGGCTTGAGTACTTTAGAAAAGGCTTGATTGGCATAATTGAATTAGAGCTTGTGTTGATAACCGTTTCATTGCAATTAAGGGAAGATTAGTGCAGTCTAACCCTGACAATTCTAGCCACATCCCTGTTTGCGTTCCAAGTGTTCGATATAATTCCCAAAAGACCAAAAATATTGTTTTGCTTTCTTTATTTTCTGTTTTAATCCCTCACACGTTAGTTAAGTCTAAATAGTTGTTGAATTTGCGAATTGGTAATTGACATCCAATCCCTGTGGATACGATAACCGGTCTCACCACCGTATTACTTGATTGCGACGAGGTGCACTTGCCTTTAATTATATTTCTAAAAATACACGCATCAAGATCCCAATATTCCCCTCATATTGGGTAGACCTTTCTTGGCTACCGGAAGAGCACTTATTGACGTGCAACTAGGCAAGCTCACACTTAGGGTGCAAGATGAAAAATGGAATTTGATGTCTTTAAAGCTCTGAAGCATCCGGTGGAGAGAGCTAATTGCTATAGTGTGGATATGGTGGAACCTCTTGTCAAATCAACTCCTACACATGAAGCAAATGGTTCAACAATAGATAATGTGTTAGTAAAATCCCACACTTCTGAGGATGGCATGGAAAAGGATGAGCCGATGCATTTGGGGAATAAAGATGAGTTGCCTAGATCTATTATGGGTGACCCAAGCAAATTGGAGGAGAAGCCACAGAAGCAACATGATTCACTCATTAAGGGTGCCGGTGCAAAAAGGATGCTAGATCCAATTAAGCTCAACGAAATCCACTTGAGAGCTTATGAGGAAGATCATGGTAAAAATGGGCAACCTGAGGTGGTGACTCATGATTCATTTTTCCTTGAGAGGAAGTTATTTCCGGACTAATTGAAGTCCTATTGGCGAGTGAAAGTTAAGAAGAAAACAACTCATTCTACTGATGATTTTAAGAAAGATTGTCAGGATTCCGGTGACATATTTGATGCCAATGACCAAAGGTTAAAACTCGTTGTGGAAGAAGGAGTTGGAGGCCATCATGGTGAGTTTGCAGTGACTTAGTCCTTTGGGGCTAAGCCGTCAGGCTCGGAACGTTAAACAAGTGCTTCTTGGGAGGCAACCCAAGGTTTATATCCTTTGTTGCATCTAAAAAGAGTAATAAAAATACCAAGTGTCTGCATGTACGGTCCTTAGTTTAGATAAATTGCATTAGGAAGCATTTAGGACTTAGTTGCATTTTGAAAATAGGGGGAAAATTTTCTTCTCTGGCTCGCCCCGCGAGCAGAGATTCACCCCGTGAGACAGAGCCCTCAGAAATGAGGAATCTCTGCCTCGCCCCGCGGCAGGCTGTTAGCCTCGCGAGAACAAAAATATTATAATTGGTTTTGTTGCCGCACAACAGGCACACTTCCGACATCAGGAGGGCTCTCTAATTCCAGGGAAGATAACATCACGTACACTTGGGCCTCGTCTTTCATAGAAGCCTTAACTTGGTTAACAGAGAGGAAGGTCATATTCTTAGACTCCACAGGAGTGCAGAAAACTATGGTTTTATAAAAGCAATTCAGAAGGACGTGGTTGAAAGATAACCGGTCCATGCCAAGAATAACATCAATTTGTTTTAAAGGTAAGCATACAAGATTTACAATAAAGGTTTTACCATCAATGGTAATATGACAGTTCTTGCATGCATGAGAAGTAAGAACATGCTTGTTTGTATGTGCAGAAAGAACCAAATCAAACTCAAGAAAGGTAATAGGTAAATTAAGACTCTTGACCCTATCATGAGATATAAACGAGTGCGTAGCACCCGAGTCATACAATACAGTTAAAGGAGTTCCATCAATCAAGCACATACCTAGGATCAAGTCATCAGACTCGGAGGCCTCAGCTCCACTAAGAGAAAAGACTCTCCCAGTGGTCTTCAGTCGATTAGCCTGAGACTGCTGACTCTTGCTAGCACTTGGAGGTTTTGACTTTGCTCCTCCACAATCCCGACTGATGTGGCTAGACTTGTCACACCTAAAGCAGATGACGTCTGATTCCTTGCACTGGGTAGTGAAGTGGTTTGGTGCGCCGTACTTGGCCCACCTCATGGGCCTAGGGGCATTAGAGTTCCCACCCCTACATCTATCATAAGAAAACTGTGGCTTCCTGCCGCTCTGTTTGAAGTCCTTGCCGGCTGAAGTGTAACGCTACTTGCCCTTGTCTTTCTGCTCGGTCTTCTTTCGGTCTTCTTGCTGCTCTGGCTATCTGAATTCCTGAAACTGGCATCTCTGGATTTGTAAGTATCTTCAAAGATCCTACACTTGTTCACCAAGGTCGGGAAGACTATGATCTCCTGGTGATCACCTGCTTGATTTTCGGACGAAGGCCATCCTCAAACTTGACACACTTCGAACGATTATCAACCATGACCTGATATGGTGTGTAATACCTAGATAGCTCCTCGAACTTTGCCTATACTCTGCCACTGACATATTTCCCTGCTTCAGTACCAAGAATTCCATCTCTTTCTTGTCACGTATATCGATAGGAAAATACTTCTCCAAGAACCTATCTCTGAAAAACAGTCCACGTGATCGTCGTACCCTCAGTCACCATCCTCTGAGGGCAGTTCTCCCACCAGTGCTTGGCCTCCTTAGTGAGCATAAACGTGGCGAAGATAACCCGCTGCTGATCATTGCAGTCCATGGCTCAGAAGATCTTCTCGATCTCTCTCATCCACAACAGAGCACCCTGGGGGTCATAAGCTCCGCTGAAAAGATGGTGGATTATTCCGCTGGAACTTGTCAAGACCCTGAAACTCAGTCGGTCCTCCGTTGTTGTTGTTCTGAACTTGACCGATCGCATTGGTAAGGAGTGCCAACGCATCAGCGATTGCCTGATCGTTCCTGCCTCTTCCTGCCATGAGTTCCTGTACATGTCCAAAACAACCATTAAATACAAAGAACTTAAGCAGGAAAAAACGATAGGCTCAAATTTTAAGCATCATTGCCTATAGCAAGTATAAACAATTCAAACAAGAGCACACAACAGACTCATACCACGGCCTGATAGGACAGACCTGCTCTGATACCACTAAATGTGACACCCTTTACCCCGCATATTAATATAATACATTTAATTAAAAGAGGTAATATAAAAACATGCATTTATTTTGTAAAATAAAAAACTGGATAAAAAGTACCACATTATAACATCTCAATGCGGAAAGAAACATAGTTTTAAAAGAAATAAAACATAGACAAAGCATAAACATAATCCAACCCCGATGTCACATACAGAGCTGGTATAACCGTTCCGGAATAAAATCCACGGAATACAACTGAAACTGAAAACTAAACTAAACTACTGAAACAACTAAACATCCTAGCTAGAGTCGTGGCTCCTCAGAGTCACTCCTCCACTGGCTCCTCACCGTCCTATGCATAAAGAGATACATGCCAAAACAGAAAAGAGGAAACGAGGAGTAAGGAAACATGTAAGCACGTCGGTATGGAAGTAGTAAGCAAGATGAACATACATCATATACATAGCAATTATTATCATACAACATTTAACATCAGCATATGATTGTAACAACATATTAGATCAACCAACATATGCTATGCGGTGCAACACTACTCCGATACTCCATTATGCATGTAGATCCAAACTATCTCGGAAGGCAACTTCGGAGTTACATATCCACATTGGCCATAAAAGCACCAATGCCGGCAGTCCACCAAACCATGGGTGAACCCCTTGGATAGCATACGCACCATACCTAGGATACGCCGCCGCGGGGGAGCACGGTTCACCAAACCGTGGGTAAACCACCCGTGGATGGCTAGATCGCCGTACTCTAGGACGACCTCCCCTATGTTGTTCTTCCCCCCACTAACAACTCCAATGCGTGATGCATGAGCACAACAACAAACAAGGCAATCACCTCCTTTGCTTGGACCAATAAGCACCCAAGACTTATCACCAACATCAACATCAACAACACCCAGACCCTTCAAGGTCAAGGCCCCCTTGACCAAAAAGCATCAAGGTTCAACTTATCAACACCTCGACTAAAAAGCGTCGAGGCCACTTTGGGCAAAAATCACCAGAGCATCAACGTGCGTCAACCCATTGGGCACCGGCTTAACCAACTTATTAAACCTGTTTCTTCTTAGTTAGTCTTTAATTAAGTTATCTAACTGTCTTCATTCGATTGGTGTCTTATTTCATTATTGGGGACATCCGGGGTGAAACACCCCTTTAAAACCTTCAATTCACGTTCTGACCAGTAAGGGGAGCACGGGCGTGCTCACCCCGACACGATCGTGCTGCCACTTAAGTGGAGCACGAACGTGCTCACTGTCCTGCACGGCCGAGCTGAATGCTCGGCCATCTTCCAGAATTCAAAATGGGAGCACGAGCGTGCTCCCTGTTCATCACGATCGTGTTCCTGGAGCCAGCCGCACTGTTCTGGGTAGATTCAACTTGTGTTTTTGGATCCAAGCTCCCTAACACTCTCAAATCAGATCCTAGGGTCCTTTGACTAATCCATTGGGCATCAAATCTCACATCTCAAATCTCACTAACAGATTCATGTTTTATTAAACATTAGGGGAATTAATCCCTTAACCGTTAAGTTAATTAAGGGTCCTATTAATTCAATTAGGATCCTATTAACTGTTTCAACATAACAACAACATAACTCGGCAAATCAACGTTATCAACAACATCAGACAACCATCTTCATGTCATAGGGCATATCATACAGTAATTGGCATACATTCTCATCAACAATTTTAACAACAATAACCAATAGGCATACGACAGGTAAGAATTAATAACAATTATAACATTTAGTTATACAGTCAGATATAACATGGCATAGACAACAACTAGCAACAATAATAATGGGCTTTGGGAACCCCTTGTAACACCCTGTATTTCACTGTTTTAAATAACAGTAATACATATAAATATGTTTATAAATTTATTTGAGTTTTATAAAATTATTTTAAATGAACGGAGGTTATTATTCAATCCTACTTGACTGTAGGAAGCTACGATTAAAATTTAGGTTGGAAAGTCAGGCGAAACCCGGCCCGCGAATTCCATTGACAGTATAATAATACTGCTCAAAAGACCTAATTTTAATTAGTAAACGAAAGACTTAAGTTAGTATTTTATTTTCTATAATTCTGTATTTTTAGAAATTTTTCCAGAAAAAAAAATAAAATAATTTACGTTTTTAGGTGAACCGCATAATCGGGTAGACGACGGAAGGGAAATTAGAGTTTCTAAGAGTAGATAGAGGGTTTATCTTAGGATTTTGAGATGATTCAAGGGGATGAATCATATTTTTAAGTCTAGAAGGTTTTTCAGGGTTAAATAGAAAATTTATGAATTTTACGTTTAAGCCCCTGAACTTTCTGTAAATTACCCTTTTGTCCCTAAATTAGTTTTTTTAGTTTTTCCAAGTGGATTGGACTAGAATCCTTGTTTCCAATCTCAAATGATCGTGGCTTATAAGCCCAAAATTTTCTAGTTCATGGTTTGATTCCATAAAGCCATTTAAGTTTCCTATCTTAAGCTTAATGCTTAAATTTTCAAGTGGGCCCCACAAGAATGAACCCAAGCCCAAATTAACCCAGCCCATGCGCAAGCCCATGAGTATTTGTGGCTGCCTCATTGTTGTTGAATGCATCATGATGTTTCTAGAGTTTTCCACAAGTTTCTACATTATCCTACATTATCCTTGATTTTTCCACAATGTTCTTGATTCTTCTTAGATGCATGAATTATCCTAACCTATCTTTGACTCATAAATTCAGACAACAAAGTCAAGATAAGCTAGCATTTAATGTGGCAAAATCATCATCATGACACTTTATTGACAATTTGCAAACTATTCCTTCAACTATTGGAATCTTTGCAACTTGGTCCTTATAACTTAATTGCATTTGGATCCTTTAACAAGACAACTCATCATCATCTAGAGTCTTCCTAATATGGCACCACTATCACTATAAATACCCTACTCTCACTTTTCATTTAGTTTCTTTTGCCATTTGCTTCCAAAAAACCCTAAAGTTCATAAGTCTCTTAGTTCTAAGTTTGTAAAGCAAGTTCTTGGATTTCCTTTGTCATTGATCTTCAAGAGGTAAATCTTAATCTTCATTCTTAATCATGCCTATGTTCTTTAGCAAGTTTCTTGATTCAAGGCTTATATCATAGTTGTTCATCACTTTAAAGTTTCTAACCCTAGAATTTTGAAAAGTCATAATAAATTCTAGAAAAATCTAATGATGATGAAACTACTTTCTATCTTCTTGATATCATGCATATTATCTAAATCCAAGAGCATGATGTAATCAAAAATTTCTTTCTTGAAAACCTAGCCTTGGCCGAATCTATCACCTTAGGGTTGGTAGAGTTTTGTTCATGTGTTTTCATGTATGATCATATATTCTATATGGCATGTATGACTACACACTCTAATCCATGTTAATCTCTTAAAATTAATATTTTTCTCAAAAATATTTATGTTGGTCGAACCCTAAGTGGGTGAGTTTTGTTGAGTTTTGTTCATGGTTTTCATAAATGATTTTAGAAATCAATCTCTTAGTATGTATGCTTTATGAATCCAAGTTGATTTGTTAAACTAAGAACCCTAGCTCTATGAACCTATTAAGGCCGAATCTATGTATAAAAGAGTTAGGAAGTTTTGAGTTTTAAACTTAGTTATTTAGTCACTAATCTATGATTTAGGTTAATCAAGGATCATTAATCCATAACTTAATCATGATTAGAAGTTTTAGTCATTCAAAAACCCTAGAGGCCGTGACTATGTATTAGGGTTTAGAATGTTTTAGTTTCTTGACTTGTAACTATTTGGTTGTAATGGTGAAGGTTAGTTGAGTACGACGTTTACGAGGTAACTGAAATTCCGAAGGAATCTGTAAGTTCATCAAGGAGTCTTCAAGAGGTAAGGGGGGAACACCGGAGGATTTTATTCAATGGCTATATGCTATCCCGTGGTTTTTTGTAATTATTTGTTTGTTAGTATTTATTTATGTTGTTTATTGTTTATTGTTGTGTTATTTGTATCTGTGTGGTTTTATTTGTGTTGATTGGTTATCTGCAATTATATTATGTTACTGTGATGCATGATCTGCCTATGAAATATCTGTGATATAACTGTTGTTTGATTTGTGAGAAGCCTGACAGTGGTCAGTGCACAATTAAGTTAATCGGATAAAAGCTTTAAGAAGCTTCGCAAATTATATTCAATGTTTTAACGGCAAAATATTGATATATAATATTAAAGGGAATTTAAGTTGAGAAAAATAAGGAGTTTTGAAAAATATTATTATTTTAATAATTTATTTTTGGAAAAGTGAATTATGAGTCACAACGAGTGCGAAACCGTGAAAATATTTTAGTACTGCTGAATTTTACGTAAGAAAACCCAGAATATTACAAAATATTCTTTTATTAAATTAATTGGTGAAAATAAGTTAATCATGATTTTAGAAAATTAATTAAGTGGAAAAAGTTAAGTTTTTGGCTTAAAAGCCTTAAAAATAATATTTGACGGCAAATTTGGAAAAATATAGACGGCAAGTATTTTCGAAACGGCAGTACCTATTTTGAGGAAAGTAAACCTCAAGTGACTCATTGGTTTGTGAAAAACTAAGTTTTTATTATTTAAGGATTTTATAATGAATTTCTACCTTGGAAAAGAATTTCTAAAAATCAAAAGTTGATTTTAACCATGTTGAAAATACAGTTGGACTTAGTAACCGAGACATCGGGGTACTAATGTTCTGTGTTGTGATGGACTCAGTCATTTGGACTTTGAGGGCCTATATTGTATACATGAGGTATACTGTGTTGAAACATAGAAGATGTTTTCTAGTAGCACGAACCTAAGACTGGTGCATCGGTCGAGAGGTGTCGTGATTGAGCACTCGGACAGTAAGGTCCTGTGTTGCAATGAAAGTTTTAAAAGTGTTTTAAAACTATGTGAGTCGTAAGCCATTTTGAGCTTCGGCAAAAGAAGATTGAACACAAAGAAAAGAACAAAACAAAAGTGTTTTGCTTGCATTTGGCAGACGTGCCTGCGGTTTGTGGTTAATGCATCAATTACCATCGGCGAAAGGTAATTACGACATGCATTTTCTCATGTGCCTAGGGAGGACATGGAGACCCCATCTTACTTGCTAATGGTAGGCCGCTGATTGTGGACATTAGCAATGTGTTTGGCCTTGTGTGCCTGGCTATGTATGCCTTTGTGGATGGGAAGAGGTTGCGCTTTGTTGGCGGATGGCCAAGTTAGCTGATGTGGTGTGGAGTCTGATCAACTCATATTATGTTGGGATATCTCATGAGATTAGGACGAAAATTAGATGATGAATAGAAGTGTCATGCATAATGGATGATGTTTGGGGTGTTAAACCCACTGATAAACTGTTCGTTATAAATGTATGTAATTGGTAAATGCTGATGTGTTTATATGGTGGCTAGTATGTGGTTATTGAGTAAGATCCATGTATTGGTTTCTCACTCTTACACACATTCAGATGGACCCAGAAATACCCTTGGTACAATCGAGGGTCCGAACGATCACTTTTGATCGTGCACAATATGGTGGTGCCTGGGAGATTAACCTTGGGGCACTCAGCGCCACCTACCATGGACCGAGTAGAGAGGTGATCAGAACAATAGAGGAAGGACCCCAACAGAGAATTCACGTAGTGGAGACGGTCGAGGTATCTCTACCTCCAATTTGGCTTTACCTACAGTATCTGGAAGAGCATGGATTGATGGATCCATTTCCTCAACCACATCCTCTTCAGATATTAGGACCTGCGGAACCTCCTGCTGAAGTGGAGTTAAATGAGGGAGAGGAAGATCCAGAGGAATACATAGAGGACGATCCTGAGTTTCAACCTCCTGCGGTTGATGATGAAGATTCTTCAGATGACACATTGGTAGCAGAGGCATCATCTTCAGACTCGTCAGTTGTAGGAGGGATTGATCATCATGATCTTCCCAATGGATTTCAGTAGCTTGACCAGCTTACGTAGAGTTTTGAGGTAGTGAGTCTTGACATTTTTGATCTGGTTTCAGAGAGCCATGAGTTTTGAATGTGGTTCTGAACTACTTGTTGCTGATATGTATATATATCTTTATTTTCTTTGTCTAGTTGATGGAGAATAGCCTATACTCATGAGGGCTCTTTTGTTATCTCCTAGTATAGGTGTTGTGTATATAAAAGGTGATGTGTATATATATATATATCTATATATGTTGATATGTTTACAATGGTTTATGTTGTATGTATAATAACAAAAAAAAATTCAGCACTATTTTTGTAAAGAAACGTTTAATTAAATATATATTTTCCGAAAGTAATCAGCGTGAAGAATTAAATTTCTGTTCTTGGGTAGTAGTGTGATGACCCTAGATTAGGGTGTCGAACCCCTCATCTTACGCTACCCCGTTGCCTAGTGAATACACTATCATTCTCCCCATACCTGGTATGAAGAATTCGATAGTGACAACTCAACCGACAACCAGCGCGTCCCTCGAACGGCTCAATTAGCTTTCCAAGCCTTGGTCAAACAGAAAAGATCAACCAATTAGTTACCAAATCTAAATAATAGAAAAGGAAACACTAAGAGGGAGAAACCATTACCTATACCGATTGGCACAGACGAACAAGGACTTTCTAAGGGTTTCCAAAACTCCTAGAATGCACTGATTTTAGAGGAAAAAGGGGAAAGAACACTCCTAGCCGCAACAGGGTTTCTATTTATGCCAAAATAGGGTTTATGAGAAAACCCTCGGTTATTGTTCTCTATTTAAAGGCATCAGTCCCGAGCATGGTCGTGCTCCTCCTTCAGCACGGGCGTGCTCAACTTAGCACCTACGAGACGCGATCTGCCTTTGAGAACGGGCGTGCTCATTTTAGCATCAGCGAGACGCGCACTCTCAATGAGCACGGTCGTGCTCTCTATTGAGCACGGTCGTGCTTGTGACTCAGACAGTCACAAGACATCAGCCTAAGAAAAGGGATTTTAAGCTTAGAAATCTCACTTAGCCCCTAAACGACAACTCTAAGCTAAGTCATATGGCTTAAACAAACAAACAACATACATAAAAGCACTTAATGAAAAAACGGGGTGTTACACCTTCCCTTGTATTTCTCTCTTCTTTTCATTGCTCTTGTTCTTGTATATGGGTTAGAGTACCCCTTGTACTCTCAATTTATATACCCTTTTGTTTATTAAAAAAGAAGAAGATTGGAATTGATGTTACTTACAAAGGCATGCAAATTTTACTCTCGATAATATCATAGAAATATTTATCATTTGAGTCTCGATTAATCAATGTAGTTGTACAACTATAGTTGAAGACAATAACATGGGCATCAACCTATTAATATTTCCTAAGAATACTAAGAGGTTTGGTTTCATTTTAGTGTTTCCAGCTAGAAGATAACTTGTGTGCACATAAAATGTCATGCTTAATTGCACTTTTTGTCCCCCTATGTTCATGTGTGATTTTGGTCCCTTTAGTTTTTTGTAGCACATTTAGTCCCCTTATTTTTTTAATGTTACAAATTTGGTCCTTTCGTCCAATGTCCATCAATTTTTTATTGATCAACAAAAAGAAATCACTGCTTTAAGTGCATTGATTAGTCATGTTAAAACGGAGAGGCGGAGGAGAGAAAAGTTAAATATGAGGTTCTGTGTGCTTAGAGTAGTGGTTCTTTTCTGTTAATCATTAGAAAATTGATGGGCATTGTATGAAATGACTGTATTTATAAAATTGAAAAAATAGGAGGACTAAATGTGTTACAAAAAAACTATAAGGATCAAAATCGCACAAAACCAATGATAGGAGGATCAAAAATGCAAATTAGATAAATTTTTAACATTGAAGCCGTTATACAATGTTGTATATATATGGCCTTGGAAAAAGGTGCCGATTTTCTTGTAACGCTCACAAGGTAGACAAACATTGTCGATCTGTTTTAAGGTGCAATCCATTTATTTAATCACTTGATAACAAGTTCAATTCTTTTTACACATTATTTACACATTTAAATGTGGATATTAATCCATAAAGAGAGGCATGAGATAGTGCCAAAGGAAATGTGGGAAGCAGGTTTTAAAATGAATTTGGCAACCACAACCACAATTGACATCACAACATTAGTTGTCACAATCTTAACACGACCGTAATTATGATTATATTAACCTTATTTTTCTACTGTTGTCCATAATGATAATAATTGAAGCTACCAATTTAAAATTTTGGTGATTATGCATATGTATCTCACCGAATGAAAATTCTCTGTCCCTCTTTCGTGTAGCACTTACTATCACACCAGTTAAGACATCCCTAGGGGAATAACGTTCACACCATTTTTATATTAAAATATTGTTAATCTCTAACACAGTAAACAACCGGTAGGTTATTCAATCCTATTCTAATAATTTCAACAAGAATCAATCCGTGTGCACTCTATTCTCCACGACTGTAGTGTACCGCCCCACTTTTTGGAATGGGATCCTCTCCAACAACCGGAGAGGAATTGGACTCCCTCTATTTCTAATCTCACAAGTTGCTGCACCTTTTTCCAGTCTCGTTTTCCCCCAAGTTAGAAGGTAATATTTCTTCCTGTACCAATACTTTTGTACCATCTCTTCAAAAGGTAAAATTGTTGTATCATCTCTTAATTTTTTGAATCCTTTTTTCTATGTAATTGTTGAATCTTGTGGTGTAAATGAGTTGAGCTATTCGTGAACTATTCGGGCTCAGTTCGTTAAATGCTCGTCGAAGCTCGTTTGTTTAATTAAATAAACAAACCCAAAATTGAGAGTAAATTCAATTATTTAAATGGGCCATGTCCAAGCCTTATAGGCTCAACGTTAAAGACTCGTGGGTAGCTCAGATGTATATATATATATATATATATATATATATATATATATATATATATATATATATATATATATATATATATAAATTAAAATTATATATATTATATATTAATATATTATATATCCTATTTTTTGTAATTAACCTATGCGATGGCAAATTTGTAATTAAAATGAAAACTATTGAAAAGCCCGCGGAAAACTTGTAAATTTGTAATTATATAACGAAAACAAGTTGTAAAAGGAGGAGCACCAAAAAGAGTGGAACAAACACAAAGGAAAGGGAGAAATTGAGGGTGCTACTACCCTGTTATTTTCGCTGCTCCGTGCTAAGCATTCTGCTACAGTGTTACTGTTTCTGTGCCATTGTAAATATGAGGATTTTGTTAGATTTTGTTATTTATATTTTGGAAATATGTAGAACTTTATTGAGAGTGTTAAAGTTAATTTTGAAGTTTTTTTTTGTTAAAATATTTACTAAATACTAAATTGATAAACTTAAAAAATAACTCAAGGAAAATTTTCATAAATACAAAAATAATTAAGTTTTAAATGAGCTACACAAGTCTCATCCACGTATTTCTTATGTGTTGAACAGTTCATTAATTACTGTAACAGGCTAATCATTATAAAGATAACAATTGGTATACTACCAGCATAGACAATTCCTATCCTCAAATACCTACAACCATTCCTAAAATGATTTTAGCCGCTTAAAAAACTTCCTGGTTAGTGTCACAATGCTGACTCTGATTAGAAGAGGCAAGACTGCCAAGTTAGCTTGGAGAACCCTCATTGTTATAGAGATCGATCCATCGGTCATATGGTTCACTTTGACCAGTGTAGCAACTGAAATAACGACCTAAGCGTCGGTCACTAAGTTGGTTATCTTAAAGAAGATGCGACCAAACTTTTGATGACGAATTTTATCGATCGCTATCGACTGGTACCAAAATTGGTCGCTATATATGCTTAGCGACTAGGGTTTTACTGACTTCACATTTGTTAGCTAATTCGATCGCTAAAGTATTTAATAATCGAATTTCTCCATTAAGCGACCGATTTAATCAGTTGCTATAAATTGAAATCTTCATATTATGTGAGTAGGTTTAAGGCAAGATGGGCTTGAGCAAAGGATAAGACTTATATAAAATGAATTTGTCATCAAAGTGAGTAATTATGACTGTATGCTCCCCTTAAATCATATAATTTATTGAGATCTCAATTTTACTTTATGAAATCATACATTATTATTTTTTTCAAGAATAAGTCTTTTATGAGCACAAACCTAACACATCACTTATAGAAACAACCGATTTATAAATGATTACTCATCAAAACGGCCCCCACTATAATTATCTCTTTTTCCCTTCTTTTTTTAAAAATCATTTCTCTTTCTCTCACACACATTGGTGACGTTTGGAAGAGTTTATTTAAGCTCCTTTTGACTTATCTGATGACATAAGCTCTTATGCAGTGTGTTTGGCAAAGCTTATAAAAATAACTTATGTCATCCCATAAGGAGTTTTTGACTTATTTTCATAAGTCACTTGGAGAAGCTTATGGAATTATCATAAGAGCTTATGCACTAAACACCTTTTCCATGTTTTTCAATATTCGAATCATCTCATGCCCCTTTCTTTCTCTAAGTACTTATGGCATAAGCTCTCATGCGATAAGGTCTTATGTAATAAGCTCTTAACTAAGTTGTTTACCCAAACGCACCCTAAACCAATCTCTCTCTTTCTCCTTTATGCATTTCCCTCCTTACCCTTTCTAAACGTTTACAGAGAGGTCAGTAAATTCTACAGACTCAACACTGACTCGTTTTGCATAGTTCCACTTTTGCTCCTACTTTAATCCTTTTTAATCACAATAAGTTGTGAATTTATAATTCCTACAACACATGGTCAGTGCAATATGCGCTTACTCTAAAATAGTTCCCTCATCTTTTCTTTTCTTTTTTGATGTCCCTTGGGGGAAGTTGGTTTCCTTTGTTGCATAGAGCAGAATCTGCCTATTCCTCAATTGGTGACAAGAGAAGAATTGGGCGAAGACGCATACGGATGGTGGTGGCTGAAGATGATGGGTGGGGATGCGCGTTTCGAGGGTCCGAGAATAGGGATGGAAATTGGTAGGGTAGTATCGTCCCCGTTTTCATACCCGCATTTGAAAAATTATCCGGACCCGTATTTTCATGTGTAGCAACTTTAGTATCCTTACTCGTATCCTCTGGGTACCTAAGTATCCGTATCTGCACCCGTTACTCGTACTTTAACACTGAAAAAGTGATAAATATCAAAAGAAAGTTATAGCAATTGAAAAACGATTTAAAAGTCTTTTAAATCTACTAATAAATATATATATCAAAATATTTAAATAAATAAAAACTTCTAAAAAGGAGTTATATATACAAATAGGTTTAGAAAGTTAAGAATCTTTATATTAATTTTGGTTTTAAAATTTGTATTATAGTTAAAATTATATATATTAGTAATATAAATAAATAAATAAATAATTATATATACATATACATATGTACGGGTATGAGACGGGGTGGGTATCATAGTATCCGTACCAGCACCCGCACCCGTATTCGTACCCCCAATTATGCGGGTAATTACCCTATCCATTATGGGTAATTTTTACGGATACCCAATAGGTAGGGTACAAATTATCATCCCATCCGAGAGCATGAAAGCGAAAAAGGGTTCTGATGAGTCATCGACGGTTGCTTTGAAAGAGGGTTAGGGTGGTGGTGGCCTTTGTACAACCATTACTCTACCATCTTCACGATGAACTTTCATGGCTTGTTTGAGTTGCGTGGAACAATGGAAGAAAGAGAAATTATCATTTTAAAAAAAAAAAAAAAAAAAAGAGATAATATAGTGGGTTCCATTTGTTGATGACTCGTCATTTATGGATTGATTGTGCCTGTAAGTGATTTGTTGAGTTTGTGTCTATAGAAGACTTGCTCTTTTCTCAATTTAAGGAAAATACTCTCTTGTGAGAAAATTTTCTCCAAGAATGACCCGCCCCACTCACTCTAACAAAAATCTTATATCCCATTTTTTTTATCACTTTTCTATCCTTGTCACTTAAGAAAATAAAATGACAACTCATTAACATATCTATTCATGTCAAGCCTTTGATTGGTATGCGACACCGAAACAAAGATTTTTACTCCAGTCACTCAATATGCTTGTAATTAAGGTTTAAGAGAGGTTACGAAACAACTCCTTGAACATTTTCCCCTCCCCACCACAAAATTAATTGCATTATGCAGTATACATTTAACCTGGAGACTCAATCTTTGTAAAAACATAAATAAGTAGTGACTTTTATATAAATAAGTGGTAGATATAATTGCTTCGGGTATATATAAATTAATTATCCGCATAATGTATCTCTATTAAGTATCAAATTTATTGGTACAAAAAATACTTTTCTTAAAAAATCATATAGTTTAGAATGTAATATAACATTTATTCATGATTTTTTAAAAGTATTTAAGTTTTTTTTTTTTTGGTAGATAATTTTTTTTATAGGCAAGTTGTTTAATATTGTATATTACAAATAAAAAGTTGAGATATCATGTAAATTAAATATTATTAATATGAACAGAATTTACTATATTTTTCGAAGGTGAGACTTTGTTTAACTCTAGTATGAGACAATAGTCTTCATACCTCTACGGGATTACAAATTGGAGTCTCTCCTTCCCTCCCGTCTCTACAGCAAGAAAAAAACAAGGGAGAAAGGAGAGAGAACATCAGAGAAAGTGGAGGAAATGATGAATTGAGCGAGAAAAAAAAAAGAAATAAAGAGGATGGAGAGAAACTTGATGGAGAGAATCTAAATCCGTGGTCTCATCCCTCTAATCTCCTTTCCAAAGATAGCATGTAAAGGAATGTTTTTCTCTCTGTCGTTTATTCATCAAGCTGAAGGAAAATATATACATGAATGAGCAGCAACTCCTAATAACTCCTAATAATGTTACAGCAACTATCAAGGGATACAAATCAAATGCGATAACCACAAAATCTGCTATAATAACTCCTAATAATGTTACAGCAACTATCAAGGGATACAAATCAAATGTGATTATATTATGCGAGACTAATAAAGGCTATTAAAGCTAATAATGACTAATACCCCCTCAAGGTGGTGCATGCAAGTTTCGAATGCCCAGCTTGTCAAGGAGGAACTGAACTGTGGTTTTCCTAATGCTTTTGTAAAAATATCCGCAAGTTGACTTGTAGTGGGAACATAGGTTGGTCGAATATTCCCTTTGAGAATCTCATCCCGGACAAAGTGGCAATCTACTTCAATATGCTTGGTGTGTTCATGAAACACATGATTTTTGGCAATATATAACGCTGCCTGGCTATCACAGTGAAGAGTCATGGGTTTGTTGTGAGAAATACCTAGGTCGGAGAGAATCCCCTTTAACCATTTTAACTCACATGTAGCAGTTGCCATGAACCTGTATTCAGCTTCAGCAGAGGAACAAGATACAGGGTGTTGCTTCTTTGTTTTCCAAGATATAGGGGAGCCACCAAGGAGGACTAACCAGCCAGTAACAGAACGTCTGGTTAAAGGACAACTGGCCCAGTCGGAGTCGAACCAACCATGAAGCTGGAGGTCACATGTAGTATCCAGAAGAATTCCTCGTCCTGGATTCCCTTTCAGAAATCGGACTACTCGAAGTGCAGCTTCCCAATGCTCAGTTGTGGGATGTTGCATAAATTGAGACAGTGTGTGGACACTATATGATAATTCAGGTCGAGTGAAACACAAGTAAATCAGACGCCCAATTAACCAAGCGCCTATACTGCTCGGGATTAGGGAATAGCTGATCCGAAGCCAGTGCCAAGCGGTGGTTTTGCTCTAATGGAGTGACAGCAGGTTTAGCACCAAGGAGACCAGCTTCAGATATAATATCAAGGGCATATTTACACTGACAAAGAAAGATCCCTGTAGGATTTCTGGCAACTTCAATGCCCAAAAAATACTTCAATACGCCAAGGTCTTTCATATGGAAACACGTGCTCAAGTAGAGTTTCAAGCGCTTGATGGCAGAAGAAGTGTGTCCAGCAATAATCAAGTCATCAACGTATACTAGGACCACAAGGTGAGTGTCTTGTTTTTGCAAAGTGAACAAATAATAGTCAAGAGATGGTTGTTGGAACCCATAAGCTTTGAGGGAAGTAGAGAGCTTGGCAAACCAGCAACGTGGGGCTTGCTTTAGCCCATAAAGTGATTTGCGAAGCTTACACTAGTGCAATAAATGCTTTTTACGTCAGTTAAAGTTGATTTTTTTACGTCAATACAACTGACGTTAAAAGTTAAACTTTTAACGTCAGTTGAGAACTGACGTTAAATATAACACTATTAACGTCGGTTCTTCAAAACAACTGACGTTAATTTTGTCAAAATTAACGTCAGTTCTTTAACAAAACCGACGTAAATTTTGTTAAAACTAACGTCAATTGTTATCAAGAACTGACGTTAAAGGTCTTAATTTTAACGTCAGTTGTAATAAACAACTGACGTTAATAGTGTACTGTATATTTTTATAAAATACTTTTAACGTCAGTTGTATGATACAACTGACGTTAATAGTATTTTTTTTTAAAATTCAGTTTTAAAAGATCACTCCCCTAAGCCATCCCTGCATTCAGTAAATATCCCAGTAACACAGAATATCACACACGTTACAGAATTGCAAAGGAAAAATGGAACAATGATCCATATGTATGCCTGTTCAAAACTATATATTTATTAACATGGGTTATAAATGTATACTAAGTTTAAACTACCTATATCAATATCCCTTCGTGATGATCATCACGAGTGGCATGTACATCGTCCACCTGTGTCTCCTCGATTATAGTAGGCATGTTTGTTGAAAAAGAAGGAGTCTCAGGAATATCAAGATTTGAATCTTCATTTTCATCACTACCATTATACATGCTTTTTCCTTGGAGAACCACGGACAACCTTTTGTTAGAAGGATCAGTGATGTAGAACACTTGTTTTGCTTGGGAAGCCATTATGAAAGGCTCATTTATATGACCTAACTTGTTGAGGTCTACCAATGTGAACCCCAATTCGTCGGTTTGTACACCACCGTTATTATCAACCCACTTACATTTAAATACCGGCACCGTAAGCTTAGTGTAATTGAGCACCCAAATATCTTCAATATATCCAAAGTAAGGTCTCGGTCTTAACGGGTTTTGTGTCCTTTGCACTAGAGAAGTGTATTGCTTCGCCACGATCATAACCCCACTATTTTGCATGGTACTCTTGTTATCTTGTTCCTTTGTATAAAAGGAAAAGTTATTTATGTCGTATCCGCCTCCAACATATGACGTTGAAGTTAGGCCCACGTGCTAGCCATTTTACGTCATCGAAGCAAGACTACCATCCTTAAGCATTTCTTCCTTGAACCATGGTAAGAAAGTCTTGTTATGCTTGTTCAACAACCACCTTTCGCTCATTCGAGGGTTTTCTTGATTGACTTTTCTTTTATGTTCAAATAAGAAAGGCTGAAGACATTCGATGTTGTTCAATACATACAAATGTGCTTGAAGCACTTCCTCCCGATCCTTCCTATTAATTCTTAAGCCATGTGTACCCTTACCTTGACATCTGATCTCATCATGCCGAGGCTTAGGAACCCCTATAGGATCCGTGTTATAAAGGTAGTCCGAACAAAACTCAATAGCTTCTTCTGCAACATACCTTTGAACAATAGATGCTTCCGGACGATGAGGATTCTTCACGTACCCTTTCAAGATCTTCATGTAGCGCTCGACTGGGTACATCCATCTCATAAAAACCGGCCCACATAATCTAATCTCCCTCACCAAATGAACAATTAAGTGAACCATTATGTCGAAAAAGGAAGGAGGAAAATACATCTCCAATTGGCACAAGATTGTAGCAGCCTCAACTTCCAAGTCATCCAACATACGGGGGTCAACGACTTTGCTACATATAGAATTGAAGAATGAGCACAACCGAGTAATGGCATCTCTCACATTTTTTGTAGCAATACCACGAATAGCAACGGGCAGAAGTTGTTGCATCAAGATGTTACAATCATGAGACTTCAAGCCAACCAATTTAAGATCACTAGAGACAAGCCTCTTCATATTTGAAGAGTAACCATGTGGAACTTTGATGCCCTGAAGACACCCGCAGAAACTTTGTCTCTCTTTTTTTGACAAAGTATGACATGCTGGCGGCAAATAAGTCCGCTTACTGTTGAGTCACCGGCAAGTGTACCGGGTCGTCGCAAGTAATAAAATAAACACGGTAAGTAATTACCGAGGTCGAACTCAAGGATTGGGCTACCAATTCGACTAATCCGCGGGAAATCAGATACGTTTGGTCAAGTTACAGAAGATGGTTGAGAGAGAAGATAGTATTGAATTCAAATTAACAAATCTAATAAAATAATTAACTAAAAATCTGAAATTAAAATATCCAAGGTCTCAAATCCACCTACCCAATCATGTATAGTACCCAAGTGATGATGAATTCCTCCCTAAGTTCAATTACAATGTCAACCGGGACCCCCAAATTCTCCTATATCCACTATCGTGCTCAATAGGACGTATTCGACGATTGGATTAATTACTTACTAGGTCTCATAATCCTAATCTCGAATTCTATTAATTCTTGTTCCCTATAAGGTTGCACTAATCTCCTAAATCCACTGTCGTGCTCATTATTCGATTAGTGATCCCAATCCAAGTTCTAAAACGCGAATCGCCGATCAGCCTCAAACACGTTTAACTAGTCAATCACGCAACACATATGATCAACGCAATCAAATCAGAATTGGAAAACATAAATTGAGACAAGGGAGAAAGACATACATCACATCGAATCTACACCGCCATGGGCGACTTCATTGCTCCCTCGGACGAGGGGATTAGTTCCTCATGCTCATAGACAAACAATCGGACATAATCTCCATATCAAAATAAGAAAAAGAAAAAGGGAGACGCAGCTCCAAAGAGAAAAGAAATATGGCCTAAACGCTACTCTACAGTGGAAAAAACTAGGTTTCGGATCTGGATCCAAAGCTCTCTAAAACTCTAAAAACTCCTCAAATCTGATCTGAAACAGCAATATAAAGGGATTCTGTTTCTCGCCCGCTCGCGGGGCGAGCAACTCTCACGAGGCGAATTTTAGTTTTGGTGCGCATTCAAATTTGGACTTTCGCGGGGCGAGAGTGTGTTTCGCGGGGCGAGACTTCAATTCTAGGCTGTGACCTTCATCACGGCCAGGCCGTGATGGTCTCTGACTTCCAGGTCTCCATGATTCGCGAGGCGAGCATCCTGGTCGCGGGGCGAGCCAGAGTGATGACTGTTGCTGCTTTATCTGATGTTCAGGCTCGCGAGGCGAGTATCTCCAGAAGTGCTTTTTCCACTGTTTCTTGACTTTCCTTAACTCCCGGAGCTTCACTTCTAACCTGAAACAATAAAAAGACACAAAAAGCGTAATTCTATTCAAAATAGACTAAAAACTACTAAAAATGCCTAGAACGAGTAAAAGTCTACTTAGGAACAAAACAAGGCCAAATTTGGGCGAAAACGAGATTGAACTCGAATAATTTGCACAAAAACCACAGTCCATCTAGTTATAAAACTAGATAAGCCAGAGGCTTATCAAAAACACCCCAAACTTAAACCTTGCTTGTCCCCAAGCAAGCTAAAACTCAAAAACGACTCAAGACTTGGCAAGCTTAAGGGAATCAATCGATTTCGCACAAATTTCATGCAATCTGAACAAACAGTTTTTCTTCAATGATTCCCCCCTTTTACATCAATGTAATCCCCACATTCATTTACTTTAAACAATTGAGAACTTATCATTCATGCAAGCTTTACTCTAAGTTGAGGATCAAAGTTACACACACAAAAGAAGATCACCTATTTCAAACAATTGCCTTCCTCACAAGGGTATGTAAAATTTCACTCATTCGCTCAATTCTGTCTAGGCTTTTAACTTTTCACTCAATTTCACATATCAAGAGCACTTCCCATGAATTTGATTTTCATCTCAACAATGGTTCCCACGAAAACATGCATGCAACATCAGAAGGTCTTTATAAAGGTTGTAATGGGGCCTGGCTGAGGGTAGGATATTCAAGGATACTAAGCTTAAGTCCCTAAGAACTAAGAGAGCATGAACCTTTTTTACACATATTCCACTCAAATTCCTTTTTCCATTTTTCTTTTTGCCTCGGGTGACTACAGCCTTTTTCCTTGCTAATCTTTTGATTTGCCCCTTTTCTTTTGGCAATTTATTTTGAATTTTTTTTTTTTTGCCTTGGGTTTCAACCTTTATTTTTCTTTTTCTCACCCCAATATGACACATCACCTTGTAGCCACCCCAAACTTAGTTTCTCACAACCTTTCTCTTGCTCACTTCCATGCTCTCCTAATCCTAAGATCGGGTTAACATGGTTTTTTCAGATTTTCGGCTTGTAATATAGGGTCATCAAGAAACAATAGGCTAATTAGGCTCAATGTGACTAACTAGGGAACATGCATTCGGGATGGTTCTTTTTAGGCCAAGTAGTTTTTCAAAGAAAATTGCCTAAATCATTTGATGCAACACATAAACATGCAAACCATGAAAAGATTCAAGCAAATCCGGGGAAGTGCAACTTAACAGTGATTCACACAATCAAAAGCAGAGTTGGAGGCTCAAATCCTCACCTGGACATTTTGCAAATTGTTTGACCGAGATACGATTCCTAGTGTGTGCACCCCCCTCACCCCAAACTTATCATAAATCAAGTAATCACAACAAAATTCTCAAAGTTCAGTTTTCAATTTTTAAGTGGGGATAAACTTTTCTATTATCAGAACCTAGGGGGAAATCATCAATGGTCAAAACAATTTATGCAATCAATCTATGCTCAATTTAATTAAAATCCAAAAAGCTTGCCGACACATATTCATACAAAAACTCATGATCTTTTCAAATTATTCAAGAGTGACAAACAAAAACAAAACAAAAAGCAAAAACAAAAACAAAACAAAAGTGAGGAGAGGAGAGGATACTCCCTGATCAAGTTTCCATGGTTGCCTCCTCATCCAATTGGTCTCACGGCCTCCCTTCTGTTGCATAGCATCCTGGAAGAACTCCTGCAAATTAAAACCTTAATTGCAGATTCGCGAGGCGAGAGATAACTCGCGAGGCTAATGTGGAAAAACTGTTTCCACACTTTCCAGAATAGCGAGGCGAGTAGTATCTCGCGAGGCGAATCTGGAATTCCAACAGATGATGATGCCCAGAATAGCGAGGCGAAAGTAGACCTCGCGACGCGAGACAGAAAAGTGAGCAAGCCGCTGAGGTTCAGGGCTTCTGTCTCGCGCGGCCACAGTGTATTCGCGTGGCGAATCAATCTTTTTTTTTTTAATAATATAAATGATAATGACAAACTAAAAATAAAGGATATCTAGATTGGGTTGCCTCCCAATAAGCGCTTGTTTAACGTCACTAGCTTGACTTATTAAGAAGCATCCACCTGGATCCCATCGCCTGTGGTACAAGGGCCAAGAGATACTCATCATTTGAGATCCTCCACCCGGATCCCATGGTTTGTGAAGTGGCCCTTGTAGGAGCAATATGAATCTATCCATGATTCCACCTAGCCTGAGTGTGAAAACTTCTTTGACCTCCGTAATTATGAACTCACTTCCTCTCGGGTCAAATGGTGTTTTTACGAGGAAGTGTGTCAGACAAGTGGGAGGGACCAACTTACCAATGTCCACACATGCATGCAAGCCGACATAGTTATCCAATGCAGCAATTTCAGGTTGCTTGACAAGCATGGTGGAATCCTCTACCACTTTATCTTCATTTTGATCTCTACCCCCTTGCTTCGGTGCCTTGTCACTTGTCAACTCCTCTTCCTTAGGTTGCTCTTCCTCAATATGTGGTTGTTTCGGGGCCATGTCACTTGTCAATTCCTCTTCCTTAAGTTGCTCTTCCTCAACATGTGGTAGTTCTTCCTCAACTTCCTGAGAACTAGTTGCATCCCAGTCAGATTCCCACACCCTATCGCTTCTAGTTGTTATGGCTTCGCATTGGTCCTTAGGGTTGTTCTTGGTATCACCTGGGAAAGTGCCTGTGAGACGCTCATTTGTTGTTCTACGAGCTGACTCAACTTCTCTACTGCCGCATTCGCCTTCTCAAATGATGTGGCCATCTTATCAATTAACGCATTTGTTCTCTCAAGAGCCAACTCCCAAGGTTGTTTTCCACCATCCTGTTGAGGTTGTTGTTGCCAATTCTGTTGTGGTTGTGGTTGCCAAACTAGACCACCGCCATCATTACTCCAAGCGAAATCCGAATGGTCTCCCCTCATATAACCCCAATACTGATTCTGACTCTGATAGTTGTCCTGGGGAACGCTGTCATAGAAATTATGGCATGAGTCCACATATTCTTGCGAGGAGTAGAACGGACAGCTCCAAGTGTCATGGTCTCCATTACAATATTCGCAACCCGGAAGCATTCCTTCGTGTACCTCGCATACAAAACAAGGCAAGACCAAGTGGAATCAAATAAGTAGAGAGAGATATAATAGTAAATAAAAAAAAAAATAAGTAAAAATAAAAATAAAAATAAAAAAAACTTAACCAAATAATCAAATTCCCTAAAATTAGGAAAATTGGTTGTGTCAATCCCCGGCAACGGCGCCAAAATCTTGTTGAGTCACCGGCAAGTGTACCGGGTCGTCGCAAGTAATAAAATAAACACGGTAAGTAATTACCGAGGTCGAACTCAGGGATTGGGCTACCAATTCGACTAATCCGCGGGAAATCAGATATGTTTGGTCAAGTTACAGAAGGTGGTTGAGAGAGAAGATAGGATTGAATTCAAATTAACAAATCTAATAAAATAATTAACTAAAAATCTGAAATTAAAATATCCAAGGTCTCAAATCCACCTACCCAATCATGTATAGTACCCAAGTGATGATGAATTCCTCCCTAAGTTCAATTACAATGTCAACCGGGACCCCCAAATTCTCCTATATCCACCGTCGTGCTCAATAGAACGTATTCGACGATTAGATTAATTACTTACTAGGTCTCATAATCCTAATCTCAAATTCTATTAATTCTTGTTCCCTATAAGGTTGCACTAATCTCCTAAATCCACTGTCGTGCTCATTATTCGATTAGTGATCCCAATCCAAGTTCTAAAACGCGAATCGCCGATCAGCCTCAAACACGTTTAACTAGTCAATCACGCAACACATATGATCAATGCAATCAAATCAGAATTGGAAAACATAAATTGAGACAAGGGAGAAAGACATACATCACATCGAATCTACACCTCCATGGGCGGCTTCATTGCTCCCTCGGACGAGGGGATTAGTTCCTCATGCTCATAGACAAACAATCGGACATAATCTCCATATCAAAATAAGAAAAAGAAAAAGGGAGACGCAGCTCCAAAGAGAAAAGAAATATGGCCTAAACGCTACTCTACAGTGGAAAAAACTAGGATTCGGATCTGGATCCAAAGCTCTCTAAAACTCTAAAAACTCCTCAAATCTGATCTGAAACAGCAATATATAGGGATTCTGTTTCTCGCCCGCTCGCGGGGCGAGCATCTCTCGCGAGGCGAATTTTAGTTTTAGCGCGCATTCAAATTTGGACTCTCGCGGGGCGATAGTGTGTTTCGCGGGGCGAGACTTCAATTCTAGGCTGTGACCTTCATCACGGCTAGGCCGTGATGGTCTCTGACTTCCAGGTCTCCATGATTCACGAGGCGAGCATCCTGGTCGCGGGGCGAGCCAGAGTGATGACTGTTGCTGCTTTATCTGATGTTCAGGCTCGCGAGGCGAGCATCCACTCGCGAGGCGAGTATCTCCAGAAGTACTTTTTCCACTGTTTCTTGACTTTCCTTGACTCCCGGAGCTTCACTTCTAACCTGAAACAATAAAAAGACACAAAAAGCGTAATTCTATTCAAAATAGACTAAAAACTACTAAAAATGCCTAGAACGAGTAAAAGTCTACTTAGGAACAAAACAAGGCCAAATTTGGGCGAAAACGAGATTGAACTCGAATAATTTGCACAAAAACCACAGTCCATCTAGTTATAAAACTAGATAAGCCAGAGGCTTATCACTTACCATCCTCAACAACTGGAGCTAACTGCTCTCGTATACCCATAGCAACGAGTTCGAGACGAGCATTCACACCATCCTTTGTCTTGCCCTGAATGTTGAGAAGCGTCCCGATCACACTATCACACACATTTTTCTCCACATGCATCACATCAATGCAGTGTCTGACATCAAGCTTGCGCCAGTATGGAAGATCAAAGAATATCGACCCCTTCTTCCAAATGTTTTTCTTAGCAGCTTTACCTTTCTTTTTGGACTTGCCAAATATAACATCGATGTCCTTTACCCTCTGATAAACCTACTCTCCAATTAAGGCCGCCGGCGCTTCTTCTGTCTCTTGGCATCCATTAAAAGCTTTTTTCATCTTACGATATGGGTGATCACGTCTAAGAAATCTCCGATGCCCAAGGTAAACCGTCTTCTTTCCATGATGCAACTGAGTGTAGCATGTGCCTTCTTCACATATAGGGCATGCTTTATGCCCCTTGACACTGTACCCGAACAAGTTACCGTATGCTGGAAAGTCGTTGATGGTGCAAAATAACATGGCACGAAGCTTGAAAGTCTCATGAGAATACCCATCAACTACATCAACACCTTCCACCCACAACGTTTTCAAGTCTTCAATCAAGGGACCTAGATAAACATCTAAGTCATTTCCCGGTTGCTTTGGGCCCGAAATCATCATAGACAACATCATGTATTTGCGCTTCATGCACAACCAAGGGGGCATGTTGTAAATTACCAACAGAACAGGCCATGAACTATGAATACTACTCATGTTACCATAAGGATTCATTCCATCCATAGCAAGTCCAAGCCTTAGGTTTCTTGGCTCATCGGCGAAATCCGGAAACATAGTATCGATATTCTTCCATTGAATAGAATCAGCAGGATGACGAACATTTCCATCACGTTTCCTCTCATCATTATGCCATCTAAGATTCTTCGCATCTTTCGCATTGGCAAACAATCGCTTGAACCTTGGAATTATTGGAAGATACCACAACACCTTCGCAGGAGGACCCTTTTTTTCTCACACCATCAAGATCATCATCATCATCACCACCCTTCACTTTGTATCGTGATAACCCACATTTGGGGCAATCGTGATTGTCTTCATGAACACCGGTGTACAATATGCAATCATTGGGGCATGCGTGTATCTTCTTATACTCCATACCCATAGGACACAATACCTTCTTGGCCTCATAGTTACGGTCAGGCAATGTGTTGTCCTCCGGAAGCAAGTCTTTCAACACTTCAAGCAATTCCGTGAAGCTTTTATCGGTCCAACCATTTCTCGCCTTCACACAAACCAATTTTATCACCGCCGACAACCGTGTATAAGTAGTACACCGTGGATATAAAGGCTTATCCGCATCACCGCACAACCTATCATACACATGCGCTCGATGAAAAGATTCTTGTCCAATATCACGGATCATGTCCTCTACTCGATCATCCTCCATATCTACGTCAACGTCCTCACTTTGGGAGACACTCGCCGTATTACTACTCAACAACATATCACCATGCCATATCCATCTTGTATAACTCAAGCAAATCGCTTCACAAATCAAATGAGTACGTATATCCTTCACCGTACATTTCCTCGTATTCAAACACTTGACACAAGGACAACAGAACATTCCATTACTATTAGGAACATTCCTTTGAGCAAATTCTATAAATTCTCCCACCCCCTTCAAATACTCAGCACTAGTACGCTTACAAACCATCCAACTACGATCCATAACTAGATAGGTCCTGTAGATATACAAAACATATATATATCCAATATAAGGACAATACGGGAGATTGAAAACTATAGTTTTTAAAGATTAATTGCCAAGCACTGGTCACGGCCTGGCAGTGATGTCCATCACGGCCGTAACATACCAACTGAACAGACCATGCCATCACAGGCATAACTGATCACGGCCTAGCCGTGATTAGCATCACGGCCGTGACAGATCAACCAGCAGAGCAACATGCACTCAAAACCAAAAACAGAGACGTGCATTCCAAAGAACTCAAACTCACAGTTTCAAGTTTCAACTACTGAGACTACAGTTTCAACATACACTCAAAACCAAAAATACAAAAATGTGCCCTAAATACTCACCAGAAATAGATGCTCGCGTGATGGTGGGGAGGGGAGCTCGAGTGGTGGTCAACATTCGATGTGGTTACTGAGAGCAGAGGGACAAGGAGAGTTAGTGCGCGGGAAGGGTAAAGAGAGATGTACGTTTTCTTATTTCAAAGAATGAATGAAAAGACAGAGTTAGGGTTAATGGTGTACCTCACGGTGGTGGCGAAGAAGCCCTCGCGGTGGTTGCGGTGGAGATGAGCTCGCGATTAGGGTTCTGTGCTGGGTGAGAGTGAGAGTGAGGGTTGAGAGTGATTTAGGGTTGAGCGTGATGAAAAAAGAAAAGAGACGTACGTACAGAGCGAAGTGCAGAAGGCGCGCGGGTGTAAACGTTATATAAAACAACATTTAACGTCAGTTGTATTAAACAACTGACGTTAAAATTAATTTTTTAACGTCAGTTTTATTAACAAACTGACGTTAAATATTAATATTTTTTTTAAAAAACACTTTTAACGTCCGTTGTTGAATACAACTGACGTTAAAAGTGTTGTTTTAAAGTAACATTCTTCTGTATCAGTCTGTAATAATGCCTCTTCTTTTCCTCTATATTTCTATTCCTTCACAAAATGGCTCTGAGACCTATGTAACTTGAGTGACAACAGGGCATTTCAGATAGGGATATAGGATTATTTACGTCAGCTATTTATTTAACTGAAGTAAAAATCACACTTTTAACGTCAATTGTATAAACAACAGACGTTAAAAATAAATATTTTTTATTTTAAAAACACTTTTAACTTCAGTTTTATTCAACAACTGACGTTAACAGTGTATAAGTTTCTGCAAAAACATTCATTCCTTTGACTACTCTGCTACTTACCCATTGACCTGTGTTAAGAGTGACAACAGGGCATTTCAGATAGGGATATAGGATTATTTACGTCAGCTGTTTATTTAATCAAGTAAAAATCACACTTTTAACGTCGAGTTGTATAAACAATCGACGTTAAAAATAAATATTTTTATTTTAAAAACACTTTTAACGTCGGTTTTATTCAACAACCGACGTTAAAAGTGTATAAGTTTCTCGCAAAAGCATTCATTCCTTTGACTACTCTGCTACTAAATTACCCATTCTTTCTTTGTGCTACTTACCCATGCACATTGTAACCTATAATCCTCTTTATGAGCACTAAGTTTATACCTAGACTTAAAGGTCTATTTCTTCCTATATTCCTTCGGGCGTTTTCTTTTCTGCACGTTTATAATATATGATTGCCAACTCCCAATGCACCTTGGAACCTAATGCTCTTAATGATCAATTTAATTTTTTAGCAACTTACGACGCCTAGTAACTTCATCCCCTACTCCTATAAATAGCTTCCTTCCTTCCTTTAATTTTTCTACTTCACAATATGGCTCTGCCATGGAGATTAACTTCATCACATTTCTTCCTATACCTAGACTTAAAGGTCTCTGTCTTAATGGTCAAACAACTTCTGAGTTTGAGTAAATCACATTACATGGGTGATAAGGGTGTGTAAATCGCATTATGTGAATTGCACATACCATCATCCTTCTGGAGAATCAGCAGCTACAGTTCCAAAACCTCAGCTTTGGAACCAAGCGGCTGTTCCAAGAATATTGCTGAAACAGATCGAGTGCACCCTTCACTCTGCTTTGGCTCCAAAGTGACTGTGGATTCAGATGGAGCATCAAGGACTTCAAATGAGGGAGGGGATGCATTCAATGCTGGAGTTTCTGAGGACAGGACTTAGAAGAAAATGATGTTGAAGCAGAAACTTTTTTATATTTTAGTGCTATCTTGCGGAAATTTTTTATCTTTTAATCATGTAATTGTAACTTATGAATCGCTTCAATGAGATACGATTTGATTATACATATATAACTTGTTTTATGTTAAGTGTTTATTTATTCTAATTTGCACAAGAATTTGTTAATTTACTAATTCAAGCTAATTAATTAAGATCAAAAATAAACTTTTTTTAAAAAAAAAGATTGGAAATAAACTGCACTATATGGAGTGATGATCTGCGTTAAGAGTGACAACAGGGAGATGACAACGAAAGAAAGATAGGAATGAGTTGATTATTTACGTCAGTTATTTATTTAACTGAAGTAAAAATCACACTTCTAACGTCAGTTTTATAAACAACTGACGTTAAAAGTGTTAATAATTTCTTGCAAAACACTTTTAACGTCAGTTCATTAAACAACTGATGCAAATAGTGATTTAATATTTACAAAACTGTCACCGCCTCACTTTTAACGTCAGTCCTGAAAACAACTGACGTTAACAGTGAATTAATGAAGTCTGATATTTACAAAACTGCCACCGCCCCCTTTTTAACGTCTAGTTTTTGGTTAACTGACGTAAACCTTTACCGTCTAATGTATATTTTCCACTAGTGTTACACACCATATCTGGTTGCGGTGCGGCAAAGCCAGGAGGCATTTTTATAAAAACTTCTTCGTGAAGATTACCATGCAAAAACGCATTGTGCACATCCATTTGATGAAGTTCCCAAGCTTTTTTTCTTTGCCACAACTAGGACAAGGTCGTCATTGTGACCATTTTGGCAATCAAAGTGCGAATGTTTCGGTGTAATTGATCCCTTCCACTTGATGATTTCCAAGCACAACCAATTTGGCTTTAAAACGTTCAATCGTTCCATCAGAGTGATATTTAATGTGATAGACCCATTTGCATCCCAGAGCTTTCTTGCCAGATGGTAAGCGCTGCATGGTCCAGGTGCTGTTACGTTCAAGGGCTTCAATCTCGGCTTGCTTGGCTTCTCTCCACCGAACATCTTTCACTGCTTCATGGAAGTATAGGGGTTCATTTTCTGCAGTAATTGCTGCAAGAAATTGTCTATGTGGCAGAGAAAATTTATCACAGTTTACATGATGTGTTATAGGATAGGGTGTACCTGAAGAATGTGATGGAGTTAGTGGACGAGTGGGAGGACTCAGCTGTTGAACAGTGTTCGTGACGTAACCTTCCAACCTGGTAGATGGACGTTTAACACGACAACCTCATCCCAGTGGCCCAGAATCATCGAAAGGATTTGTCGTGACACCAGTGTCTTCTACATCAGCTTCGATAGTATGGGGCATTTCTGGCGGGTTCAGTATGAAAGTAGTGTCTTCTACATTCACCTCAACAGTATGGGTGCCCCCCTATCGTTAAGACTTGCTTCTGTTGTTGATTCTAATGTGTCTAAACAAGAATCATCCACTTCACCCGCTGCTTCGTTATGATTCGCTGAGTTTGATGTAGATTCACTGTGTTGGAAGGGAAATTGTGTTTCAAAGAAGACTACATCTCTTGACACAAAAAAATCATGGGTATCAAGGTCATAAACTCGCCATCCTTTTTGCCCATAAGGATACCCAACAAAAACACACCGACGACTGCGACTTGCAAACTTATCTCCTTTAGTGCCTTGGTTGCGAGCATAGCACAGAGAGCCGAATATGCGTAAATGAGTGTAGGAGGGTGGCTGGCCGTGCAGGACTTCATATGGAGTTTTGCCATTCAAAGTTGGGGTTGGAGTGCGATTAATCAAGTACCCTGCCGTCAAGATGCACTCGCCCCAGAAATTAAGGGGAAAACTTCCTTAAAACCGCAAAGCTCTTGCAACATTGAGGATGTGACGGTGTTTTCTTTCGACCCTTCCATTTTGCTGCGGTGTCCCTACACAAGATGTTTGAAAAACAATTCCATGTTCCAGGAAATAATTTTTTATGCAAACAAATTCTGTTCCATTATCACTTCTAATAGCTTTAACCCTTTTATTATATTGTCTTTCCACCATCGCAAAGAAATTTACCAAAATTCGTGACACTTCTTTCTTATCAATTAACAAATAAATCCACACTGCACGCGAGCAATCATCCACAACAGTAAGAAAATATGAAGCGCCACAAGAAGATGGAGTTCTGTAAGCTCCCCATAAATCACAATGTATCAAATCAAATGTATTAGAAGCATGATAATTACTCAATGGAAATGTTTCTCTAGTTTGCTTAGCTCTTTGACAAGTGTCACAAGCTTTATTCAGTAAATTACTATCTTTCCCACCGCTGTCTTTAGAAATCAACTGAGTAATCTTCCAAGATGGATGTCCCAAGCATTTATGCCACAGTTCTAGTTGGTTCATCCCTTCAGATATGCAAGCCTTCATTTTTGGAATTTCCCGGAAGAAGTAGAGTCCATCCCTCCGTTCACCCGCTCCAATCAGCATCTTCGAAGTTTGGTCCTATATAACACACATGTTATTAGTAAACTGAACAATACAACGGGATTCATCTATCAGTTGTGATATAGAAATTAAGTTGCAATTTAATTGAGGAACATAAAGCACGTTCTCGAGTTTTAAACCCCCAGCAAGCCTTGTTGTCCCTTCCTTAGTGGCCATTACAGATTTTCCATTAGGAAGTCCAACAGGACATCCAGGCACTTCACGTACATCAGCAAAGTATTGAAGGCTTCCTGACATATGGTTGGATGCCCCGCTATCTAGGATCCATATATTGGGTTTAGTCTTACCAGTCATGCACTCATTTGGAGTGACCTTAGATGTATTGAGCATTTGCAACAAAGTTTCCCATTGCTCATTGCTTAACCCTGCCATGGCACTTGTCAGGTATAAGAATTCTAACCTGATGCTCTGATACCATGTAAAGGAATGTTTTTCTCTCTGTCGTTTATTCATCAAGCTGAAGTAAAATATATACATGAATGGGCAGCAACTCCTAATAACTCCTAATAATGTTACATCAACTATCAAGGGATACAAATCAAATGTGATAGCCACAAAATCTGTTATAATAACTCTTAATAATGTTACAACAACTATCAAGGGATACAAATCAAATGTGATTGTTATTATCTGATATTATGCGAGACTAATAAAAACTATTAAAGCTAATAATGCCTAAGAGAGCATGGCCTCGAATGAATCAATAATGCCCACTGGCAATTTGAAAGTGGTGGTGGCCAAGAGAACGAGATAATAGCTAAAATCCTTTGACAAATGCACTCCAGGCCAAACCTTTCACGCGGAACCATTTCCATATATATCTGCGCCATATATAGCCAAGAGACCATAGTCCCCACACGACAAAAATTGTGAGCCCAGTTGCTACACTATTGCACCCCAACTCATCCCCCACGATCCCATAATTTCCACCCATTCCTTGACTTAGAAACTTTTTTTATCATTGCATGCACATATTATATTATATTATAGCTTGCAGTAGCCGACTTTGCTTACTTAATCAGTCAACGCTGACCCCAAAAGGCCAAAAACCCTCCTATAAATACCTTCACTTCATGACATTCCTCACAATCACAGCCTCTAATAATTGAGAAACCATATAGTTTATATACTGAAACTTGCACTTCAATTCATAGTCGTGAATATATAACTATAGGAAACTTTAATTTACTTACAAATGGAGGGTAGTTTCTATAACAAAAGTTTCTTCTTGTTTTCTTTTTTGCTTGCTTTGGTTGTTGTCAACACAGTGCATGGACAAGGCACGCGTTTAGGGTTCTATTCGAGTACGTG
The DNA here is from genome assembly GCA_030762895.1 of Sophora flavescens. Lineage (NCBI taxonomy): Eukaryota > Viridiplantae > Streptophyta > Magnoliopsida > Fabales > Fabaceae > Sophora > Sophora flavescens. Next base: position 144,961,753 of record CM061065.1, read on the forward strand.
TCCTAGAGCTGAGTCCATTGTTAAGTCCACAGTTGAGTCTCACTTTAAGTCTGATCCTACTTTGGCTGCTGGGTTGCTTAGGATGCACTTCCACGATTGTTTTGTGCAAGGTTGTGATGGTTCTGTTCTCGTTGTTGGGTCTGACACTGAAAGAACAGCACCACCAAATCTTGGACTGAGAGGATACGAGGTTATTGATGATGCAAAGACACAGCTCGAGGCTGCATGCCCCGGTGTCGTGTCTTGTGCTGATATCCTTGCCCTTGCTGCTCGTGATTCCGTTGTTCTGGTAACTAACTAACTAGCTAGACTTGTTTGTTTGTTTTTTTATACAAGAAATGTTAGTATTAGTTGCTATATTAGTTTTTTTTTGTCAGGATTTAAACACTGAACCTCAAACTCCTTCAACTCTTTATACCCTTAGCTCAAACCAGCTGAGCTACCCTACCCCCAACTAGCTAGACTTGTTCGAATCGTATAGCAAATGATTTTTGTTAGTTAGCTAAATTAGTTGCACTTTCATGTTGATAAGTTCAATACATTATGTGCTAATTAATTTGTAGAATTTTTACGTACCCTTCATGCATTGCAGAGTGGTGGACTAAGTTGGAAAGTGCCTACTGGACGTAGAGATGGTCGTGTCTCACAGGCTTCGGATGTAGATTTGCCAGGCCCTAGTGATTCGGTTGATGTGCAGAAACAGAAGTTTGCAGCAAGGGGCCTCAACACTAAAGACCTTGTCACCCTTGTTGGTAAGTTTCACTATGTAAACTTCATTAATTTGTTACCTTTAGTTTCGAATTGCAGTTGTAGGTGCTTTTATTCAGTAATAACTATTTGAATAATGTTACACACATGTTTTACTATACATCTATGTATCAATAACTCTAAATTCTCCCAAAACCTCTGCATATTTGCCATCTTATTACAGGCAGCTAATTCTATTTCATTTCTTCACATGTATACTCAGTTCTACCATCACACGTGAAATCTGGTAGAGATTGGTTGTCTCAAAAGGATATCGCATTTTCTATCCCACCGACTTAAATTATGTTATGTCATTTAAAAAGATCATATTTATAATGAATAATATGATTAATTTTTTAAGTGACACAATCTAAATTGAATAAAAAATAAGACATCCTTTTGAGATATATATATGATTTCTATCGAGTATATCCTAAATTTAGATTCTCCGTGCTGCACAAATTATTTTAAATTTCATATATAAATTTGGTATTTTAATGGATAAATATCTAATAGTTGATAGTTGTATTTGTTTGTTTCACGTACTTAAGCTACGTGACTTCATTTGATTTATTATCCTTCGTTGAACTATCAAAATTTTTTTTTACAGACAAATTATCAGACTATTAATCATCCACCCATCTGGCTTTTTTTTTTTTTTTTGCATACCACAATTAACATTATTAGTAAAAGCAAAATTATACTCCATTTCTAGCAACTAATCATAGTGCTAACATTGAAACTTCAGTTAACGAATTTATTTTTTGTGAACATATATAATATAGGTGGACATACCATTGGTACTACAGCATGTCAATTTTTCAGCAATAGACTATTTAACTTCACTGGAAATGGTCCTGACCCTACCATCGACCCTTCATTTGTTTCTCAACTACAAGCACTTTGCCCGCAAAACAGTGGTGCTACGAATCGAGTGGCCCTAGATAACGGTAGCCCAAATAAATTTGATACATCTTACTTTGATAATCTGAGGAAGGGAAGGGGAATCCTACCATCTGATCAGGCACTGTGGGGTGATGCTTCCACAAAGACCTTTGTGCAGAGGTACTTGGGAATAAGAGGTTTACTTGGATTGACATTTAACGTGGAGTTTGCAAATTCTATGGTGAAGATGAGCAATATTGGGGTGAAGACTGGTGCTGATGGTGAAATTCGGAAGATATGTTCTGCTTTTAATTAATTAAGGCAGGTGTTTTTGTAGCAAAGTTTATAAAAGTGTTTTTATATATTAGTATACACCGTTGTCACAAGACAGTCAGTGTCTGATCGAGTATGATATACCGTATGTGGTTATCTTTTTCATCAAACTTTCAATCAAAGAAATATTTTTCAAGTGTAAAGTTGGTGGTAGGATCCCACATGGCCCTATTTTTTAGGGGCACTAATATTTTTTTTTACTTAGTATATATTTATATATCCAAATAAAAGTTTTATATATTTAAATTTTTTTACTTGAGGACCCAAATGTTTTTAAAAATTCGGGCTCAAAACTTGACATGTCTTGTAAGTAGGAGTGAGAATAGGACAATCTATTACAATTCATATTATATTTTAATTAAATGTATAATATACTATATAAAATATCTAATTGTTATTAGAAAATTAATATATTATTACTGAATTCTAAAAAAAAATTTGAAACTATGTGTGTGATCATTCTCATTCTCCCTTCTTCCGTTCGAATTAGAAAGTATAAACCCTTTGTTTTGTCCCTCCCTCTGCAAGACGGACTGATTGTGTCTCTCATCTACCGACAATCGTTGTTCCCTTTACTTGCCTTTTTACAGGTATTTTATACTCATTTTTCCTTTGATTGTCTTTTTAATTTTTAAATCATATTTTGAATTTTGAACCCAAGGCCTGAAGCATGATATTGTTTTGAAGGGAAGGCTTGCCTTTGACTGCCGTCTCTCATCGTTGTAGGCTATACGCAAGTTGTAATTTTAGCAACTTAGCTTACAATGGTAACATATTGGTTCGTAAAAAAAAAAATGAAGGTTTCAAACCCGCAATCAACAATCAAGTGTTATTGTTTCACTTAATTCTATGTTTGTTGACTTGTTGAATTGTCGTCTAATTGTTTATTGTCTAGACATGTTGCCTAGAAAACAACTTTCTAGTCATCTAAAATGAAAAAGAAAGAAACAAATTGAAATTGATATTGAATTTAAAATGGGGCTCGATAAATTTTTTGCCGAACATCCTACAATTTTTGTTAAGAATGATGCAAATCCAGATAATTTAGGCTCCAATGTTGAAAACAATGAAAACGAAGATGATCATCTGGATGAAAATGAACATATCATTGCTGAAAATGAAAATGAATATGAACAACCTGGTCATTAAAACAACTAATGGCTAGTTTTGCACCTCTTTGTGTGCTTTTATTAATATATATATATATATATATATATATATATATATATATAGGGACGGACCTAGAAATTATGGTCAGTGGGGGCAAGATCATATACTATAAATATTTTTATAAATAAATATATAAATGGATAAATTGTTGTACGATGTAGCAGGGGTGGTACTTTCCAGACTCTTTCTTTCTACCATCTTTCCCACTTTATCTATTTTACTAATTCTAAATAAACTTATAATTGAAGTTGTAGTGAGAAAATAGAAGTGTTATGTAGAGTAATGTTGTAAGATAATGGGAGTAATATTTTTAGTATTATGTAGAATAGAATTATAGAATAATGGGGGCAACAACTTTTTTTTTGGGAGGGCAGAATAAAAATATTTAAGAGTTAATAAAAGAAAAAAAAATTGGTGGGGGTAGATGCCCCCAACCTCACACACCTGAGTCCGTCCATGTATGTGTGTGTGTGTGTGTGTCTATATATATATATATATATATATATATATATATATATATATATATATATATATATATATATATATATAATTGGTATGCATTGATAGTGTAAAGAATTTTTACATTGTGAATCAATCATAAACTGTCATATCACTAAAAATCTTTGACTCTTATACTAACTACCTTAAAAGTCATTCGTACCCTAATTTGTGATTGGTTGACAGTGTAAAATTTTTTACACTGACAATGTATACCAATTAATATATATATATAAGGACACCAATTTCTCAGTTTGCATAGGGCACCCAAAATTTCAGGGATGACCCTGATTATATATAATAAAGTGAGTTTCTTTCTGTGTCTATTGCCTTTTTGTATAACTTTTACATCATATACAAGGAGGTCGGTTGGTATAATTAATCTCTTATCGCATACTACGGCTTTTTGACCTCTATGGTGTAATAGTATGTCATATTCTAATGTGACTAGTTGTCGGACCAAAGTAACAATATGCAAGTATTTTTCTACTCTCCTAGGGTTTCTTAGGAACTGAAGTAGCGGCTCTCCCCAGGGTATCCTAGTTCCTTCATCCATCCTTTGGATCTTTTCCCGGGTTCTATCCTGGTCTTTGCATCCATTCTTTGGATCTTCTTTGTTTTACAGTCCAGTTGTTTTTTCGTTTTGGAAGATGGATCCATGGAAGCACGTTCCTCTGTCTGAGGAGAAGGCAACGGGGTTTGAGATAGAAGATGCAGAGGATTTTGAGGAGGAAATTTTTCGTCAGCCGCTAGCTGGGAAACTTTGGTCTGCGAACCCTTACAATGTTAGGACTTTCAAACAGACTATTGTTGAAGCTTGGAGGTTGAAAAACCCATTAGAGGTCCAAGATTTGGGGAAGAACCTATACCTATTTCGTTTCACCAGCAAGAGGGATCTAGAGAATGTCCTTAGAGGGGGACCCTGGAGCTTTGACAGTCATTTGCTAATTCTGAAGAGAGTACCAGGGACTGAACAACCGTCTGAAATGGATATGCACATAGGATCATTTTGGGCGAGGGTTTATGACCTCCCACTAAAACTACGATCTGAATCGATGGCGAAGAGGCTCACTACAAAAAAACACGACTCACCGACGGAAAAAACCCGTCGTAAATGAAGAAATTCCGTCGGAAAACTACATTACAGACGAAATTACCGACGGACACGGTTCCGTCAGTAATAGGCGCGTAGGAAAGGCTTTCCGACGGATCTAGTTCGTCCGTCGAAAATTTTCGACGGCTTTAACCATGGAAAAACTTGCCACATAGAACCCCTAATTACCGACGAAAATTTCGTAGGTAACTCTCTGTGGAAGTTACCGATGGAATTTTCCGTCGAAAATGTAACCAACAGTTACCGACGGAAATATCCGTCGGAAACAAGGTTTTTTCTATTTTTTGAATTATTTTTTATTTATTTTGTTTTATATTAATAATTAATTATATATTATTTTTATTAAAATTTATATATCCAATATTAAATATTTTATTTTATTTATTAATTATTATTATAATTTATCTATTAATTTATATTTTATTATAATTAATTATAATTTAATTATTATATTTTATTTTAATTAAATATTACTATTATCAATTAAAAACAAAATTGAAATTAAAAATAAAATTTAAAAATCAATTAATTTAAAATTAATTTAAAATAAAAACAAACTCAACATATAATCCATAAATAAAATATCCATCTATCTACAAATCTCCACTACACCTACAACTTTCCTAATACCCATCACCATAATATCTGTCATCGTCGTCCTGTCGGGGGGAGTCTGCCGGCGTCACTTGACCATCAAGCCGCAGCTCAATAGACAGACCGTCATCATGCGGCTGCGGTGGTGAATCAGTAGTAGAAGTGGAGGGCTGGGACAGGGTGGCATAGAGGACCCCCTGCAGAGCACTGCGCCTGTCTGGGGGGAGGAAATCGAGTACAACGGTCGTGACCGTAGAGAATGTCTCCGTCTGTTGCATGATGCGCTCGTTCGTCTCCCTCTGCTGTTGTACCTCCTGCCTCAGTCGCTGCACCTCCTCCGTGTCCTGTGAGCCAGAGGATGTAGGCTCCCTAATGGTCAAGCTCGGCGTCGACCCCCGACGGATCGACCTGGCTAGGGTCCGTCCCCTGTTCTTCCCGCCCGTCACATCCATCCAGGCTTGGGTCTTTAGTCGCTCAACCTCGGCAAGGTGCAGCTGAGAAGGATCTGAGGCACCAGAGCAGGAGGCAACCTCAGATGCTACCTGACTAAACCTGGTGTTGTACCCCGCCTGCGATCAATACATTACAATCAATATGTATTAAACTATATATATATATATATGTGTGTGTGTGTGTGTGTAATAATAATTACCAATAGTTTAAATATAAAAAAAACACTTTAGCTCACCACTGTCTGCCTCGACCTCTCATCAACAAACTCGCCAGTGTCCGAGCGAATATGTGTCTGCTCAAAGACCATAGGGACATCAACGGACCGAACAAGCTAGCTCTCCTACCTGCAACCGACACACCAATAAAATCAATTGGTGTTAAAACAAATTTTTAATAAAAATATACATAAATAATGTAATTTATATATGCATACCATGTAAATGGCATGCTGCATGTGCCTAGTAGAACCACCAGTGTGCATTCTCCCACCCTTCTCGGAAGCCCGATTTCTCTTCGCCTGTTCACACTTCAGCTTGTAAGCTGGAGTGTCCCAGTACGCACATAGTTGGGCCCAGATGTTAGGCCTGAAGTAATTTGGACTTATCCGGCTCTCCCTACCACTACTAGAAATCCATCTTTTTCGGACAAAATTTCATACGGATTTAGGACGAAAATTGGACAAATTTCGGACGGATTTCGGACGGATAATACATTTCGGACGGATTTCGGACGGAATGGCACCCGTCTGAAAAACCCTCATGGGAAATTATAAAATCCGTCCCAAATTCGGTCCGAAAATATTTACAGACGGATTGCGGATGGAATATGGACAACGTGGAAATCCGGATTTTGGTTATTGTTCGGACGGATTTCGGACGGATTTATTTTTGTTTTCCAACGGATTTGGGATGGATGTTGTGATTTTGTTGGTTATTGTTCGGACGGATTTCGGACATATTTATTTTTGTTTTCCAACGGATTTGGGACGGATTTCCCATGGAAGAATGAAAAGTCAGAATCTGCCACGGCCAGGCCGTGATGCCCATCACGGCCGTGACATGTCAACTGAGCCAGACCCCTTCTAGACAGAATCTATCACGGCCAGGCCGTGATACCCATCACGACCGTGACAGACCATTTAGTGAAGCAACGTTCAAGGCAGAAGCTGTCACGGCCAGGCCGTGATGTCCATCACGGCCGTGACGCGTATTCTATGGATAATTTTTGAAAAGCCCTATGTCCAAAGGGGATAAGAATCATCAAACATCAAACATTTTTGAAAAACATACTACTATTATGCTTTAGCATCAAACATCAACTTAGCCTTAGAACAAGCTACAGACAATGGACGGCTAACAAGTACAAACAATAGTATATAAATTCCATTTAAGTATTGCCCAATGCAGACCTATATATAAAAGAGGATCAGGAACAATATCTCAAAAACTGTATTTAAACACTTAATGGAAGTCAAAAATTGGGGTTTAGAAACACAATTGATCAAAGAAGGATGAAATCTCAAAAACTGTATTTAAACATCTATATGGTCCTTTAACTTTTCAGGTGCAAACAGGAACCACAATAAGTCTCATTGTGCTCAATCCTGCCTCCATGTCTTTGCAAGGGATTTTCAATCCGCGCAAATGAACATTCAACAAAAACCAGATATCAAGAACTAAAAGCTAAAAGCAAAATAAAGAACTAAAAGCTAGATGCCAAAAACTAAAAGCAAAATAAAGTGAAACAGCAAAGCCTAAAAATAAGGAGGTTGCAACCAGCCAAATGTAACACCCCCCCCCCCCCCCCTTGGGCATTACTTAGTAAACACGTGCGAAAATAAAATTAAAAGGATAATTTGCTGGTTGCTTTCGAAAAATAATTTATATAAATACATAAGCGTCTGAAATTAGGTATAAAAATTTTGGCACGACCCCAATTTTAAGCCTTGATCGGCAGACCGACTTACAATCCTAGCCTGGCAAGCCTATTTAATTTAGAGATATATTGAATAAAACTAGTATTTTTAAAAAAATTCAACAGAGTCTCCTCTGTAATTCGGACATCCCAGGTAAAAGAACACCTGCTAAGATAATTTCATTTTCATTCCAGAGTTCCAATTACACCAAATACAACCAGGCAGTAATATACAAAAAAAAAGTTATATCAATAAGCTATACAAGACCAAAAAGAACAGCTTAGATTTTCATTCAAAAGATATGTTCTCCGAGCCATAAACAGTCATATAACAACTTAATTTAACACCACACATCACAAAAGATAAACTCAAATACAACGCACAAATAGCATGCAGTTACCGAAAATCCCTTAGGCAGTCTCCCCTTACCTTTGAAGACAAGTAAAGGATCCTCGTTTTAATGCTCACGTTAGCTCCAAGAGTGTAACTATCTACTCCATCAAGCAAGCATAGCCGTGTCAAACGACTGAGAAAGGGAATCCAACAACGCGCAACAACCAGAAATCAAGAAATCAATTACACATGATCAAACACACAATCTAATTTGATCTAAACACTTAATCTTATTACCAAACAAGGTTGTTTTCAAAGAAAATCATGTTAGAAGCTTACGCTTCACAATACCCTTTAAGGAAACTTTGTTTTGATTAAAGGATCGTGAAAGAGAACTTGGGAATCATCAATTTGGAGTCCTAATTGCACTAAATCATAATTAATTTCACAAAAACATAACCAAATTCAAATAAAATCAAAATGGGGTTTAGGGCTCCTAAATACAATTTGGGGAAAACTCATTTTAACTAAAGAATAATGAAATTGGTTTAGGGAAACACTAATCCACAATCCTTATTTCATTAAGCAAGGTCTAATCTTAAGATTAAAATCTGAAATCAGAGGGTTAGGGTTAGGGTTTCAAAATCAATTTGGGGGTTTTTGAATCTGAGACACAAGAGAGGGTTTTGACTCACCCAAGGAAGAAGAAGAAGTTGTGGTGGCTGTTGAGACCTCCGGCGTGGCGGTGGACGGCTGCGACACGGCTGCCACTGGCGGTTCGAGGTGGTTCTCTACATCAACCATGGTAAAAAGAGATGAAAGGAATCATAGGTGAAGGAGAAATGAAGATCTAATACTCTAGGGTGGTGAAACCACCATGAACGACGCTTACCATGGTGAGGCGATGACGGTCCGACACAGGACAACGGCGGCTCGGCTTCACTGCTCCAGGGACGCGAGACGTGACCGTCTCCTCCTCGTACGACGGTCGAGCGGCCGGCTAGGTTGGGCGGCGGCACGATCTGGGCGGAGCAAGGTTGAAGGAAAGGAAGGTGGAGGACTTGAGTTGGAGGGAGGAAGAAGAAGAAGAAGAAGGCATCAGGAAAAGAAAGAAAGAAAATAGTGAAAAGGGGGGAGTTCGACGTTAATAAGAGAGGGAGGAGAGAGGAAATCCTTTTTTTTTGTATTAGTGGGTATAAAATAAGTGATAAATATTAAGCCTAAAGTAAACATTTTTACTTTTTTGAATCTAAAAATAAAGATTGATAAATATATGATTTCGAAATTCAAATTAGAGTAAAGATTAATAGTTGAACTGATCAACTAAGAAAATACTCGGTCCAAAATTAATCTCCGATTAATGTCAAACCAAAATATTTTTAACTCTAAAATTAAATAGAATAAATATATGAAAATGCTTTTCTCTTAATCATATTATTTAAAATATTTTTCTGTACTGGTATAATAGTGACAATAACGTAAATTATTGTCTAGTAAGCGTGCATTCACTGAAATAAATCAGTGCTAACGCACCCAATAAAATAATTTGAAGAGAGTAATTTAATTACTCAACTAAATCACATAACAAAATAAACTTAAACATCCAAATAAAATAATTAATCATATGTGTAAAAACTAGGGTGTTACAAAACTACCCCTCTTAAAAAATTTCGTCCTCGAAATTTGGTAGCTCAAAACTAAACAGGATTGTATACTCACACCTTGACCTTAAAATCTCACCTTGTATTCTCATCGCTTCATTCCTTTCACCTATAACTCTATAACAGGATCGATTCTTATGTCATTCTATTTATCCTTTAACTACATCTGAACCTGAGTTATACATGATAAACTTCACGCCAAGAACCTAAGAAATTCAATCTTCTTATTGAAATTGAATCTTACCACATCCAACATAGTCCGTTCTCTTCTTAATTCCTCTTGAATCTTTTGCCTACTTCGAATTCATATCCTTCATTTGCCTCTCATTTCAATTTGGCTATCAAGCCCCGTTAGTATCCCTAGGATAAGAAATTTCCCATGCACATCTACCCTATTGTCCAAGGAAAATACACAACTCCTAACAATTCCTCTATCTAAAGACAAAGCTCTATCACTTATGCAAGGAAGTGCTTGTATCATATATGCCCCTATCTTATATACTGCATGCCGAGAAAAGAGATTATAAAACAGTTTCTATATGGCCATTACTCCTAGGAGTTGCACCAAAACAAAGCCAAGAAATCCGGGTGGACACTCCCCAATGGCAAATCTTGGATTTAAAATGTCCAGTTTCCACTATGGATTATCAACCACATATTTACCAGAATAAGACCTCAAAGATTATAAACATTTCGTCATAGCTTATCACACTCGAAAGACACAATCAAAACTTAATCGCCTCTTGCCTCAAAATTTGTCTGCTAGCAAAACTTCTTCAACACCTTATCCTCACGACGAACATCAAGTTCAACACTAACTTTACCCCATCATACATCAACTTTCAATTTAAAGTATACAATTGTTGTCTTAATTTACTTTGAACATATTCCACCACTCCAAATTATATCATAGTCATTCATTTCAATCTTAAAGAATACGATTACATTCCTCCATGCAACTACAACCAAAAGGAATCACTTCAGTTTGAATTATCCAAAATCATAATTCTTAAACTTTTCTAACAAATTTCGGACGGATTTCGGACGGATAATTCATTTGAATTTATTAAGATCAAATAAATCTTGTTTAATCTTGTTTAATTCACTTCATAAATCTTGTTTACTTTTAAATTTATTAAGATCAAATATTTTAATCATATTTATAAGATAAATTATTTAATCTTTTTTCAAGGAAAATATAAAAAATAACAAATTCCGTGTGAAATCTGTCCGAAATTTTCGGACGGATTTCAGACGGATGTAAGAAATATAAACAAAACAACACAATCCGTGTGAAATCCGTCCGAAATTTTCGGACGGATTTCAGACGGATGTAAGAAATATAAACAAAACAACACAATCCGTGTGAAATCCGTCCGAAATTTTCGGACGGATTTCAGACGGATGTAAGATAAATCAAGGAAAATATAAAAAATAACAAATTCCGTGTGAAATCCGTCCGAAATTTTCGAACGGATGTAAGAAATATAAAAAATAACACAATCCGTGTGAAATCCGTCCGAAATTTTCGGACGCATTTCGGACGGATGTAAGATAAATCAAGGAAAATATAAAAAATAACACAATCCGTCTGAAATCCGTCCGAAATTTCGGACGGATTTCAAACGGATGTAAGAAATATAAAAAATAACACAATCCGTGTGAAATCCGTCCAAAATTTTCGGGTGGATTTCAGACGGATGTAAGATAAATCAAGGAAAATATAAAAAATAACACAATCCATCTGAAATTCGTCCAAAATTTCGGACGGATTTCAGACGGATCAAGGGAAATATAAAAAATAACACAATCCGTCTGAAATACGTCCGAAATTTTCGGACGGATTTCAGACGGATCAAGAAAAATATAAAAAATAACACAATCCGTCTGAAATACGTCCGAAATTTTCGGAAAATTTCCGACGGAAACATTTCCGTCCGAAAATTCCGTCCGAAAATTCAAGTTTTCTAGTAGTGTACGCTCCCGGAGCATGTCCCTCAGTCGAGCAGCTGCTCGGTCGTCAAAGATAGCACGTATTTCTGCGGTATGCTTCGGTAACCAACGCACAAGCTCCTGTTAACAAAGGAAAAAATATTAATAACATTATACAAAAGAGTATATAGAATAAAAGGAAAATTACATGAACTAATAAACAAGAACTTACCCCGAATCGTCTGAAGAAATGATCCCGATCCTCCCTGGGGATCACCCCCCATGATGGCCAGAAGCAATGATATTGCGCCTTGATGGCGAAGGTAATGTGCATCGATCCCACTTTCGATGGGATGAAGCTGAAAAATTCATAATTTTATTAAATCAACAATATGACAACCAACAAATATATGCTTATTAAATAGTAATTATTTTTAAACAACATTAAATTAAATTAAACTTACGATCCAGAAACAGGACAGATCCATGGTCGATCCTAAGGTACGAGAACCCTGACCCAATCAGTAAAGTCCTCAGCCGCGGCCGACTGCTGTACAGACGACGATGATGGTATGGCCGTGTCGTGACCGTATGTAGCTGCAGATGATGAGGATGGAAAGGTCTTGTCCGACTGTGGCATCATCCCAGGAGTCAGCATAAATGATAGTCATGATGGGTGTGTGGCCGGCGCAGTCGATGATGATGGTGGTGCTGGGTGTGGGTGTGGTGTGGGTCTAGTAGGGGGCGGCGAGTAGCCGGCTAGTGCGCGTCGTGGCGCAAAGCGAGTGGAGGACTGGACATGGGTGGAGTATGACGCCCGGATTTCTTCTATTTTCATTATGCCACCTCATTTGTCCGGCAGTTTGCGTTGATGCAAACAGTCTCTGCAACCTTGGAATTATTGGCAGATAGAACATTGCCTCCGCAGGAACTGGTTTCCTCTTATTATGGTCACTACTTTGAACGCGGTACCTGGGTGTCTGACAAAATTTACATTCTTCCAACGCACTGTCATTTGTGCAGATCGACTACCATAATATATACTACAAAAAAGCCCAATTACCGATGGCCAAAAACCATCGGAAACACTAAAAATCCGTCGGAAAACTACATTACCGACGGATTTTCCGACTGCATTCTGATTCCGTTGGTAATAGCGCGAGGGAAAGCCTCTCCGACGGATCTAGTGCGTCCATCAGAAATTTCCGACGGCCTTAACCGTGGGAAAACTTGTCACATAGAACCCCTAATTACCGACGGAAATTCCGTCGGTAACTCCCTGTGGAAGTTACAGATGGAATTGTCCGTTGGAAAATGTAACCAACGATTCTGAACGGAAATATCCGTTTGAACAAGGTTTTTTAATTTTTTATTTATTTTGTTTTATATTAATTATTAATTATTAAAATTTATATATTAAATATTAAATATTAAATATTTTATTTTATTTATTAATTATCATTATATTTTATTTTAATTAATTATATTTTATTTATTAATTGTCATTATAATTTATTTATTAATTTATATTTTATTATAATTAATTATCATTTAATTATTAATTTATATTTTATATTATCAATTACAAAACAAAATTGAAATTAAAAATAAAATTTAAAAAGCAATTAAATTAAAATTAATTAAAAATAAAAACAAACTCAACATAAAATCCATAAATAAAATATCCGTCTATCTACAAATCTCTACTACACCTATAATTATCCTAAAACCCATCACCATAATATCCGTCATCGTCGTCCTGTCGGCGGGAGTCTGTCGGCGTCACATGACCATCAAGCCGTGGCTCAGTAGACAGATCGTCATCATGCGGCTGCGATGGTGGATCAGTAGTAGTAGTGGAGGACTGGGCTGGGGCCGGGTGGCATGGAGGACCCCCTACAGAGCGCTATGCCTGCCTGGTGGGAGGAAATCGAGCACAGCGGTTATGACCGTAGAGAATGTCTCCATCTGCTGCATGATGCGCTTGTTCGTCTCCCTTTGCTGCTGCACCTCCTGCCTCAGTCGATGCACCTCCTCTGTGTCTTGTGAGCCGGATGATGTAGGCTCCCTAATGGTCATGCTAGGCGTCGACCCCCGAAGAATCGATCTGGCTAGGGTCGCAGTACCGTAAATCAATCCCTTGTTCTTCCCGCTCGCCACATCCATCCACGCCTGGGTCTATAGTCGCCCAACCTCGGTGGGGTCCAGCTGAGAAGGATCTGAGGCACCAGAGCATGAGGCAGCCTCGGATGCTACCTGACTAAACCTGGCGTTGTACTCCGCCTGCGATCAATACATTACAATCAATATGTATTAAACTATATATATATATATAATAATAATAATAATAATAATAATAATAATAATAATAATAATTACCAATAGTTTAAATATAAAAAAACATTTTAGCTCACCACTGTCTGCCTCGACCTCTCATCAACAAACTCGTTGGTGTCCGAGTGAATATGTGTCTGCTCAAAGACCGTAAGGTTATCAATAGACCGAGCTAGCTCCCCTGCCTGCAACCAACACACCAATAAAATCAATTAGTTATAAAACAAATTTTTAATAAAAATATACAGTTTATAAATAATATTATTTATATATGCATACCATGTAAATGGCATGCTGCATGTGGCTAATAGAACCACCAGTGTGCATGCTCCCACCCTTCTTGGAAGCCTGATTTCTCTTCGCCTGTTCACACTGCAGCTTGTAAGCTGGAGTATCCCGGTACGCACACAGTTGGACCCAGATGTTGGGCTCGATGTAATCCGGACGTACCCGGCTCTCCCTACTCTCCCGGAGCATGTCCCTCGGTCGAGCAGCTGCTCGGTCGTCAAAGATAGCACATATCTCCGAGGTATGCTCAGGTAACCAGCGCACAAGCTCCTTTAACAAAGAAAAAATTAATAATAACATTATATAAAATAAATGGAAAATTACATGAACTAATAAACAATAACTTACCCCGAATCGTCTGAAGATACGATCCCGATCCTCCCCGGGGATCACCCCCCATGATGGCCAGAAGCGACAATACTGCACCTTGATGGCGAAGGTAACGTGCTTCGATCCCACTTTTGATGGGATGAAGCTGAAAAAATCATAATTTTATTAAATCAACAATATGACAACCAACAAATATATGCTTATTAAATAATAATTATTTTTAAACAACATTAAATTAAAATAAACTTACGATCCAGAAATAGGACGGATCCATGGTCGATCCTCAGGTGCGGGAATCCTGGCCCACTCAGGCAAGTCCTCAGCCTCGGCCGACTACTGCACAGACGATGATGATGGTATTATCGTGTCGTGACTGTATGCGGCCCCGGAGGATGAGGATGAAATGGTCGTGTCCGGCTGTGGCATCATCCCAGGAGTTGGCATAAATGATAATCCTGTTGGGTGTATGGATGGCGCGGTCGATGATGATAGTGGTGCTGGGTGTGGGTGTGGTGTGGGTCCAGTCGGGGGTGGCGAGTAGCCAACTAGTGCGCGTCGTAGCGTAAAGCTAGTGGAGGTCTGGACATGGGTGGAAGGTGGGGTAGTGTGGGTCGGGGATAGTGTAGTATGGGTAAGGCATGATGTAGTATGGATCGGTGAGGGTATAGAATGGGTGGGGGATGGTGTAGAATGGGTGGGGGAGGCTCCTATAGGTGGTGATATGGTAGGTACGGTAGGGATGGGGGTGGGTGCGGTGGGTACGGAGGGACCTCTAGGAATGCGAGCAAGCACCTGGGACTTCGCGGTGTATCGTCCCCGCTTAGCCTTCATCTTCCCCTTATCATCGCTAGGCGGTGGGGGGCGGGGCGGCTGTCCTCCTGATGCTGACATATCTATTTTTATAGCACAATTACAAATCAGTGTAAAAACAATAAGTAATCGACATTTAACAGTCTAATCTAAGCAAGTATTTTTATACAACAATAGTTGTCAAGTCTTACATTATATTTCAAAAGCAAATATTTAAAATACAATAAAAATAACATAATAGTAAACTTCCTATTCAGACTCGGTATCGTCATCTGATTGTAACCCCGACCCTTCTTCTTCTTGCATTGAGTCATCACTCTGGATTTCTTCCTCTGATGATGCATGCATGGATGCCTAATTACCAATGACCACTTCTTCCCTTTCATTTCCAGATCCCAACATGCCAGTAATACGCTCGACCTCAATTACTTCATTGACATGTGATGATTCATCCGCCTGGAATGGCGTCTCATCCTCTGCATCATCGATTTCTATGCGACCCCTAGGCTTGATAGTGACTGCAACACACCAACCTCGTTTGTCTGTTCTCATTGCTGGATAAGGGACATAATAACTTGTTTTACATTCTGAGCAATTATAAACGGATCAAACTGTTGATATCTTCTATCCATGCGAATGTCCACAGTTCCATACTTGGGATCCACTTTTGTGCCTGTCCTCGATAGATCAAACCAGTTACAATAAAATAAGACTACTTTTTTAGGATAAGTAGTAGTATTGTATTGTAACTCGTATATGTGTTTTATGACCCAATAAAAATCACCGGTACCTTCACCCTGTACGACAACCCCGCTATTAATTGTCTTTTTCCCACGTTCTATTCATCTGTTGGAATTTGTACCCGTTAACAAAGTATGCATGCCATGATGTAACACATCTATAGTGCTCATACGCTAAATCTCTCAAGTGTTGATTAGTCACTCTTAACGGTTGTTGATACACATACCAAAAGGTAAGTCATATTAAATAATTACTTCTTTCAAGAGGTAAAATTAAGCTTAATATAGTGTATGCATCGTCATATTACACTTACTTGTTACTAGAACCATTCAGGAAAATCTGCATGTGTCCGAGCAGAACCATCTTGTTCACTAAATTGATTAATTTGAAGGAACACACTGACAAATAAAATGTGTACTATGTGTTAAAAGAGAAATTATAATAACATGTGATACATTATTTCAAAAATAGGTCATTAAGACTTACTCATGGTATGGTTTCACCTCTGTGCAATTTATCAAGACATGTATGTAGGCCAATGCATAATCCTCATCAGTTAACCAGTAAGTAAGCTCCTTGCCAGCATGATGGTCAAGAAGGTTAAATACGGATAGCATATAAGGATACCCTGCATTATCAGCATCTACCTCATTCCTAAAATGTCTTGGTGCCAACAGAAAGTTGTTGAAATAGTGGGAACAGAAATATGTTGTCTCACAGTGTAAGTAAGACGCACAGATTGATCCTTCCATCCTAGCCTTGTTTTTAACTGATCATTTAGAGTCACGCATGAATCTAAGTAATAAAAAACATCGTTGACAAGGCATTATTCAATAGTCGGTAATTATTTAAATGTCAAAATATAATAAAATTATCTTTCAAACGGATACATCCACCTATATTGTAATGGCCCACCAAGCCTCGCTTCATATGCAAGATGGACGGGGAGATGTTCCATTGAGTCAAAAAATCCTGGGGGAAAAACCCTCTCCATCTTGCACAGAATTATTGGAATGTTTTCTTCCATCTTCGTCAAACAATCCGCTCTTAAAGTTGCAGAGCATATATCTTTAAAGAAATGACTGATTTCTGTAAGCGGGTTCGAAACATGTTGGGGCAACGAGCCGAAAGCAATAGGAAGCAAACACTCCATGAATACATGACAATCATGATTTTTCATCCCATGAAGCCTCCCTGTTCTTACATCAGCACATCGTGCCAAATTAGAGGAATAACCATCAAGGGTCCTAAGGTCTTTTAACCACCGACAAATTGACTTCGCTTCATCGGCAGTTAGAGTGTAACAAGCTTTTGGTTTGACCATTTTTCCATTAGGCTGCGGCGTCAGCTCCAAATCCTTTCGTCTACAGCACAGAGCTATGTCCATCCTTGCCTTCTCATTGTCCTTCATCTTGCCAGACACATTCATAATTGTGTTAAAAATGTTGTTAAAGAAATTCTTCTCAATATGCATCACATCAAGGCTATGTATTAACAGATTATCCTTCCAATACGGTAGTTCCCAAAAAATACTTTGTTTTGTCTAGTTAATCCATTCTCCATATGCCGGTAGTTTTGACACACCGACTTCAGTGACTTTAGGAAGATCCCTAACCCGGCCCCATATTTGTTAAGGAGTCAACAAAGGCGGTGGACCTTCCTCTTCTGTCTGATTCTTTTTGAATGCTTGGACCTTTTTTCGGAAGGGATGGTAGGGATCTAACAACCGACAATGAGAATCAAACCAGGAACTTGTGCCACCATATCTAAGGGTAAAAGCCTTTCCATGTTCCTTGCAATACGGGCATGCCAATTTACCGTGGGTCCCCCAACCAGAGAGCATGCCATATGCAGGAAAATCATTGATAGTCTACATCAATGATCCCCTCATCATAAAGTTTTGCTTCTTTGAAACGTCATAAGTCAACACACCATCCCACAAGTTCTTCAGATAATCGATCAGAGGCTGCAAATATACATCTATCCCAGCCTTCGGATTAGATGGTCCCGGTATGAGACAAGTCAGAAACATATATGGTTTTGACATGCACATATCGGGAGGAAGATTGTACTGTGTAATAATCACTGGCCAACATGAATATGGCAAGCCTGACGCCTGAATGTATGGGGTAAAACCATCTGAATACAGCCCAAGTCTCACATTCCGAGGATCTCTTTGCAAAATCAGGATGAACCCGATCGAAGTGCTTCCAAGCTTCACCATCAGAAGGGTGGCGTATGAAGCCCGGAATTCTTCTATTTTCATTATGCCACCTCATTTGTCTGGCAGTTTGCGTTGATGCAAACAGTCTCTACAACCTTGGAATTATTGGCAAATAGAACATTGCCTTCGCAGGAACTGGTTTCCTCTTTCTATGGTCACTAATTTGAACGCGGTACCTGGGTGTCTGACAAAATTTACATTCTTCCAACGCACTGTCATTTGTGCTAGACTGACTACCATAATATAGCATGCACCCATTTGGACAACAATCAGTCCTCTTAGCCCCCAAGCCTAGTTTCGACACCAACCGCTTCGCATCATAATAACTTTTTGGCAACAACTCTTTGAAGGGTGTCACATCATGAAGCATTTTACAAAAGAACTCCAAACACTGCTCTGGGACAATATTCCAATTGGGCTTGCAAGCTAGAAGCCTAACACAAATTGATAATTTTGAATCTGACACCCCTTCAAACAATGACTTATTTGTCTCTAACAATAGATTGTAGAATCTGTGCATCGATTCATTAGGAGACTCTTCCATGTCATCAGACTCATCCGCCTCAAAATTCCCATGTTGCCCAAGACAATCATCGACCATCATATGCATTGATTAGAGTTGTTCGACATATTCATCGTGGTAGCAACTACCTGATGCACCCATTTAAAGATCGTCACTACCGGCTTCATTCAAATCAATATCCAGCAAATCCTCACCATGATCAGTCCATATCCAATAATTAGGCTTGAACCCACGTCGGTATATGTGTAACTTCTTCACGTCATCATCACTCAAAACCGCCATACAGTTGCACTTTGTGTACGGACATCTAATCCCCCCCTCTTCGGCATAATCACAATGTTGCTTTGCTTTCGATATAAACTCCTCAACTCTAGCTACAAATGATTGTTTCAGAAGTCGTCTCCCAGACTCGTTCCTATCATACACCCAACTACGGTTCGAGGGATAATATGACATCCTTCTGCATTTTCAAATAAATTGACGAATTTTTAAACATGATACTATAACCCCGAATCACTCCATTTCCACAAAAGTTTTGGCCCTATCCCATTCGAGGAAAAACTTTTTCACCATTGTATTATACTGGTTAGTCATCACTTCTCATGTCTTATAGCTGACGAAATTTCGGCAGCATCTCCCATCGGTCTCCAAGTACACGACTAGACCGCGGTGAAATACAACAATCAAGCATGGACCCGGAGAACAAAAGGAAATGCTTTGACCCGAAATTTAATCAATTATTTAAAAAATGAGAATCATCGAGTAACTAGTATATCAGTGGAGAAAAAGTTTCTTCCCAAACTGTCCCAATTGGACAATTCAAGATTCAATAAAATGAGCGATACTATGACCACGAGTGCACATACTCAATAAAATTGAACATTGAACAAGAAACTACGGTTTTTCTCAATTACGTATTAATTATATTCTAAGAAAATAATACATTAAGTAATAGGGATATTTTGCACAAACATTGACATTATTAGAAAAAAAAAATCAAACACACAGTTAAGAAACCATCATTCTCAAGTACGTTTTAATTATTCTCTAAAATAAAATAATACTATAAGTAACAGAGACATCTTAATTATAAAGTTTACATTGTTGGCAAACAGTTAAAACACATAAGCAACTATCATACACAAAGTATTCGTCTAAAAAATAAATCTATATTAAATCTTTATTTATTATTTATTTCATTTTATATTAAATGTTATGTAAGTATTTAGTTATTTACATATATCTAATTTTATTATTAATTTTTTTCTACATTTTTTATTATTATATAAAATTAATTTGAATAAGATATTAAACTGTTTTTACACTTTCTGTTTTAAAAATTCATTGAAAATTATTTTTTTTTGTATTATGATTTTTAACACATGTTATAAGTGTTGACTTACTTAATTAATTACTTAAATATTATTTATTTAATCTTCCCATTTAATTATATTGTCTTTATGTCTTGTGAGACTTAGGGTGCGTTTGATTTGCAAAAAATCAGGGGACTGGACAGCACAAAAATTTTTGTCCCTTGTTTGATCTGAAAAGTGGTCAAGGGACAGGACAAAAAAAGGGGTGAGGGACAGGACAAAAACCCAAAATTTTGTCCCCCAACAAACCATGGGACAAAAAGTTGTCCCATGGACAGGCTAACAAAAGACAAAATTATCCTTACATCTCTCTCCTCTCTCTTCTATCTCTCTCCTCTCTCCCTCCCTCCTGTGCTGTACTGTCCTGATATTTTTTACAAATCAAACGCAACCTTAACACCTATTATATAAGTTTTTTTATAGGTAAATGTTAGTAATTAGTGTGTTATGTTAGTGGGGGGAGTTGAACCCATGACCTCTTTATTACTCCAAACCCTATATCCCTCCCCAAAACCACCTTGACCACCTTATGACTGCTTCCACACCTACTTTATAAGTGCCAACTACAAATTGACACTTGTGAGACTTATGATTTATTTGATCATAGTATTATTTAATTTTAAGTATCAAATAATTTATTTAATTATTTAATTAGTATTTATTTTCCTTTTCAACCATTAAGTCTGAATCATCACAAGCTTGTGCCGGAACCACTATCACATTGTCCTAGGTATATGGGACAAAAAAATTGATATATATTATTTTTTATGTAAAAGTATTAGTAAGTAAATTTGTATTTACTTATTCAAATTGATTTCAATAAATTTATTACTTTACTATGATAATTTTTTCTAAATTCGTTATACGTACCATGCAATTTTTTCACTCTTCCGCACATCGATACATACTGAGACATCGCTTCCTATCACATTTCACCATAACTACGAGGAATTGTTGCACCAATAATATTGTCGTGCTACAGGTATTCCAGATCGATGGAATTCCTTTATCACTTACTCACATACTTAGAGTGCTCTTACTTACTCCTTAATTAATTAAATAGCTAATTAATTCATTATTTTAACTACATAATTTTATTCTTAAAATTAAATTGCATCAATAATGTATAAGGATAATAACCCACCAAAAGAGTCATACAATATTTAATTCCAACAGCAACCCAAACTCAAAACAAACAAATCAAAAAATACAAAACATAAATATTCCTAAATCAGAAAAGTTCAAAAACAAATTCCTAAACAAAAATTGACATTTTCATAAAAATAAAATATTGCTCAATCAGTCAAAAAATACTTGACACTGTTGGCTCCTCCTAGCAGTGGTGGTTGCTGTGGTGGTGGCCTGAAAAGCCAAAGAGGGAAATCAGAACTCAATAACTCAACAATGGGAAGGGAAAAACCATTAAACTCAACAACTTAGCAACTCGACATACCTGGTGGAGGCGTGCGGTGACCGGACGGAGGCACGATGGAAGGAAGCAGAGAAGAAGGGTGGGGGAGGGTTTCTAGCGCGGTGGAGAAGAAAATGGAAGGTGGGTCGCAGTCAGAGGCAGAGGGGGGAAGGAGGAGGTACGGTGGAGGCTTGGAGACTCGCCGGAGACGCGGTGGAGGTTCGTCGGAGACGCGGTGCAGAGGGGAAGAGAGAAGGCAGAGAGAATAGAGAGAGAGAGGTAAACAAAAAGTAAGGGGGGAAGGGGATGGCACTGGTGTATAATGTGAATTTACCGACGGCCTTTTCAAATTACCGACGCCTTATCCATCGGTAAATCCAAAATTCGAATTTCCGATTGAAATGTCCATTGGTACTATTGTAATTTATTTCCAACGGCTATTCCATCGGTAATTACTGACGGCTTAATTGGTTGGTACACTCTGGCACCAAAAAATTAGCATTCCCGCGTTGAATGCCGACGGAAAAGCCCACGGTACCATTACCGATGGACTTTCCGTCGGTAAATTTAGAATCTTTTGGTATTCATGCTTACCGACGGCTTAGTCCGTCGAAAATCTTCTCACCACCGACGAAACTGATGTCCATCGGTAATCCACCCTTTTCTTGTAGTGATAGCATGCACCCATTTGGACAACAATCAATCCTCTTAGCCCCCAAGCCTTGTTTCAACACCAACTGCTTCGAATCATAACAACTTTTTGGCAACACTTCTTTGAAGGGTGTCATATCTTGAAGCATTTTACAAAAGAACTCCAAACACTGCTCTGGGACATTCCAATTGGACTTGCAAGCTAGAAGCCTAACACAAATTGATAATTTTGAATCTGACGCCCCTTCAAACAATGGCTTATTTGTCTTTAGCAATAGATTGTAGAATCTTTGTGCCGATTCATTAGGAGGCTCTTCCATGTCATCAGACTCATCCGCCTCAAAATTCCCATGTTGCCCAAGACAATCATCGACCATCATATGCATTGACTGAAGTTGTTCGACATATTCATTGTGGTAGCCACTGCCTGATGCACCCATTTCAAGATCGTCACCACCGACTTCATTAAAATCAATATCCGGCAACTCCTCACCATGATCAGTCCACATCCAATAATTAGGTTTGAACCCACATCGGTATAGGTGTAACTTCACGTCATCATCACTCAAAACCGTCATACAATTGCACTTTGTGCACAGACATCTAATCCCACCCTCTTCGGCATAATCGTAATGTTGCTTTGCTTTGGATATAAACTCCTCAACTCCAGCTACAAATGATTGTTTCAGAAGTCGTCTCCTAGACTCGTTCCTATCATACACCCAACTACAGATCGAGGGATAATATTCCATCCTTCTGCATTTTCAGATAAATTGAAGTATTTTTATACATGATACTATGACCCCGAATCACTCCCTTTCCTTAAAAGGTGCGGCCTTATACCATTCGAGTAAAAAAAATTTCATCACTGTAGTTACTCATCACTTCTCATGTCTTATGGCTGACGAAATTTCGGCAGCATCTCCCATCGATCTCCAAGTACACGACTTGACCGTGGTAAGCTACCATAATAAAGTATGGACCCAAAGAACAAAAGGAAATGCTTCGACCAGAAATTTAATCAACTATTTCACAAATGAGAATCATCGAGTAACTAGTATATCAGTGGAGAAAAAGTTTCTTCCCAAACTGTCCCAATTGGACAATTCAAGATTTAATAAAATGAGCGATACCATGACCACGAGTACACATGCTCAATAATATTAAACCTTGAACGAGAAACTACGGTTTTTCTCAATTACATATTAATTATACTCTAAGAAAATAATACTTTAAGTAATAGGGATATTTTGAATAAACATTGACATTATTAGATAAAAAAATCAAAAACACACAATTAAGAAACCGTCATTCTCAAGTACGTTTTAATTATACTCTAAAATAAAATAATACTATAAGTAACAGAGACTTCTTAATTATAAAGTTTACATTGTTGCCAGACAATTAAAACACATAAGCAATTATCGTACACAAAGTATTCGTCTAAAAAATAAATCTCTATTAAATCTTTATTTATTATTTATTTCATTTTATATTAAATGTTATGTAAGTATTTAGTTATTTACATATATCTAATTTTATTATTAATTTTTTTTCTGCAATAAGATATTAAACTATTTTACACTATCTGTTTTAAAAATTCATTGAAAAATACCTTTTTTTGTATTATGATTTTTAACACATGTTATAAGTGTTGACTTACTTAATTAATTACTTAAATATTATTTATTTAATTTTCCCATTTAATTATATTGTCTTTATGTCTTGTGAAACTTAACACCTATTATATAAGTTTTTTTTTATAGACAAATGTTAGTAATTAGTGTGTTATGTTAGTGGAGGGAGTTGAACCCATGAACTCCTTATCACTCCAAACCCTATATCCCTCCCCCAAACCACCTTGACCACCTTATCACTGCTCCAACACCTATTATATAAGTGCCAACTACAAATTGACACTTGTGAGACTTTATTTGATCATAGTATTATTTAATTTTAAGTATCAAATAATTTATTTAATTAGTATTTGTTTTCCTTTTCAACCATTAATTCTGAATCATCACAAGCTTGTGCTGGAACCACTATCACATTGTCCTAAGTATATGGGACGAAAAATTTGATATATATTATTTTTTATGTAAAAGTATTAGTAAGTAAATTTGTATTTACTTATTCAAATTGATTTAAATATATTTATTACTTTACTGTGATAATTTTTTCTAAATTCGTTATACGTAACACGCAATTTTTTCACTCTTCCGCACACCGATACTTACTTAGACATCGCTTCCTATCACATTTCACCATAAGCACAAGGAATTGTTGCACCAATGATATCGCCGCGCTACAGGTATTCGGGATCAATGAAATTCCTTTATCACTTACTCACATACTTAGAATGCGCTTACTTACTCCTTAATTAATTAAATAACTAATTAATTCATTATTTTAACT
Organism: Sophora flavescens; assembly: GCA_030762895.1. NCBI lineage: Eukaryota > Viridiplantae > Streptophyta > Magnoliopsida > Fabales > Fabaceae > Sophora > Sophora flavescens. Next base: position 144,986,488 of record CM061065.1, read on the forward strand.
ACATAATTTTATTCTTGAAATTAAATTGCATCAATAATGTATAAGGATAATAACCCACTAAAAAAAGTCATAGAATATTTAATTCCAACAGCAACCCAAACTCAAAACAAACAAATCAAAAATGCAAAACATAAATATTCCTAAATTAGAAAAGTTCCAAAACAATTTCCTAAATAAAAATTGACATTTTCATAAAAATAAAATATTGCTCAATCAGTCAAAAAATACCTGACAATGGTGGTTACTGTGGTGGTGGCCTGAAAAGTCAAAGAGGGAAATCAAAACTCAGCAACTCAACAATGGGAAGGGAAAAACCATTAAACTCAGCAACTTAGCAACTCAACATACCTGGTGGAGGCGCGCGGTGGCTAGATGGAGGCGCGATGGAAGAAGGCAGATAAGAAGAGTGGGGTAGGGTTTCTGGCACGGTGGAGGAGAAAATGGAAGGAGGGTCGCGGTCAAAGGCAGAGGGGGGAAGGAGGAGGTACGGTGGAGGCTTGGAGGCTCACCGGAGACGCGGTGGAGGCTCGCCAGAGACTCGGTGCAAAGGGGAAGAGAGAAAGCAGAGAGAATAGAGAGACGGGGGAAACGAAAAGAATGGGGGGAATGGGATGGCGCTGATGTATCATGTGAATTTAGCGACGGCCTTTTGAAATTACCGATGGCCTTATCCGTCGGTAAATCCAAAATTCGAATTTCCGATGGAAATGTCCGTCGGTACTATTGTAAATTATTTCCGACAACTATTTCGTCGGTAATTATCAACTGCTTATTTGGTCGGTACACTCTGGAACCAAAAAATTAACATTCCCACGTTGAATACCGACGGAAAAGTCCACGGTACCATTACCGATGGACTTTCCGTCAGTAAATTTAGAATCTTTTGGTATTCATGCTTACTGATGGCTTAGTCTGTCGAAAATATTCTCACTACTGACGGAACTGATGTCCGTCGGTAATTATCCGTCGACAATCCACCATTTTCTTGCAGTGGCTAGGTGGTATCATGGGAGTTTTTGAGGAGACTAATAACAAAGACTCCAACAAGTTTGGGAAGTTCCTCAGACTTAAGGTGGAGCTGGACCTGCACAAACCGCTAAAGAGAGGGACAGTGATTCATTTCCAAGGAAAGGACCTTAGGGTTTTCTTTAGGTATGAGCGGCTCCCGAATATCTGTTTTCCTGTTGGAGATTGGGACACCAACTGAAAGATTGTGAGGAGACAGAGGACAAAGATGAAGATGGGTATGAAGAGGTTGAAGAGAAAGACCTTCCCTTTGGGCCATGGCTCCGAGCATCACCCCTACCGAAGTTCAATATGGACTAGAGAAAGGATAGCTCTAGTCCTTTCAGCAAGGGCTTATTTGATTGTTCTAGTAACAATAAGACTAAAGCATCTGGGAATAAGAAGGATGACACAGAGGTGGAACAAGCTCCGCAAGTAACAAGGACAGAAAACACTCTCTTGGATGCAGGGGCAAAGCATATAGAGAAGAATACCGAGGCAACATCAAAGGAGATTGAGAAAGTAGCAGAGACTTTGGGTTCTTTTGATTTAACGTCCAAAGTATCTACCACTGAAAGCAAGGAAGGTACCAGCTCTAGAAAACCAAGAAAGTGGAATAGGAACAAGGGTAATAAACCAAAGGGCAAACCGAACCAGAACAAAGGGGAGATGCTTTTGGGGAAGAGGATGCTGGTTGATGTGATGATTTCAAAAGGGTCCCCAGAAGATTTCACGAATAAGGATAAGAGGAGGCATGTGGCAACTACGAAAATTGAGGAAAATGAACCAGAGGTTTTGTTGGAGAGGCAACACCGCCTAAAACAATGAAAACATAAGTTGGAATTGCCGGGGTTTGGGGAGTCCCCGTGCAGTTCGAGCCTTGTTTAGGCTCATTTGTTTCGAAAATCCTCACCTGGTTTTTCTCATAGAGACTAGGTTAAAAGAAGATGAGATGGAAAGGATCAGAGTTAGAAGTGGTTACAGCTCGGGTTTGTTTGTTGATTGTTTTGGACAGGGAAGGGAGAGGTCTAGAGGTTTGGCACCAATGTGGAATGAGCAGGTGGATATCACCATCATTTCTTACTCTCTAAATCATATTTTTGGGAGGGGGCTGATGAGGAGACTGGGGAGCCTTGGTTCTTTTCTAGTATATATGGCTACCCGGAGGAAGCTCTGAGGAAACTGACTTGGAGGTTGATTAAGGAGATTGCAGGTCAGGTGTCCAACAAATGGTTATGCTTTGGAGATATCAATGACACTCTATCAGGGGAAGAGAAGAAAGGTGGGAACCCGCTCAATTTTGATCAGCTGGACTTGGACAGAAACATTATTGCAGAATGCGGCATTCAGGACATGGGCTTCATTGGTTACCACTTTACTTGGTCAAATGGCAGAAAGAGTGATAAGCAGATCCAGTGTAGGCTTGATAGAGCCATGACCTCTGAGGAGTTCATAGAAAGGTTAAGCCCAATTCAGGAAACACATTTGCCTCGTTTTGGTTTTGACCATGCTCATTTGTTGATTGGGCTGGAAGTGGAGCTGCATACAAACCCGAGGAAGAGGAGACACACCTTCCGGTTTGAAGAATGTTAGGTGAAGGATAGGAACTGTGAGGAGATGGTAAGAAGGGGCTGGACAAACAGCAGTGACTCTTGCGAAACTCGCCTGGAAAACTTGCAATCTTTAGACAATGATTTCAAGGGTTAGAGAACCAATGAAATCAGGAAAGAAATTGTCAAGACTGAAAGAAGTTTGAAGGATGATTCTATGTGGTCAGATTCTTCTGAAAGTTTAAAGAACTACAAAGAACTAGAGAAGCACCATGCGGATCTCCTCCAAACCTAGGAAACTATATAGCGCCAAAGGAGCAGGGCAGTTTGGCTTAAAGATGGTGACAAGAACACCAAAATTTTCCATGGCAAGGCAAATCAAAGGAAGAAGGTGAATGAAGTTTAAAAAAAACTCAAAGATGATGCAGGGGTGTGGTGGCATGGTGAAGAAAATGTGGAAAGAATACTCCTAAACTACTTAACTTATCTTTTTTCATCTTCTACCCCGAGTGGCATAGAGCAAGCTTGCTCAGCAATTCAAAAAACTCTCAGGGAAGATCAAAAGAGGTGGTGTGATCAAACCTTCTCTATGGGTGAGATCAAGGAAGTCATAAACCAAATGCACTCGCTAAAATATCCTATCAGGTGCTCATTAGTGGCCAACCTTGTAGGAGCTTATCCCCCGAAAGGGGTTTAAGACAAGGTGACCCGCTTTCACCCTACATTTTCATTCTTTGTGCCAATGTACCTTCTGGTTTAGTTCATAGAGCTAATTCACAGGGATCTATTCATAGGATCGAAGTAGCTAGGAGGGCTCCTCAAATTACCCATATTTTGTTTGTAGATGATAGCCTCGTTTTTTCGAGGGCTAATCTTAAAGAAGTTGATTCCATTACTCATGTCCTTCATATTTATCAATTGGCTTCGGGCCAGCTGGTGAATCTGGATAAATCAGAGGTGGCATATAGTTGAAATGTGCCCCCAAATGAGTAAATCATGATCTGTAACAAGATGGAAACTAAGATTGTGACTACTCTCTCTAGATATCTTGGCCTTCCAGTAGTGTTTGGGAGATCCAAAAAGGATGTCTTTGCCTTTGTCAGGGATAGAGTTTGGAAGAAGCTAAAGGGTTGGAAGGAGAAATGCCTCTCGAGGGCTGGCAAGGAGACCCTTAACAAATCAGTTGTCTAAGCCATCCCGAATTACATCATGAGTTGCTACAAAATTCCGAGGATGGATCTTGTCATGAGATTGAGTCTTTGATTGCTAAGTTCTGGTGGGGAAGAACTGAAAAGAATAGGAAAGTTCATTGGCTTAGCTGGGAAAGGATGGGAAGAACCAAGGATAAAGGGGGGATGGGTTTTAGAGGCTTCTGAGTTTAACAGAACCCTCCTTGGAAATCAATGCTGGAGGATGGTGACTGATGAAGACTCCCTTATGACTAGGACTTTCAAAGGTAGGTACTACCCCAGGAGCACTTTCATAGAAGCACAAATGGGCTTCCAGCCAAGCTATGCTTGGAGGCGTATGCATCAAGCCAAGGAGGTGATTGATTTGGGAGCAAGATGGTTGATTGGTGATGGGGGGGAAAATGAAGATATGGAAGGACAACTGACTGCATGAACAATCCAAATGGAGCCCCATAAAAAATCTCCAACCAGATGTAACAGTGTCCGAGCTCATTGATGAAGACACAAGGCAATGGAAAAGGGATTTGATCCGCAACACTTTCAACCAATTTGAAGCTACCCAGATCCTCAGCATCCGCATTTCCATGAGGCTTCCTGAAGACAACTTAACATGGCACTGGGATTGAGATGGTAATTTCTCTGTCAAATCAGCATATCATCTGCTCAGTGAGGAGAAAATCAAGAATGTCCCTGAGGATTCTGATATGAGGGATCAAGGGTTGTGGAAAGCAATTTGGAAAGCCCCTATGCCTAACTCTGTTAAGAATTTCATTTGGAGGCTTGCAAGGAATATTCTCCCAACAAGACACAACCCGAGCAAGAAAGGAATGAAGCTTGACAAGTGCTACCCAATATGCCAAGAGCAAGATGAGACTCGAGATCATGTTTTTCTGCACTGCAATTCAGTTCGGGTCCTTTGGCTCTCCATTGTGATACCAGAGGCTGACGAGGGCGGGGAGTGGTTGCTGGTGCAAGAAGGCACGGACAAGGAGCTACTCCTGGCAGGCTTCTAGGCGGAGGGACACATGAATGAACCGATTACACACCAAAATGATAGGGATCCTGAGACTGTTTAAGGATGACTTATATGAATTGATTGGTACTATCTATACTAACAAGATGCATCTTCTTTTTGGTAGTCCATCACTTAAGAACTCCACAGTTAAGCGTGTTTGACTTGGAGCAATTATGGGATGGGTGACCTTCTTGAAAAAGACTCGTATTGGTCCGTGGGGTCATTCGATAATCCATAGAGCGATCATGGATGTTACAAATGGTATCAGAGCGACACCTCTCCCAGTACGGTGTGGTTCGGGAACCAACCAAGCCGAAGTGGGTGGGCATGTGACACCCGAGGCTGACGAGGGCGGGGAGTGGTCGCCCGTGCAAGAAGGAACTGACAAGGAGCGGCTCCTGGCAGACTTCTAGGTGGAGGGACACATGAATGAACCGATTACACACCAGAATGAGAGGGATCCTAAGACTGTGTAGGTATGGGACTATAAAGTTGAGGATGACTTATATGAATTGATTGATACTACCTATACTAACAAGATGCATCTTCTTTTTGGTAGCCCATCACTTAAGAACTCCACAGTTAAGCGTGCTTAACTTGGAGCAATTCTGGGAAGGGTGACCTCTTGGGAAGTTTTCCCAGGAAGCGTGTGAGTGAGGACAAAGCACAATGAAAAGACCCGTGTTGGTCTGTGGGGTCAGGTATCAATCCATAGAGCAATCAGGGATGTTACATCCACCCAGTTGGGCATACATATCCCAGACCAGGTCAACCTCAACACTTGGCTTTTGAATTGGCTTAAGAAATTGGAACCTCTTGCAACTCAACTGATCTGCACAACCCTCTGGAAGATTTGGAAGGCTAGAAATTAGGTTGTGTTCAATAAAGCAGGTTTTGATCCTATTGCAATTGCTATCCCTGTCCATGATTTTGTTACTGAATTTAATGCTGCAAATACACATGTCCTAAAAGCTGCACAAGGGGAGAGGAAAAATGGGAGGTACCTGAACATAACACCCTGAAACTTAATGTGGATGTTGGATGTTTTGAGAATGGAAACACAGGGTGGGGAATGGTGGTCATAAATTCATCAGGAACAATGCTCTTTGCAACTACTAGAAAGGAAGGAATTCGGGTGATTCCCCTGTTAGCTTAAGCCTTGGGTCTGAGATGGTGCCTACAGTGGGCTTTGTATGAAGATTTTGAAAAGTTAACTGTGGAAACTGATGCAGAAGCTATGTTCAATTGTTTGGAGGGAAAATCAGTAATAGCTCACATTGCACATGTCATCCAAGACTGCAAGGAAGCTCTACAACAGTTACCAAATGCAACTGTTACTTGGATCATAAGGAGCAGGAATGCTGCTGCCCATGCTCTGGTAGGTGTAGCAAAAACTATAAGATCTAGAACTTGGATTGGAAATGTTCCTCAACAAATTTCTCATATCATTTGTAATGACTTTGTTTCCCCTTAATGAAAGTCTTTTTTTACTGTCAAAAAAAAAAAAACTTCTATGGTGTATTACCAATTTGGTGTAAACTGAAAATAATTTACTTATCTGGTAAGTCTTACATGGGATATATGACTTTGAAGTCGTACATACCATATACGACTTCACTTTTTGTTTTTTCTAATAAAATAATGGAAGTCGTATTTTCCATGTACGACTTCTATTTAAAAAAAATTACCTGAATTGAGTAAGTCGTACATGGGAAGACGACTTTCATTATTTTATTAGAAAAAATAAAATGTGAAGTGGTACATGGTATGTACGACTTCAAAGTCATATATTCCATGTACGCCTTACCCCTAGATGGGCAAATTCTTTTCAACTTACACCAAATTGGTAATTTGATAAGCAAATTACACCATAGAGGTCAAAAACCCGCGTACTACTCATTGATTCACATTAAAAAAGTCCTAATAATAATGAAAAAAGTGACAAATTACGATCCTAATAATAATGTAAAGAGTGACAAATTACGTGCTCAAATGAACTGCCTATCCATTAATTAGAGATATCTAGTTAGATACATTAGTTAGGAAGTTTGTTGCTATCCTCGTGAGCTATAGAAAGTAAACACCTATTTTCTTTTTGATAAGCTATATAAACACCTACTGTACTTTTGTAACTTTATATCATCATTTTACTATTTTTAATCAGTACATTTTCACATTTTTCTCTCTTCTCCTCTAATGGATGCCATGTTTACTAATACCATTAACATACCATGTTTACCCGATAGCTATTGAAGATGATAAGATCTATCTTGTTGGAAATAAAAAATACAATTTTTTGAAATGTAATCGGTGGTGGATCCTATAATCATATATGGTGGAATGGAATAAAAGAATTGTGTTTTTCTGATTGTTGGAGGATCAATTTGTATCAGACCCTGGCTTCATAGCATGTGTTCTTTTCTAGTGTTTGGTAGACGTGGAGATGGTGGAACAATGACATATTTTGAGCAATGTGCTTTTGCATATCAAGAAGGTGATGCATTCCATTCAGAACACTATGCAAGACATGGACCACATGGTCACTTTACAGAAAGATAGCATCCCTGTTGAGTTGGGGAGACGGTGCGTAAAGCTAGCAGCTGGTCCAAGCCTCCTGTTGGTTTTGTTAAACCTAATGTAGACAACATTCGCTTTCCGAGTCGGCTTGTTGGCTTTGGTGGTTCTCTTTATGGTGAGCTTTGAAACATGGGCTGGTTTTGACTTGGAACCTGGCTGTGGTGTGAGGAACATAATTTGTGAAATTGATTATGTGGAATCCTTTCACTTGGGTGACTACACATAGAGGAACCAGATCCTCTCCATTACTGGGAGAAATGGATAGTTCCAGTCCATACGATCTGAACCGTACACGTGGCACTAGCACAAATCAAAGACTGAAATTTTTTCAAAGTTTATTATTTTTATTTTTAATTA